>NW_020868835.1:37500-40000 GCF_003789085.1 Penaeus vannamei
AAAAGAGTGGATTAGTTTATTCATGCAACATTATCCAATTGAAAAGAAACGTCATTGGGAACTCTTTTGATTCGGTCTCTAAAGGTTTAAATAGACGAAGGAGGTTCGGCAGGAACTAGTGTGGCCATGTCCCTCCATAGGACTAGTTTAGCCATGTCTCCTTCCATCAGGATAGGGAAGGAGCAACTGGCGAGGCGGGCTTTTGAAAGGGCGTCCTTCGGGAGGTAAGAAGGAGGGAGAAAAGGAGGAGGGAAAGGGCGGGTGGAAGTAAAAAGAGGGGGATAAATACGGGGAAAGGATGGGTGGAAGGAAAGGAGAGGGGGATACATACGGGGAAAGGAGGAGGAGGGAAAGGGCGGGTGGAAGTAAAAAGGGGGATAAATACGGGGAAAGGAGGAGGAGGAAAGGATGGGTGGAAGTAAAAAGAGGGTGATAAATACGGGGAAAGGAGGAGGGAAAGGACGGGTGGAAGTAAAGAGAAGGGGATAAATACGGGGCGGGAGTAATATTATGAAGAAAGTGGTTAAGAAAGCAAAATTATGAAAAATTAATAAAAAATGAGATAACGAAGTGACGAAGGAGTGGAGAAGGGGGAGGAGATGAAGACAAAGAGATGAAAGAGGCAGACTGAGAGAGAGAGAGAGATGAAAAAGGAAGGGAAGAGTAGGAGTGGAGAAGTCGAAAGAAGATGGGAGGAAGAGGGTGGGTGGTCGAGTGAGGAGGGAGAGACGAAAAAAGGGAGGAAGGGAGGTCGATAAAGAGGAAAGAGGTACTGAGAAGGGGGGGAGGGGGAGGTAGGGGGGGTCGAGAAAGAGGGGGGGAGGGGAGGGAATCAAAAGGAGGGAGAGAGTCGAGGCGGGGAGAAGAAAAGTTTGAGAGAGAGAGAGAGAAGAGGAAAAGAAAGAGAAAACAAAAAGAAGGGAGAGACAGAAACAGAGAGAGAGAGAGAGAAGAAGAAGGAAGGTTGAAGGGAGTGATGGGAAAGGTCGGAGGAGGGAGAGAGAGAGAAGGTTAAGGGAGGGATGGGAAGATCGAGAGAGGGGGAGAGGGAGGGGGGAGGGAGTAGCAGGGGGGGAAGGAGGGGTAGCAGAGGGGAGGGGGAGACGGAGGTGTAGGGTGGGGAGTAGCAGTGAGAGGGGGTAGGGAAGGTGGAGGGAACGGGGGGCAAGGGGTAGCAGGGAGGGGGAGGGAGTGCGGAATCAGCACCGACTCGCTTCTGATGACTATAAGAAGACTGGATTAGTGTTCACTTGAGTCCTCTTTTGTGAGATTATAAGAGAGGAACTCTTTGGCAGTTCTTCTCTCTCTCTGTCTCTCTCTTCTGCATCTCTTCTCTTCTCTATCCTTCTCCCTCTCTCCATCTCTTCTCCCTCCCTCCCTATGCCCCCCCCCCCCCCCACCTCTCTCTTCTCTCATCTCTCTCTCTTCCTCTCCTCTCTCTTCTCCTCTCCCTCTCTCCTCCTCTCTCTCTCCTCTCTCTCTCTCTTCCTCTCTCTATCTCCCTCTCTCTCTCTCTCTCTCTCTATCTCTCTCTCTCCATCTCTTCTCTACTCTCTCTCTCTATCTATCTATCTCTTCTATCTCTCTCTCTCTCTCTCTCTCTCTCTTCTCTCTCCTCTCTCTCTCTCTCCTCCTCTCTCTTCTCCTCTCTTCTCCTCTCTCTCTCTCTCTCTCTTCTCTCCCTCTCCCTCCCTCCCTCCCTCCCTCCCCCCCCCCCCTCCCTCCCTCCCTCCCTCCTCCCCTCTCGCTCTCCCTCTCCCTAATCAATCTTATCCCCCCCCACTCCTCTTTTTTCCCCCTCATCTTCTCCAAACCCCCAGAAGCGTAAGAGATTCACCTCATTTTCTGCTCCCCTCAAGTGCCTATATTTTGACCCCCCCCCCCCCCCTCCGTTTCGCTCCACTTCGCGCTCCGCCAAACACACTTTGCTCCGGACGCTCTGCCTTGGAGGGGGGGGGGGGGGTGATGGGTGGGGGGGGATGTGAGGGTGAGGGGGGGATGGTGATAAATAAGAGGTGATATTAGATGAGAGTAATAATGGAGGAAAAAAGTAATGATATGTAAGTTTTAAAGATTAGTGATGGTTGGGCTGAGGTATACGTAGATGGATATATATATATACGTATATATATATAATATATATATATATATATATATAATATCTATAATATTATATATATATATTATATATATATATATATATATATATATATATATATATATATATATATATATATATATATATATATTATAATATATATATATATAATATAAACTGACAATGCTTATATGAATAGATTGGGGAAATTCTTGAGGCGAATCCGATGAACAAGAGTGAACAGGAAGAAGAAGAAGAAGAAGAAACGCACGAATAAAGGTGGGAGAGAAGAAAAGAGGGAGGATAGAAAGATGAAGAAAGAATGGGTAGAAATATATAATAGAAATAAGTAACAGAAGAGGAAGGAGTGAATTGAAAGGAAGGGAAGACGAACGAACGAAA
>NW_020868835.1:45000-52500 GCF_003789085.1 Penaeus vannamei
ACATACACACGCATACACACACACATAAACACGCACATACACATACGTACACACTCTGAGCTGCATGCATAACAGATGCAAATGAGAGAGAACACAGCTATGTCTATTTACATTCCACTAATTTGCACATTTAGAGGCAAAATACGTAAAAAAAAGACGTCACGCAAAACGAGATAACTCTAATCTAATATGAAACAAGAGCCCAGAAAGTGCCTCTTGGTGTCAAAACTATACTTTCCGGTCATGCTTACTGGATATGCAAACCCTTTTCAAAGCAACACTTGCTCGTAAATGGAAAAAAAATCTGGGTTTTGCATTTCACGATTTTTTTTTTTTTTTTTTTTTTTTTTTTTTTTTTTTTAGGGGGGCGCGATTCATACATGAGAGTAATGGAAATTTTAGCATTTTAGCATTAGCATTTTAGCATCCGTATCGACCGAAGTCGCGTCTCTGATTATCTGATGAGTCATCGGCAGAGCTGCATAAAAACCATTCCGCATTACCCCAACCCCCTTTCGGAGAGAGAGAGAGAGAGAGAGAGAGAGAGAGAGAGAGAGAGAGAGAGAGAAGAGAGAAGAGAGAGAGAGAGAGAGAAGAGAGAGAGAGAGAGAGAGAGAGAGGGAGAGAGAGAGAGAGAGAGAGAGAGAGAGAGAGAGAGAGAGAGAGAGAGAGAGAGAGAGAGAGAGAGAGAGAGAGAGAGAGACAGAGAGAGAGAAGAGAGAGAGAGAGAGAGAGACAGAAGAGAGAGAAAGAGAGAGAGAGAGAGAGAGAAGAGAGAGAGAGAGAGAGAGAGAGAGAAGAGAGAGAGTGAGAGAGAGAGAGAGAGAGAGAGAGAGAGAGAGAGTGAATGAGTGAGTGAGTGAGAGGAATAACGAGAGAGAGAGAGAGAAAGAATGACAGAGTGAATGAGTGAGAGTGAGAGAAATAACGAGAGAGAGAGAGAGAGAGAATGACAGAGTGAATGAGTGAGTGAGTGAGAGAAATAACGAGAGAGAGAGAGAGAGAGAGAATGACAGAGTGAGTGAGAGAGAGGGGTATATAATAAATAATATATATATATTTAAATGTATATACATATATATACATCTACATAAATATATAATATATAGATAGATAGACAGATACATACATACATACATATGATACACGGAAGCGAGTGCAATAAATAGTGCAAAACAGTAAATAAACGAAATTTATTACAGCAATACTCTTCCTCAAACCCGCTCTCACTCTCTCTTTTACTCCTTCAGATAATAACTGCTATTAACTTGTTAACTTCACTTGACTCTTCATAACAACTAACAATTATATGCAGTAGGGAAAACAAACAAACAGATTTTTTTTGTTATAAAACCAATCATTTCCGTGATGTAGACAAACCGCTTTTGATGAGGGCGCGGAATTCTACGGGAAAGTTTACTCACATTTCGAAAAAAAAACGTAAACATTATATTCAAAGCGGTAAGTAAGAATGATTATATCCCCGGTTTGATATGTTGTGCCGTCAATTTAGAAGACAATTTTACACACGCCTGGGCAGTTAGTCTTAGAGATAAGTTGTAGACTAACAACCAGCGGCTCATGTAGGTGCCATAAAATACAAAGTATGAAGAAACAGTTCCCCAACATCCTTCAAATATGAATATGTAAATTTCAACCTTAATCACACACTAGATGTTATATAAAGACATGAGTGTGTGTGTGTGTGGGTGGTGGGTATGTGTGTGTGTGTGTGTGTGTGTGTGTGTGTGTGTGTGTGTGTGTGTGTGTGTGTGTGTGTGTGTGTGTGTGTGGTGTGTGTGTGTGTGTGTGTGTGCGTGTGTGTGTGCGTGTGTGTGTGTGCGTGTGCGTGTGCGTGTGCGTGTGCGTGTGCGTGTGCGTGTGCGTGTGCGTGTGTGCGTGTGTACGTGTGTCTGCGTGTTCGTGTGCTTGTGTGCATGCGTCTGCTTCTGCGTGTGCTTGCGTGCGTGCGTGTGTGTGTCTGCGTCTGCGTATTCGTGTGCGTGCGAGTGTGTGTGTGTGCATATATGTACGCTACTTATCCAGTGAATATTAGAAAGGTGACTTTGCTGAAGGAACCTTGAAACAAAAAAAAAATCATGATAGACGAAATATTACGAAATCAGAATACCACTTCGCACGGACAGCACAATGCCCAATACGACTAACAAAATACAAACTTCGCCGATTTTAACCACGGCATGACATATAAGAACTACAGTGCCATGACTTGCAGTTCTTGCCACCGCTAAGGTTGGTCCTCTTTACAGCATCTGCTTGCTTTTCCTCCTCACACGTAATGATCATACACAGCCGTGCGTTATGATGTGAGGAATTATTAATATCTGTAATATCTAATGAATGTGCTCTGAGGATTTTTTTTATAAAGAAATAGGTAATGATGCTTACCAATTCACAAAGCAGAAATCTCACGCACACGCACATGCATGGATTCACCTGTGAACCTACACGCACACAGGGATACACACACACACACACACACACACACACACACACACACAACACACACACACACACACACACACACACAACACACACACACACACACATACACACACACACACACACACGCACACACACACACACAAACAAACAAACAAAAATACTATACCGAAATACACAAAAAAGTCCCTCGCCACCAAAAAGACAAAGGAAAAAAAAAAAAAGGACTAAAAAGTCCGATTCCCCCCCCTTCCCCAAAGGCCGAGGCAGGCAGGCGCGTTCCCCAAAGCACTCCCCTTTCGAGTCGTTCCCTTGCCTTCTGGTCGTTGCTTTTCGGGTCTTTCGCATACCCTTTGGTTCTTCCCGCTTTCTGGTCTTTCCCTTGCCGTTTCGTTGTTCCCGTTTTATGGTCTTTCCTTTCTCCTCTGGTCATTTTCTTATCCCATGGACGTGTTCCCTTGTCTTCTAGTCGTCCTCTTGCCCTCTTGACCTCCCCTTGCCTTGTTCTCTTGCCCTCTGCTCGTGTCCCCTTGCCCTATGTCGCTCCCTTGCCCTGTAGTCGACCCCTTGCCCTCTGGTTGTTGCCTTGCCTTCTGTTCCCATGGTCGTGCTCCCTTGCACTCTGACGCTCCCTTGCCCCCTGGTCGTTCCCTTGCCCTCCAGAAGCTCCTTTGCCCCTGGTCGTTCCCTTCCCTCCAGTAGCTCCCTTGCCCTCCAGTAGCTCCCTTGCCCCCTGGTCGTTCCCTGCCCCCTGGTCGTTCTTTGCCCCCTTGTCGTTCCCTTGCCCCCTGGTCGTTCCCTCGGCGGCATGTCCCCAAACCAGACGGTTCCAGACTCGTGGCGCTGGCCGGGGCGCATGCGAGTGAGAGTGTGAGGGCGAGTTCAATATCAAGCATTCCGAGGCCGAGCAGAGAAATGTTCAAGAGCGAGAACGGGGGAGGTGAGAGAGGGGGGAAGGAAAGGGAGGGAGGAAGGAGAGGATGGGGAGGAGGGGAAGGAGAGGAAGGGGTAGGAAGGAGAGGGAGGAGGGAGGAGGAGGAGGGAGAGGAGGGGGTAGGAAGGAGAGGAGGAGGGAGGAGGGATAGGGAGAGGAGAATGGAGAGAGGGAAGAAGAGGAATGGAAAGAGGAGACGGAAGAGGGGAAAGAGGGGGACACAGACAGAGGAAGGAAGAGGACGAGGAAGGGTGTAGGAGTGTGAATGTGAGCGTAAGCATGAGTGTCAGTGTGAGCGTGAGTGTGAATGTGAGAGTAAGTATGAGTATTTGTGATTATAAACGTGAATGAATATGTATGAGTGATGCGATTTCGCGTATATGAGTATGTGTCCGTTCAGTTTGCACTCCCTTGAAAAAATCGCTAATATGCAACCGGAAGTGCAGTTTGCATATCTAATTTGAGCTCTGAAAGCCAATAAAGCCAGTCTCGGAATCCAGTCGAAAAAGGATTCTCAACGGGAAATGTCGACAAAAATGCCAATGCAAATTATCGCAGCCTCACGGTTATATTGTCCCGAGGGAAAAGGCAGCAACAAGAAAATAGGACAATAAACTTGAACATGCATATACATTTTTCATTTCTTATTCACAGAGTACAAAATAGAATCTACAATGTTATAAAAATATCCTTTGACGTAAAATACCCTCCGGCGCCGCGGCCAGATTGCCAGGAAAATAAAATTGAATTTAAATGAGAATAAAGTACCATGAAAGCACGCGATGAATCTAATTTTGAAAGTGGAAGCATAGGCACCTGTGTGTGTGTGTATGTGTGTGTGTGCGTGTGTGCGTGCGTGTGTGCGTGTTCATGTGTATGTGCATGTGTAATTACATGTGCCTCTGCGTGTATGTATACATGTGTATCTGTATGCACATCTGCACGTGTGTGTGTATTACTCACGAGGTCTCCTATCGCGATCGAAAAAAAGTCTCTCGCAGTTCCCGCCGGCCGAGCGACTCCATATCCAGCCCCGCCCCAGATCAGATCCCATTTCCATTGCTTATTCGGACTCGCAAAAAGAGCTGGACTTCGGCTTCGACTAAAATTAGACAGTCTGCATGAAGAAGGCCACTGGCGCAGTTCTGGTCCAGATCCCCTGCCCTGACGTCTCTCTCACCGTTATTCATCCTTTCCATTATTCCTTCACACCTTCCTCCTCTGTTGCTTCTCTTAATTCCTTCTATATTTGGCCCATCTATTATCATCTCTAGTTAATGATTAAGATAAATTTACAACACAATGAAAAAAATAAAAATAAAATAAAAAATAACTATAATAACAAGAAAAGGCACAAAAACACAGTCTCCAACAACAGCATCAGCAACATATCTCATAACAACAACAATAACAATAGCAACGAAGAATTTTCCTTTAAAAAAAACACAATCACAAAAAATAGACAATTACAAAGGGAACAGACGTAATCAGAAATGAAATAAAATCGTACCTTACGATTCTACTTCATTTCTTGTTGTGATTGTCTCCGCTTTACTTATGTGTGTGTGTGTGTTCATACAACCACACTATTATCATCATAACCCGTAATATACTCCATCACTTAATGAGAAGATACACTTAAGGGGTTGATGACAAGTGGCTGTAGGCAGCATGTCGGAAAAAAGGCACTGCTGTATTTCAGTTAACTGCCATCACAAACTTGTCAAGTATCATGTAGGCGCTAATCGTTACCATCAATCTGTCACCCTGTCATAATTCATCACTAAGCTGCCAAGCGCTAATTCGTCTCGAGTATATAAGGATCAGCAGCAGCAGCAATAGTAGCTGTAATCGTAGTAATAGTAATAGTTGTGTTAGTAGTAGTAGTAGTAGTAACAGTGGTGGTGGTGGTGGTGATGATGGTAGTGGTAGTGGTAGTGGTAGTGGTAGTGGTAGTGGTTGAGGTAGAGGTAGAGGTAGAGGTAGAGGTAGAGGTAGAGGTAGAGGTAGTGGTACTAGTAATAGTAGCAGAAGCAGCAGCAGTAGTAGTAATAGTAGTATTAGTAACAGCAGCAGCAGTAGCATTAGTAATAGTAGTAGTAGCAGCAGTAGTAGTTGTAGTAATAGTAGTAATAGTAGTAGTAGTAGTAGTAGTAATAATAGTAGTAATAGTAGTAGTAATAATAGTAGTAGTATTAGCAGCAGCAGAAGTAGTATTAGTAGTAGCAGCAGCAGCAGTAGTAGAAGTAGTAATAGTAGTAGCAACAGTAGTAGTAGTAGTAGTAGCAGTAATAGTAGTAGCACCAGCACCAGAAGCAGTAATAGAAGTAGTAATAGTAGCAGCAGCAGCAGTAGTAGTAGTAGTGATAATATAGCAGCAGCACCGGCAGCACCAGCAAGCCAGCAGTAGTAGAGCAATACCATAACTAACCCCAACAGCGAGATAAGAACACCTAAAAAGGAAAAGAAAAATCAACGAAATCATAACACCAGCAAGTGTAAAGTAAGCAGTTACTACAAAGCCGAGGAAAAATATTTGTTCTCAACCGAAATTTATGGCAGCGGCCCAGCCTTTCTGACACGACGGGCAAGCTTTTTACTTTTTCTCAAGTTAAATCGTTTCGGCTTAAAACGTACCTCCCGACGTCTTTACTCCCGCTAAATCACGCTACAAAAAACGCCTGTCAGCTTGGGCCAACAGCGTGACGTCAGGGAAGCAGGGATTATGCCTCCATCCCGAATGGAATATTCCTCGACGTAGCCAGCGCGAGTCAAAGGGCACGGCCGCCATCCTCGATTTTGTTTCCCTCCTTCTTTCAAATCAGCTTTAAGCGCGGGCAAAATATTCCCCCTATGAGGTCACAGCTACGTCACTTCCGGTTTTGTTTGTTTTGATTCCGATCCGTGAGTGGAATCTTCCTCCTTCCGGACCGTGACGTCACCGCGCGGCGCTCGTGGTTGATTTTTGCCAACGACGGAATATTCCTCCCTTTCAGAGGTTGACGTCATTCCGCGGTAGTTGCAAGGGTGTGTTTATATTTAAGCTGGACGATAAATATACGTCATGGCGCCTCTCTGTCTTTCCCTACTTCTCACGCTCTCCGTCTCTCTTTTTCTTTCTCTATTTCTATTCCTCTCTCTTTCTCTTTCTATTTCTCTTTCTATTTCTATTTCTATTCCTCTCTTTCTATTTCTATTTC
Source organism: Penaeus vannamei (assembly GCF_003789085.1). Taxonomy (NCBI): domain Eukaryota; kingdom Metazoa; phylum Arthropoda; class Malacostraca; order Decapoda; family Penaeidae; genus Penaeus; species Penaeus vannamei. The sequence continues at coordinate 51,598 of NW_020868835.1, forward strand.
TGTTCCTCTCTCGCTTTCTCTCTCTATTTCTATTCCTCTCTCTTTCTCTTTCCATTTCTATTTCTATTCCTCTCTCTTTCTCTTTCTTTCTATTTCTATTTCTATTCCTCTCTCTTTCTCTTTCTCTCTCTCTCTCTCCATCTCCAACCTACTCTCACTCATCTTCGTCCTCTGTCTCAGCCTCATCCTCATCCTTTCCCATTTCCTTTTCCATCTCCCCCTTCCTCTAGCTTTTTCCTTTCGCTTTTCCTCTTTATCTCCATCATCTCTCTTCTCATCTCGTTTTGACCTTGTTTTTCGGACTCCCCTTTCTCTCTCCGCATGCTATTTCTTCCTCCTTTATGTCTGTTTCTGTCTGTATGTCCATATCTCAGACTCGGTTTCTGGCTCTCTCTCAGGATGAATTTCAGTCTCAGTCTCTAACTCGATATCTACTTCAGTCAGCATCTTCATCTTCGTTTCTGTCTCTGTCTCTATCTCTGTATCTGTCTCTTTTCTCTCTCGTTCACGCCTCCTTTTTCTTCTTCACACTTATTTTCTTTTCTTCTTGATTCCTCCTTCCCTTCTCCATCACTCTCCTCCCTCCCTGCTTCACTCGGACACTCCTCCTTTCTTTTCTTTCTTCTTTCCTTCCTCATTCTCCTCACTTCCCTTCTTTCTTACTCATTCCTCCCTTCCTTCTTTCCTCATTTCCCTTCCTCCCTGTCTCACTCCCTTCTTCGCTGCCTCTTCATTCACCCTCCTCCATGAATTCCCTTCGTTCCACCCCTCTATTCTTTCCTCCACTCTTCCTTCCTTCGTCCTTAATTCCTCCTTTTTCTGACCGTCACTCCTTTTTCTTTACAACTCCCCTGCCATTCTCTTTTACTTCCCCTTCCTCTTAATCTTACCCCCTTCCTTTAC
>NW_020868835.1:57500-59870 GCF_003789085.1 Penaeus vannamei
TATCTGTATCTATACATTTCTCTGCAATTCCTCACTCATATTCGTTCTCACACTCTAACCTTTGCCTTGACTGCCTCTTCGGTTCCTCTCCCTCTTCTTCACACTCCTCTCTCCCGCTATCTCTCTCTCTCGCTATCTATCTTCTCCTTCTCCCTCTCCCTCTCCTCTCCCTCTCCCTCTCCCTCTCCCTCTCCCTCTCCCTCTCTCTCCCTCTCCCTCTCCCTCTCCCTCTCCCTCTCCCTCTCCCTCTCGCTCTCGTCTCGCTCTCGCTCTCGCACTCGCACTCGCACTCGCACTCGCACTCGCACTCGCACTCGCATTCTCACCTTCAACCTTCACCTTCACCTCACGCTCATCCTCATCCTCATCCTCATCCTCATCCTCATCCTCATCCTCATCCTCATCCTCATCCTCACCCTCACCCTCACCCTTTCACCCTCACATCTCTCCTCTCCTTTCACCCTCCGCTCCCTCTCCCTCTCTCTCTCCTCCTCCTTATCCCTCTCCTCCCTATCTCTCTCTCCCTCCCCTCTGTCTCCTACTCCCCCTCTCCCTCCTTCTCCCTCTCCTCTTCCTTTTCCTCTCCCCCTCCTCCTTCCCTCCCTTTCCTCCACCTCCCCTCCCCCACCTCTCTCTCAACCCCTCACCCTCTCAACCCTTCCCTCTCAACCCCTCCCTCTCAACCCCTCTCTCTCCCACTCCCCACAAAAGGACAACAATTTCCTTTCCAATTTACAAAAAAAAAATGACCAATCCTTCGCGCGCACGCCCTCCCCACGAGCACCCCCGCCCCGCCCACCCTCCAGCGAGAGCTCTAATTTCCGGACTACTTCTTTGGCACCGCCTGGACAATAGGGAGGCGTGGTATGCGCGTCTCTTATCTTACCTCCCCCTCCTCCTCCTCCTCTTTTTTCTTCTTTTTATTCTTCTTTTTTCTACTCCTTCCTATTTCTCTTTTCTTCTTTTCTTTTCTTTTCTTTTCTTTCTTTTCTTTTTTTCTTTTCTTTCCTTCTTTTTCTTTTTCTTTTTTTCTTTTCTTTTCTTTTCTTTCTTTCTTTCCCTTTCTTTTCTTTTCTTTCTTTTCTTTTCTTTTCTTTTCTTTTCTTTTCTTTTTCTTTTTCTTTTCTTTTCTTTTTCTTTTTTCTTTTTCTTTTCTTTTTCTTTCTTTTTCTTTTTCTTTTTCTTTTTCTTTCTTTTTCTTTTTTTCTTTTTCTTTTTCCTTCTTCTCCTTCTCCTCTTCTCCTTCTCCTTCTTCATCTCCTCCCCTCCTCCTTCTCCTCCTCCTTCTCCTCTTCTCCACTCCACCTCCACCTCCACCTCCACCTCCACCTCCACCTCCACTCCCACCTCCACCNCCCCATTCCCTCTACCCGAAGACGAGCTATTTTCTCTCGCCAAGGGACGCTCCCAACGGCCTCCGGGGAGTCAGTATTATTCGCGTGTAAAAGGGGGGGGGGAAGGTTGGGGTTGGAGGGTTTGTGGGGCATAGGGTTAGGGTTGGAAGGTATGTGGGAGGCATTGGGTTGGGATTCGGGGTTATGTTTGCGAATAGGATTGTACTTTAGGGTATTTAGAGTTCACTGGTAAGGATGGGCATGCAGTTGGTGTTAGGTGGGGTATGTAGTGGGTAAGGGGTTGGGGTTATTTAAAGGCATAGGGTTCAGGACTACATAATGACATGGGGTTGGGCCTCTGTGGGGATGTTTCCTCAATACTAGAGGTATATTTGCACTGGTATGTACATGTGTGTGTGTGTTCGTGCGCATGTTGTGCGTGTGTTCTCGGGGCTCTGAATCCATGCGCGAGTGAGTGCGTCCGGTTTATGTCCCGCAAGACAATGCGTTCAGGTGTCTGCTCTTACTCAAGTGTCTTGACGTCACTGGTTGTGCCGTTGTTATTGTTGGTACTCTTCCCCGAGTTCCGAGGAACAGCGGCGACGGGTGTTCTGGCCGCGCAGATGGGCACGCAAATGCACGCGAGAGTAAGAAAACACACACTCACATATGTATCCTAGAGCATATACTAGAACTAGAGCAATAACACAAAGCAGAACATAGACAGATGTGTCCACACATGATCATTATCGTGATCTTGATAATGGTGATCATGATAATCACTGTCATTCCCATTTAATACCACACAAAGGGAAAACAGATAAAGAAACAAATAATAGATAATACTGCCTGTACTATGCATTCAAAATTAAGAACATATCATCGTATCCCCTACAAAGAACTTCAAATGCGAACCGGAATTACAACTGGTAGAGCTGTTGCCCAAGACCTATGGAGGTGGGTAGAGGGGGTACCCGAGACGGCCTACCAGGAAGTGCGAGGTACCACGCAAGACAGTAGGAGGTGGGGGGGGGGG
>NW_020868835.1:68441-73441 GCF_003789085.1 Penaeus vannamei
TATTATTTATTTTATTCTATCGTTTATTTACTTATTTATTCTATCGTTTATTTACTTATTTATTCTATCGTTTATTTACTTATTTATTCTATCGTTTATTTACTTATTTATTCTATCGTTTATTTATTACGTTTATTTATTTTATTTTATTTATTTTCTATCGTTTATTTGCTTATTATTCTATCGTTTAATTTATTTATTTATTCTATCGTTTATTTACTTATTCTATCTTTTATTTACTTATTTATTCTATCGTTTATTTATTTATTTACTCTATCTTTTATTTACTTATTTATTCTTTATTTACTTATTTATTCTATCGTTTATTTACTCATTTATTCTATCGTTTATTTACTTATTTATTCTATCGTTTATTTACTTATTTATTCTATCGTTTATTTATTTATTTATTTATTCTATTATTTACTTATTCTATCTTTTATTTACTTATTTATTCTATCGTTTATTTACTTATTCTATCTTTTATGTACTTATTTATTCTATCGTTTATTTACTTATTTATCTATCTTTTATTTACTTATTTATTCTATTTTATTTACTTATTTATTCTATCGTTTATTTACTATTTATTCTATCTTTTTACTTATTTATTCTATCTTTTTATTTACTATTATTTATCGTTATTTACTTATTTATTCAGCGATTCTATGATAGAGATCTTCCTCGATGAAAAGAGGGTTGCTTCCGCTGCGTCTCCCCGGCGGTCGTATCCCTCGGGGGGGGGGGCGGGGGGGGGGGGGGGGGGGGGGGAGATGAATATACCGCCCATTACCTCGGTCGTGGGCCGGAACCGCATCAGCCACGAAATCAGATCAGACTGTCACGCCCACGTCGCCGCCGCCCATGTCGCCCGTGTCCTGTCGTGTCCTTCCGATTCCCCTTATAACACCCTCTTCTCCACTCCCTCCCCCCCTTTTCTTCTCTCTCTATAATCTCTCTGACTCGTAAGTCTTGTCGGTCTTTGGGGAGGAAGCGAAGGAGGAGTAAGGAGTGGGGGAGGGGAAGGTAGGAGACAAGAGAAAAGGAAAGAAAGGAGTTAATAGTACGATAACGGAGGGGGTAGAGACAGGGAGAGAAGTAAGAGAAAGGGAGAAGAAAAGAGAATGAAATAGGGAAGGGGGTTTAAGGAAAGGAAGTATGGAGAAGGAAAAGGGAAGAAAGAGCAAAGGAGAGACAAAAAAAAAAAAAAAAAACAAGGAAAAAGGAAGCGAAAGGAAGGCACAAGAGAGGGAAGAAGTGAAAGAGAAAGGAGTGAGGGATCGGAGGAGACGAAATGTGTAGAAAGAAGAGGTGAAGAAGGAAGAGAAAGAGAGGGAAAGGAAGAGAAGAGAAGGTCATTCTTCACTTAGATCTTCCAGCGAGAGAGGAAACGGTGCGGGATTTTTCTTCTTCCTTTTCTTTCTTTTATTTTATTCATTTATCTATTAATTCATCTATTCATATTCTTATTTGTCTATCTATCTATCTATCTATCCATCTATCTATCTGTTTAAATCTACGTTATACTTATATCTATCTACCTGTGAATATCTATGTATACGTACATCTATCTATCTGTGTATATCTATGTATACCTATATCTATCTATCTGTCTCTCTCTCTATCTATCTGCGTATCTACTATCCTCTTATTATCTATTTATTATCTACATCTTTACTTCTATTAATCTGTCTATCTATATATCTATCTATATGTGGAAATTTGTGTTTAAGAAATACTATGAAAATTTACTTTTCTTTTTTTTTTCTTATTTAACTTATTCCCTTCTTTATCTTCGTTTTATTATTATCATTGTTATATATTTCACCAACGTTTAGCGTTTAACTTGGTCTTCTTTTTATTTTTTGTTTCTCTTCACTATTCTAATTCGGATCATTCGTTTATATCCTCTTTTCTCCCTTTCTCTCTTGTCTTTCGCTTTCTCTCTCTTTCTTTCTCTTCTCCATTCTTTCCCCGCTTCCCCCTTCTTTTCTCTATTTCGCGTTATTTCTCTTCTGTGTTCTCTTTTTCTCCTCCCCTTTCTCTTATCTATCTCATTGCAATCTTTTTTTTTTTTTCTTTCTTTCAGATTATTAATCTAACTTAAAACCATCTATTTTGATTTACTTCCACATTGCGTTCTTTTCCTTTTATATTTTCTTTTCCTCTCTTTCTTTCTCTCTTCTTACTTCTCATTTATTTAGGTAATCCGTTTCTCATCCATCCATCATTTTCTTCTTTTTTTTCTTTGTAGTTTTAAAAATCTTATGTTGCTTTCGTCGTCTTTCCTTTTAATCTATTTTTAAATTATCGCTATTGTATATTTTAAATCTCATTATACATTTTTTTCTAAATATCGCTCTTGTTTTCTTATTAGTATGTTTTTTTTTTCTTTTTCTTTCTCTTTTTAACTATTTCCTGTTTTTGTTTTTTCTCCGGATTGTAAAACTCCATTAGGCCTTATTTTCCTTCTATCTTTTATTTCTTTGTTTTGTAATTTCGGTCTTTCTATTCCCTTTCCTTTCACATTATCAGCCTAACGTGATTTTTCCATTTGCTCTCGTGGATTCACATTTCTCTCCTTTTATTTTATCATTATAACTGAATTTCCATTTCCTGTGTCGTCTTTTTTTTCTATCGTTCTTTATTTCATTATATCTTCAATCTCTTTCTCTTTGTGTTCCTCTGCCTCCATTCATTCCTCTTCCTCGTTCTTCTTCCTCGTTCTTTGCCTCTTCCAGTTTCTTTTCTTGCTTTCTTTTCTTTCTTCAGCCTCTTCTTCTTCCTCTTCCATACTCTTTTTTTCTTGTCTTTTGTCTCGTCTTTTTCTTCCTACTCTTTTCTCTCGTCTTTCTTTTCCTCTGTCCTCTTCTTCTCCTTTGTCACCATCTTTTCTTCTGCTGCTTTTTTCCTCTATTCCTTCCCTCCATCCTCTTCGTCTTCGTTATTCTCCACCTCTCTTCTCCCCTTTCTTCACCTCACATTCTCGCCGCTCCCCTTTTCTTTGATTCCTTCCTCCTCCTTTTCTTCTCCTCCTTCTCCGGTCACCCCTTTCTTTGCCTGCTCCTGTTCCTCCCCTTCTTTATTCTCCACCCTCTCTTTTCTCCTCTTTCTTTCACCTCACATTCTCCCCGCTCCCTTTTCCCTAATTCCTTCCTCCTCCTTCCTCCGTCACCCCTCTTCTGCCTGCTCCTTCCTCCCCTTCTTTACTCTCCACCCTCTCTTTCTCCTCTTTCTTCACCTCACATTCTCCCCGCTCTCTTTTCCCTAATTCCTTCCTCCTCCTTCCTCCGTCATCCCTCTTCTACCTGCTCCTTCCTCCCCTTCTTTACTCTCCACCCTCTCTTTCTCCCCTTTCTTCACCACACATCCTCCCCGCTCCCTTTTCCCTAATTCCTCCCTCCTCCTTTTCCTTTCCTCCTTTTCTTCTCCTCCTTCCTCCATCACCCCTCTTCTGTCAGCTCCTTCCTCCCACGCCTCATAGTCATGAAAAAGACCACCTATTGTTATGAAAATATTCATAACACTCACCATAGCTTGCACAGTGGGAGGGAACTCGAGTGCATAATAGATGTTCTATCCACACGCCAAGTGATAAAGCTTTTATAGTGGTATAAAATGTTATATATCGGGCATTGGGCGTTTGCTGGAGATCTTATCGAAAAGGAGGAATAGGCAATATCCCTTTTTATTCGAGAGATTGAGAGATATAAAAGGATGGATTAGTAGAGAGGTCGATAGGTCGAGATAAGGGATGTCTCTGGTAGAGAGAGAGATGTAAATAGATAGAGAAGGAGTGGGTAAGGATGTAAATAGATAGAGAAGGAGATGAATAAAGTAATAGGTCAATCGGGGAGACAAAAAGGAGATTGGTATGAGCAGATAGTGAAGGAGGAAATTGAAATCATTATATACTTCTCTTTGTCTATATTATACTTCAGTATATTTTGGTCGATATTCTCTTTGTTCTTAATATTTTGAAAGTTTTTATGGTAAAAATATACCTGTTTTTTCCGACGTAGATCTCTAACAAATATCATTCATTAAAAATAACAATTACGTTTTTCACTAGAGACTTCCCGCTCCGAGGATATTGAAATCATTATATACTTCTCTTTGTCTATATTATACTCAGTATATTTTGGTCCGATATTCCTCTTGTTCTTAATTCACAAGAGACTTCCACTCTGTTCTCTTAATTAATCTTTATTTTCAAAATTAAGTTGCACAGAACCGCTATCCCGCGATTGTCTGTTCTTAATAATTATTTTTGTGTCCACTTTGTTAGTTATATCATCAAAATTCTTGTTAAATAATTTCCTTTATTCAAAACAGCTAGGATCATTCTCATTGTTTTTATCATTAGTATTATTATTTACTATTATTATTATTGTCATAATTATCACTATTATCATCATAATTACTTCTATTATCTTTATCATTATCATTGTTATTGTTATTACCATCATATTATCATTATCATTACTATTATAATAACTTTTATTATCATCACTATTATAATAACTTTTATTATCATCACTAACATTATCATCACTATCATTGTCATGATCATTGTTTTATATCTATTGTCATTATTTTATGTAAGTGCCCCCTCTACACTTTTTTTCTTTTTTAAACAAAAAAATCCTTTATAATCCATTTTACAGGATAAAATGGAAAAAAGGAATTAGAGAGACAGGGTAGAAAGGAAAAGTGAGAGAATGAAACAAAATGGATTAAGAGAAGAGAGAGAGAGAGAGAGAGAGAGAGAGAGAGAGAGAGAGGAGAGGAGAGAGAGAGAGAGAGAGAGAGAGAGAGAGAAGAGAGAGATGAAGTGAGAGAGAAGAGAAGAGAGAGAGAGAGAGAGAGAGAGAGAGAGGAGAGGAGAGAGAGAGAGAGAGAGAGAGAGAGAGAGAGAGAGAGGAGAGAGCAGGAGTGAGAGAGGAGAGGAGAGAGAGAGCGAGAGCGAGAGAGAGAGCGAGCGAGCAGAAGAGAGAGAG
>NW_020868835.1:85941-95941 GCF_003789085.1 Penaeus vannamei
TCTCTCTCTCTCTCTCTCTCTCTCTCTCTCTCTCTCTCTCTCTCTCTCTCTCTCTCTTTCTCTCTTTCTTCTTTCTCTCTTTCTCTCTTTCTCTCAACCCCCCTCTCCCTCTCCCTCTCTCTCACTCTCTCACTCTCTCACTCTTTCACTCTCTCACTCTCTCTCTCTCTCTCTCTCTCTCTCTCTCTCTCTCTCTCTCTCTCTCTCTCTCTCTCTCTCTCTCTCTCTCTCTCTCTCTCTCTCTCTCTCTCTCCCTCTCTCTCTTTCTGCGTTTGTATGCCGTTGCCTCCTCTCCCGTCCTCCCTCCTTCCCTTTTATTCTCGCTCTCTCCCTCTCTCTTCCTTCCCCAGTTGTAAATCTGTTTGCCAGAAATCCGGACAGTTCGCGATATACTGAACCAATGTTGCGTGAATTGCAGAAAATGAAGAAAAATCTCGTGCATGGCCAAGAAAATGGTGAAGAAAATGCACAGTGAGTTACGATACCAAGCTGAATGTACCTTCGTGTGTGCTGTATAGTGCAATGGTGAACGTGCTGACCTTGCAGTCTTGTTGACCTGCGTTCGATCCTGCGCGCTGCCAGTGGATGGTCACCCCGGCCATTCCTTGTCCACAGGGGAAGATTTAGAAGCAAAATAAAACAGACAGTATGTCACAGCAAAGGATATCCATTGTAATAAATGGAATTGAAACTAAATCTAAATCTGAAATCGTAATGGAAACTTTATCATAATGGTGTGATACATTTTCAAAAGATGGCGATAGTAATGTCCATATACATAATACTCACTCCATTGGGAATTGTGAAGAAATCTCTTAATGTTTTTTTTTAAATCTTGGGAAGATAAAAACAGTGATCATTATAGCAGACAATATCAACCTAGACGATTATATTTATAACGGTGATTATAATACTGATAATAAAAAAATAACAATAAATTATGATGATAATGATAGAAATAGGAATAATAATAGTAATGATAAATAAAAATAGGAATGGTGTCTATAATATTGATTGAAATAATAATATCAAATACGAGAGCAACCATTATAGCAATCATATTGATAATAATAAGGGTAACAAATATGACAGGAAAATAATAATAATGACAATAAAAATGATAATGATAATAGCAATAATGAGAATAAGGATAATAACAATAATGATAATTATATATCATTAATATAATGATTAAGATAATAATAATAATGGAAATGATGATGATAATAATAATAATAATAATAATATTTTTTGTAGTATTTTCTATTTTTCCGATAATAGTGTCTATTGTCTTCACTTTCATCATCCTCTTCAGTATCTCGTGAAATAATTTATCTAAATATCCCTTTTTCTCATCTATAACCATTCTTTTTACACCGAACCAACAACACTGGAAATACCGCAAAAGAGCTACCATTCCACAACTTTTACATAAACAGCAACTACAATATCCTATCGAAATTCTGGTCCCATGTGGTCGTGGCTGGCAGTAGCGGCAACAAAATTTTATAACATATTCGTAGTTGGATGAACAGACATGGAGGAGTGTGGTGTTTATATACTTGCATTTCCTAATAATGTATGCAAAGGAGGACATCATGTAAAGGTTTCCAATACACTAAAAATTTTAACTCGCGACGTAACTGTACCCGGGGGTATATCGTTAAAAAAATAAGTTGATGTTTTTACTTCCACGAGTGATGCTAGTTTTACGGCACACATAGAAGATAAAGATTTAATATTCTTAATTTATTTGTTTTATCTAATTGTGTTTCTATATTTGATCGTCTTTTATATTAGATTTTTTTATAATTTTTTCATATTTTTTTTCCGTTTCAGATGTTGGTTTAATATCGAAATACCTATATTCTTTTAACATTGTTATACTACTAATAATAATAATGATAATAATAATGATGATAATTATAATATTAGTAATAACAATATATTGATGATGATAATGATGATGAAATTAGTATTATCAATAATAATGATAATAATGGTAATAACAGAAATCGTAATGTAAATGATAGTGATAGTAATGAAATGATAATAATCATAACAATAAAAGCTAAAAATAACAAAGTAATAATGATAATGTTAACAGTGATATTGGTAGTACCAGCAGTAGTAGTAGTAGCAGGAATATAGTAATAATGGAATTGATAATAGTAATAATGATGATAACAACAATAATCATAAGAACAATAAGGATTATAAAAATAAAATAACCAAAAAAATTATATTTATAAATAAACAATAATAATGTTAATTATGATAATTATAATGGTGATAATGATAAGGATAATGATTGTGATTATAATTTTAAAGATAATAATAGTGATAATAGTGATGATTATGATAAGGATAACAAAATATAATGAAAATAATAATAACAATAACAACAACAATAATGATGATAATAATAGAAACAACATCAACAACGATAATGGCAGGCATAGTTAAGTTGATAATGTTCTTGATCTGGTCAATAATATGAATGATGATGATGGGTTGATGATAATCATAATAGTAATAAAATGACGATTATGATGATATTGGTAATAATGATATTAATGTATTTGATAATTATTAACCTTGGTATTGATAATAATGATGATGATCGTATTGAACTGTATTCATGTTGCCAGATGTAGAAAGGTATGAATGAGAATTAATATCTTCATAATACAAGAGATGTACTTGACCAGTTCCGATTGTACCTTCTTCAGAAATACATACATCAAAGGATAAGTATAAGTCCGATATGCTAAATTGAGCTTCTTCTGGGGTATGAGGGGAGCCCGGCCTGTGCCGACTAATGCTGACTCGATCAACGTGTGTCAGCTACTACTGACGCGACAGGGCTTAGTTCTTACCCACCCGCGGTGCCCAGCCATAGCAGTAACCTCGGGCGACAATTGCAACTTCTCGCGCCTGGGCGGGGCGCGAACCGCCGACCCTTGCCACTCTACCATCTTGGAAGATCAATACATCAAAGAACTTAGAGAGCATTTATGTATTTCATATGGGCTGACGAATCACCTGACGACTGTGAATTCGCACTTGTTCACATTCTAGTGGATGTGAGGTTCCCCCACTGTGATGAGTCCAGACTAGGCGAGTCCCCCCTTCTAGCCAGCAGCAGCACCTTGCTCAGCACCTGTAGGCATCAGTGGCAGCCACCTGCAGTTTGCATCCCGCGACCTTGGATAATTTGAGTCTGCCCGATGCGGTGTTTACATTCTCCTCCGTCGCGATGTATGCAGCTTCCATGATTTACTGATGATAATAATAATGATGATAATTATAATAATAGTAATAACAATATATTAATGATGATAATGATGATGAAATTAGTATTATCAATAATAATGATAATAATGGTAATAACAGAAATCGTAATGCTAATGATAGTGGTAGTAATGAAATGATAATAATCATAACAATAAAAGCTAAAATAACAAAGTAATAATGATAATGTTAACAGTGATATTGGTATACCAGCAGTAGTAGTAGTAGCAGGAATATAGTAATAATGGAATTGATAATAGTAATAATGATGATAACAATAATCATAAGAACAATAAGGATTATAAAAATAAATAACCAAAAAACTATATTTATAAATAAACAATAATAATGTTAATTATGATAATTATAATGGTGATAATGATAAGGATAATGATTGTGATTATATTTTAAGATAATAATAGTGATAATAGTGATGATTATGATAAGGATAACAAAATATAATGAAAATAATAATACCAATAACAACAACAATAATGATGATAATAATAGAAACAACATCAACAACGATAATGGCAGGCATAGTTAAGTTGATAATGTTCTTGATCTGGTCAATAATATGAATGATGATGATGGGTTGATGATAATCATAATAGTAATAAAATGACGATTATGATGATATTGGTAATAATGATATTAATGACAGTATTATAACGTATTTGATAATGATTAACCTTGTATTGATAATAATGATGATGATCGTATTGAACTGTATTCATGTTGCCAAATGTAGAAAGGTATGAATGAGAATTAATATCTTCATAATACAAGAGATGTACTTGACCAGTTCCGATTGTACCTTCTTCAGAAATACATACATCAAAGGATAAGTATAAGTCCGATATGCTAAATTGAGCTTCTTCTGGGGTATGAGGGGAGCCCGGCCTGTGCCGACTAATGCTGACTCGATCAACGTGTGTCAGCTACTACTGATGCGACAGGGCTTAGTCCTTACCCACCGCGGTGCCCAGCCACAGCAGTAACCTCCGGGCGACAATTGCAACTTCTCGCGCCTGGGCGGGGCGCGAACCGCCGACCCTTGCCACTCTACCATCTTGGAAGATCAATACATCAAAGAACTTAGAGAGCATTTATGTATTTCATATGGGCTGACGAATCACCTGACGACTGTGAATTCGCACTTGTTCACATTTTAGTGGATGTGAGGTTCCCCCACTGTGATGAGTCCAGACTAGGCGAGTCCCCCCTTCTAGCCAGCAGCAGCACCTAGCTCAGCACCTGTAGGCATCGGTGGCAGCCACCTGCAGTTTGCATCCCGCGACCTTGGATAATTTGAGTCTGCCCGATGCGGTGTTTACATTCTCCTCCGTCGCGATGTATGCAGCTTCCATGATTTTCCGATTTTTATCTCATCCTCCATGGAATATTCCTGCTTCCTTCCAATTCGGTAGATGTCCAGCTTCATCTACATGAACCACCATGGCATTGGAATTCCTGTGGTGACGGACGTCGGCTCGAAGTTCGTTGATTCTGGTGTTGAAGCCACGTCCCGTTTCACCAAAGTATGCCCTACCGCAGCTGCGATATACAGTGCTGTTGTGGATGTTATCAGGCTGCTTTTTGTCTCGTATTTTGTGATGTATCTTTTCCCCGGATGTACTGCTGATTTTCACTGTATATTTGCTAATCGCCTGGGGAACGTTACAGAGCCTGATATGAGAAAATTAGAAAAGGGTGCAGGGTTTGATTTTACAAGTATGTTCTCAGCGTTTTTTTTTCTGAGATTTAATAGGAAGCCTTTAGGATATTTGTTTCATAAAAGAAATAATTACACAGGTAACCTTAGTTTCAAGAAATTCAGGGCTGCAGATCCCCAGTGATCTGATAAAGAAGCCAATTACAACCCTAGATTTCGTGTTTTTTTTTTTTTTTTTTTTTTTTTACTGTGGGCGGAGTAGTAGTAGTATTGCTTTTTTTTGTAGAATTTCTGTGTACGGAGAACCGTAGGCCGTCGTCACCCCGATGGATCAGAGTATCCAGGAAAGGTTTCTGATCCTCTTCTTCCTCCACGCTGAGCTGGATTTCTCGTGGATGGAGTTAAGCTGCGTCAGCGTATGGTGCAGACACGACCTTCCGGGGACGATGACGAAGGCTTTATCTGCGCATCGAAGCCAAGTCGAATGTTTGCCGATTATATCCCTGTAGTCCCTCTCCAGCGTCTCAATGAAGAGGCAGGACAGGACTGCGCTCAGAGGGGAGCTCTCGGCAAGGCAGCTGGTTTGTTGGTACTCTTCCCCTACGAACCCGAAGCAGAAGTCAACGCATAATTTCACGAGGCTAACGAAGTAGTGTTTCGGCAGCGGAAGTTCGTCATCTAAAATGGAGCTGGTGACCCTTTCGACCGCCCGGATCGCTCCATCTGTGGGTACATTCGTGAAAAGGGATTTTACATCAAAATTAGCCAGTTTTTTTTTTTTTTCTTTCTCTTTCTTTTTTCTTTCTTTCTTTTTCTGTATCAGGAACTCTGAAGACGTCCGATGAAGTCCCAGGAATTCTTCGGGTGGGAATCCCCGATGACTCCCTTATCGCCGGAGGGGTTTTCGCCAAACACTTAGCCAGACGATGGGGAGGTGATCGGTCTCATCGGTATCCCTGGCTCGTGCACCTTCGGGAGACCTCTCACGGACGGATTGCGGAGGACCTCTTCCAGCAGGTGAAATAACCGTTTCCTTCTAACCGACCACAGAGATCCCTCGCCTTCTTCTTACATCTGGCAGCCTCCTTCATCCTCTCACCTCTCGTCACTTTCCCGTAAACAGAAGCAACGGAAAGTATATCGTTCATTTTATGTATATAATCAGTCTTATCCACAGACACAATACCTCCACCTTTATCAGCCTGGGCGATGACGATGGTCTGGTCGTCGCGGAGGCCCTTGAGTGCGGTGAAGCCCTTGGGGAAGGTATTCGCCCTCGAGTTCGTTCCTGAGTGCGTAGGGTCGATACTGCAGGGTCTTCATGTACCATGGTGATGATAATAATGATGGTGATGATAATAATGATTGGTGATGATGACATGATGGTGATGATAATAATGATGATAATAATGATGGTGCATGATTGATGATATGATGATAATTGATTGATGATATGAGGATGATAATATGATAATGATAACGATAATAATAAAAGTAATATAATAACAATGATGATAATAGTATTAAAAGTAATAACATGATATAATAATAATGATAACAATAATAACATAATTGATGATAAGGATAATAGTTAAAATGATAATGACAATATTGATAATAATGATGATAATAATAATGATAATAACAAGAATAAGAATAACAACAATAAACATAGGAATGTTAATTATAACAATAATGATGGTCAACATTAACAATAGCAAGGGTTATAACAGTAATAAAAATAGTAATAATAATGATAATGATAGTAGTAATTTTAGCAATAATAGTAGTGATGAAAATAATGATGAGGATGATTATGATGATGATAATGATAAAAAAGATAATAAGAATAATGACACAATAATAATAATAATACATAATAAAAATAATAAAGATCATGATAACAAAGATAATAAAAAAATAATGAATAATGAAGATAGTAATAACAATGGTAATAATAATGATATAAATGACAATAACAATAATAACGAGGAACATAGCAATAATGATATTAATAAAAGTAATGATAAAGATCATAAAAACAATCTTAGAAATGCGTTATACTTTACACGTTCGTGTCGTTCATACTAGTGATAGACAATAACATAAAAATAACTCCAAGAACCCTTACATCTTTTGTATTAGCAATAATTCACAGAAATAACACAAGAAAGACATAAAATTGCATTACACACACACACACGCGCGCAACCACACACACACACACACACACACACACACACACACACACACACACACACACACACACACACACACACACACACACACAACACACAACACACAACACACACACACACACACCACACACACACACACAACGCACACCACTCACACACACACACACACTCACACACACACACACACTCACAATCACACACATACACAAACACACACACACACACACACACACACACACACACACACACACACACACACACACACACACACACACACACACACATTACGAAATGAGATCAAAGTAACCTCCCATAATTCTTTCCCCGCGATAAGATTCTTCAAGACTCTTCCAACTTCCTTTTAAGATGAACGAGGTGATTCGAGCGAGAAGATTTCAGATCAAGGAGTTATGACATTCTGACCTGACCGTCTGACTCTTGGTGGTAATTAAATTCTGCAACCGAACGGGTTCTGCCGCTTCTCTCTTTGCTATTTTGTTTTTGTAAAGAATTGAGTAGTTGCTCTTTTTTGTTGTTTTTCTTGTATTTTTTGTTATCTTATTTTCTTGCTCCTTTTTGTTTTGGTTCTCGTTTGTCTTGGATGAAATTGCGTTTCTTACTTCCTTTTTTTATTTTTTTATTCTCATTTTTCTTTGTCTTGATTGCAATTTTCTTATTCTTCTTTTACCTCTTTTTATTCTAATTTTATTCTTGATTTCGTTGCAAATATTTTCTTATTCTTCTTTTACCTCTTTTTATTTTTATTCTTTTTTTTCTTTTCCTTTCAAATCTTTCCCCCTGTTTCATTTAATTATCTCTCTTTGGTGTCATTTGGTTTGCAAAGAGCGAGTTCAGTTAAAACATGTTCTTTTCTTTTCTTTTCTTTCTGTTCATTGTTTTTCTGCTTCCTTTATTCTCGTTAATATTTTGTCTTTTCATTTTTGTTTTAATTATGCACACATTTCTTTTGATTATTCTCAATTCTAGTTTTTTCTTGTTTTTTCTCGTATCTTTTCCTTTCATTCTTCTTTTTTTCTGTATCATTTTTCATTGTAATATAAATCTTATTTTTTTACTTTAAAATATATGTTTTTATCATTTTCTGTTCATTTGATCTTCATAATTATGTTTGCTAATTTTTCTTTTAGTTATTTTCATGTTTATATTTTCGCTTTTTCTTATATATCCCCAAATGCTTTATCTTAAAAACAATAAAGTTAACAATAAGATGGTAAAGATAATAATAAGATTAATTTACAAAGTGTGATAATTATGTTGATGAAGACAATCATAATAGAAATAGAGATAGCAAAGTTGATGATGATGAAAATTATAAACATTGATGATAAAAACAATAGCAAAATAATAGTAAGAACAGTGGTAATATTACCAATGATAATAAATTATAATAATGATGATGAAAATACTACTAATAATAGTAATAATACTGTTATAATGTTAAAGATCAAAGTAATGATAATGATAAAAGTGATAACAATGATAATGAAAATAGAAATAATAATATTGGTAATGATAAAATTGATGATGATAATAATTAAGATATCAAAAATAATGATAATGATATTGATAATAATAATTCATTGCTAATGATAACAATTATGATAATGGATATAACAAAATGAAGAAGAAGAAGAAGATGATGATGATGATGATTGATGATGATGATGATGATGATGATGATGGATGATAATGATGATGATGATATGATGATAAATTGATGATGATGATTGATGATGATGAGATGATATGATATGATAATGATAATGATAATGATAATGATAAATGATGATGATGATGATGATGATGATGATGATGATGATGATGATGATGATGATGATGATGATGATGATGATAATGATAAATGAAAATAACAGATAATAATATAACCACCAATACTTGACCTGCGAAGCGATGGTGGGGTCTTAACCAGATTAAGAAGTCTGTATCTTATTTATCAACCAGCATTGCGTCTGCACTGCACTTGAATTTTGCAAATTTAAGTGCAAATTTATTATTGTTTGATATGGATATGGATCGCCATTACTGTAGTAACAATAATGACGATAATGATGTTAATAATAATGATAAAAATAATAGTAACAACAATGGCAATGATAAGGACAATAATCATGATAACAGTAATAGTAATATTGATAATAATAATAGCAATGACAAGAGGTTTTTGCCTTTTTGTACATTCTAACCAAGAATCGAGGTATTATTATGGCTAGGAATGCATATTATGATACACCCAAGACTCACCGTTAGATTCTCTCGTTATTGTTCTTAATTTTTCTTCACTTGCAAATATGTATTGGTGGTGATTTTACTGAAATGTTGTCCTTATAACATATTCAGCTTTTTATCTAAATTTAATTTAACCTTGGTGATTACCGAATTTCATTGGTCTCAGTAATCATAGATTGAATTGATCTTTTTGCAAACTCTTTTTAAGTGTATGAATATATGATACCATTGCAATTTATAAACGACATTCAGAGATAAATAGTAAGTTAAATCATTGAGAATGTGCGAATTAAAAGTTTGGAGTTTTGCTGAAATCTTTTTCCTAGTACTATAATATTAAGTTATCTCAGAGGTTACTATAACAAGAAGGAAAATTGAAGAGTAAGCGTCAGTCGGAATGGGAGAAAGGTAGCCGGCATAAAGCAGAGGTCGAAAGATGGGGAAGTAAGGAGAGAGAGAGAGAGGAGGAGAGAGGAGAGGAGAGAGAGAGAGAGAGAGAGAGAGAGAGAGAGAGAGAGAGAGAGAGAGAGGAAGGAAAGGAGGAGGAGGAACAGGAGAGGAGATA
>NW_020868835.1:103441-105214 GCF_003789085.1 Penaeus vannamei
TGCCCACACTGGTTCAGAACTGGTCAAATTAGTGAATGTGATAGTTTTCACAGATCTTTTCAAACATTTGCAACATCTTGTGTATAGCATTGTTTCAATATCCAATCAATCTAAATTGGGCATCATTAAAAGATCATTTATTCTCGGAAGAAAGTGAAATGTTCTTAACATTACCGTAGGCTTCTGTTTAATCTGGACCACTGTGCGGATGGACAATAGTTTGCTGGGCAAAACTCGCTCGTATGGACAGAGACATTAGGATACTGGAGCATGGGGATGATTGGTTTTAGTCTTCAATGCAATGGGTTTTTATAGTTGTTCCTCTTATTTCAGATGTCTCGGAAAGATCCAGCCTTCCACGAACACTGGCTTGTGGACGATCGTTTTAAGAGCTGGCTCGCTCTGCCACAAAGATCCCAGCACAGAGGTCTCACACAGCACATGGGCCCCCGATGCCAAGTCATGGAGATGAGGCAGAGAGCAGACGCCTCGGCTCCGAAACCTGCACAAGACCTGGGTACCGATGGAGAACAGCAGCGGGAGAGACGTTCGGATTTATTATTCGTAGTCTTTCTAGCAGAACACAACTTGCCGTTTAGGTAATTATCATTATTTTTTTTTTTATTTAAATGAAAACGAGAATTATATAATATACATACACGCATATGTATATTATATATATATATATATAATATATATATTATATATATATATACAAATATAAATCATTGGTGTCAAATAAATATTCTTTATCTTTATATTCATACAAACTCCGATTTCAGCTTGTGTGAAGATCTTGGAAACTTGCACAAAAAATTTTTTTGCAGACAACGTGGCAAAGAAGCTGCAAGGTCAATAGATATAGCATCATCTTGGACAAGAGCACTGATTGTACGACAAATAAAGCATTAGCATTGGGGCAAAACGGTTGACAACTGAAAATAAAATAAAAACACAGTCTTCACCTCTGTTCGAGTGCGGCCACCAAAACGCTTCCCTAATGCTGTGAGGACTTCGTTCACAATGTATATAACTTCTTTTACCATAGTGCAAAAGGAAATACGAGTTCAGGGAATACCATCTATTCTGCGAGTTGAAACCACATAAAATGCTCAATTCTTGTGCAACCAGGTGGTTATCTCTAGAAAAAGCAAAGAATTGAGTCAGCACACTGGGGACCCATCTAATTGTATTTTGACAAAGTTTGGGTAGAAGAAAAACTAACAACAGTACAAGAAATTCATAGAGCACTACATGGCAAGTACATTTTTGAATACCTGACATTCCTTCAATACATACTGCCACAACTCAATAGCATCAATGTCATTTTTTAGTCACAAGGTCCAACTATTAATCTTTTAAACACTATTTTTTTTGTCTAAAAGAGACTAAACTATTTCTGCTATCAAGATGCAATAGCCAAAGTGCACCTGAGTGAAATTGACCCTTCAAATACCACTTACAGCAAACCAATTAATCAAATGTACCTTGGTGGCAATGATGGATCTTTTCAGCAAGCTTCAATATTTTATATTCATTATTAGTAACAGATACAAAATTTTCCTGACTGGAAGCTTCTGTTCAGATAAAAAAAAGAAAAATTGACATTAACAGCACACTATGGAAATGTATCCTACCTGCATCTAAAAACATCTTGGCTTGGGCAGATTGATCAAACCCCCGACGGCGTTAGCTCCTAATGATGATGATGATATGTATATATATGTTTACATATACAAATACATGTATATCTATATCTCTATCTATATGTAT
>NW_020868835.1:108247-113247 GCF_003789085.1 Penaeus vannamei
CTCACGCAACACTCAATGGCGCTCTCTGCTCAACTCACTTCCCTCTCCCCCTCTCCCTACCCCTCCCTCACCAACACTCGCATCTTTCCGTCCCTCCTTCCCTCTCCCCTTTCCCCTTCCCCTCCCTCCGCTCACGCAACACTACATCTTCTTCCCTCCCTTACCCTCTCCCCGCCCTTGGCCCCTCCTCCTCACAACACTCATCCTTCTCCACCTCTCCCTTCCCTGCTCCCCCCCTCCCCTCCCTCTGGGCAACCAACACTCATCCTTGCTCTGCGACCTCCCTTCCCTCTCCCCCTCCTCCCTCCCTCATCAGCATCCCTCCCCTTCCTCCCCACCTCTGTAATTCCTTCTGGAGGGGACAAGCGACTCATAAATATGGAATACATTGGGCGGAATAATTCACTGAACGGATTATTATTCTCCTGTCTGAGGGTTGTTCTTGTCGTCTGCCTTTTCTCTATTTTTGTCTGTCTTTTTTATATATCATTATTCTTATTTATTTCGTCGTTCACTTGGCTATTAGAAGCGCGTTTAAAGGGGGTTTTATTGTCTGTTATTCATCCGACATGTACTAACATCGTCCCGTTAATTCCACGCCACAGGAGGTCCTCATTTAACAGGGCGATGACTCCAACCGCTCCTCTGTGTGTGTATACAAAGTTCTTCTCAATTAAGGCTATTTAATGGCTGTTCCCGTTAAACCTAAATGTCTCTGGAATCTTGTCATTTAACCGCTTGTAGGTTGGAAGTTTAGTGGCAAAATGACCGTAATTGCAAACGTTATTTTCTTCTTGGTGAAATATGATATTACTGTGAATACGTATTGTACTTGCGCATAATTCTTTTCCCATTCGGAATGTGGTATTACTGTGGATATATATCTTAAGTACATATACTTCTTTCCTGTATAAGATGTATTGTACTGCACTGAAACGATTCATACTCTATAAAGACACAGTATAAAATCGTTTACGTTACTCTTATTATTTACTTTACGTTTTGACTTGCCTCTAAAGGGGATGAGATTTAAGAGCACGAGTATTTAAATCAGTACTTCATGATAATTTTCCTAGTTTAGGATTTTAGTGTTTCTTCTTATTCTGCGTGGTTATTCATTGTACTATTGTATCTGTTCGCCATTATTTTTTAGGTGTCGGATTGAGTTTATTGGATATTGTAAAAAGTTCCACCATATTTTTGTGAGAAAGTGCTTCAATCTTTATTTGGATCATTTTTTATTATGACTCAGGTTGCATATTTTAATATTCTTATATGAGAATTTCTGTATATCCTGTGTTTTGGTATGGTTTGACATATATGTATCGTTGGGTGCCTGGTATGTTGTGAGTAACCATGTCTCAGATGATCACAGGCTTGAAAGTTAGGTCTTTACTGATAAGTGATAGGTGATGTTTGGGACTGTTGTTGGTGTGAGTTCTCGTGTGTAGCTGTGTGTGTGGTGGGTAATATTGTTTGTTATAGCTATAGGATGTGTTGTTGTAAATTGAAGAATGAGTATTAATAGTATGTGAGTGGTGCATTGTATGTATGTGTTCGGTAGTATGCATAATTGATAGTGTTTGTAGAATGTAGATGATTAGTGAGTATGTGATGATTAGATGAGCATGATATAGATGTTCTTATACAAGGTGTGTGGGAAGTATTGATTGTATGAATAGAGTAGCCTAGTAGTGTATGTATATGTGAAGTGTAGATGGTGTTTTGTGTTTGTGTGAGAAGTGAATGGAGGCTGGCAAGAATATGAAGGGAATCGCTTGAGTGGAAGTTCTTAGGAAGAAGGGACGTTGTGGTGTGAGACAGTTCTGAGAAGAAACGAAGAGTTGACATTGACTAGAGACCTGAAGTGTTGCTAGACTGAAGAGAGCTGGGAAGAAGATGATCGAGAAACATAGAATGCATAAGAAGAAATAGAGTTAAGAGAAGAACAGATAAGGACTTGCCGAGCTGGGTCTTGTTATTCGTTAACAGTAGCCCTTGATGGAAAAGTTGACTAACCGGTGTATGCGGATTTCTCGTTGAGTGGGAGATTCACAGTAAGGCGTCTTAGAGGACGGGAGGGGAGGTGGGCGGGGGAAGAGAGGAGGGGGAGTGGCGGGACGGGAGGGGAGATTTACACCGGGCAGCGTGAGGAGGTGAGGAAGGAGTGGAGGGGGGGGAGGGAGGGGGCGGTGGGGAGGAAGGGAGGGGAGGTGGGAGGAAGGGAGGTGGGGGAGGGGGTGGTGGGGGGGGAGGGAGGAGGAGGTTGGGGGGGAGGGTGGAAGGGAGGTGGGGGGGAGGGGGAAGGGAGACCACTTTCGTCTCTATTAAGCACCGTCTGTCGATGATGAGGTGTGGGGGTAGGGGTGGGGTGGGGGATGGAGGTAGGAAAGAGGAGGGAGAGGGGAGAGAGGAGAGAGAGAGAGAGAAAGGAAGTGGGGTGAGGGAAGGAAAGGAAGGAGAGGGATGAAGGTGGACTTAGGAGAGAGGAGGGAGAGGGAGAAGAAAGTGGGAGGAAGGGAAGGTGGGAGGCCGTGGAATGAAGTGAGGGAGAGGGAGAAGGAAGTGGCAAGGAGAAGAGAGAGAGAGGAGAAGCGAATGGAGAGAGAGGGGGGGTAGGAAGAAGAGGGAGAGGGATAAGTGCGATGAAGAGACGTAGGGGAGTGGGATAAGGAGAGGAAGAAGGAAGTGGGGTGAAAGGAAGGAAAGAAGTGGAAAAAGGGGAAAAGAAAGATGGATGAGGGGAAGTAAAGGGGAGAATAGGAGAGGAGAGAGAAGAAGGGAGAAGGAGGGAGAAAGTAAGGAGAGAAGAAAGGAAGAAAGAAGATACACGAAGAAAGGTATGGGAGGAAGGAGAAGACGAAAGTTAGAAGAGAGAGAAGGAAGAAGGGAAAAGAAGAATGATCGTAGACAGGAAATAGGGAAGATGAAGAGAGACTGATAAAGATTGGAAGAAAGAGGGAAGAAGATAGATGGAGAAGAAGGATCCGATGGGAAATGGAAGGAGAGATAGAAGGATTGAGAAGGGAGTAGAAGGAAGGAGAACGAAGGAATGAGGAGAATGAAAGGAGAAAGAGCACGGGAAGAAGAGGAGACTTCTCAAGTGGATATAGATAGACTTCGAGACAAGTAAAAAAGGTATGAGGAAGATAGAAAGACAAATGAAGGGAAAACAATATATTGATGATAAGAAAGACAAAGAAATCATTAAAAACTTATATTACCTCCATTTCTACTCTGTGTGTGAGGCCTCTAGGCTTCCTCTCCCTGTCTACCATCCTCCCCTCTTTTTTTTTTTTTTCCTTTTCATTCCTTTCCTCCCTTTCCTTCCCTTTCCTTCCCCTCCCCTTTTTTCCTTTTCATTCCTTACCTCCCTTTCCTTCCCTTTCCCTTTCCTTCCCACCCCCCTTTTATTCCTTTTTCATTACTTACCTCATTTCCTTCCTTTTCCCTTTTTATTTACCCTTCCTAGCTTCCACGTGTTTATCTTTACTCCTCCTACTGTATCTTTTTCTTTCCCTCTCCTTCTCCCTAGCCTTGCCTAGCATTATTCTTTTCCTTGTTACTTCAGCTGTTCTTTATTCTTATTTTCTTATTCTATATTGTCTTCTTACTCTTTTTTCTCTTCTATTCTATATCTTTGGCTTATACTTCATGTTTTTGTCTTATATTGCCTAGACCCTAAGCCTCCATGCCTATCTAGTGATGGATTTTTTTTCATTTCATTCCTTCATCTATCTATTTTCCTTTGCCCTAAGCCTCATTCCTGTTTCTTTTGCCTTAGTCTATCCCTTTCGTAACCTTTATCCTGCCCTATTCTGGCTTAGGGGAATGCACGAAGATCCTGGAGGACAGAATATATGGATCGTCTGTCACTCCTCATCCCTTATGCCTTATCCTTTTGTTTTGTTTTGTTTTTTTTTGTATGGATATTGGGTAGATATTTTGTTAAATCGGCGTGTCTTTTAAAGAAAATATTTAGATCTTAGATTCTTGATAATCTTTATGAGCTTTTAGTTTGTTTTTTTTTTTATTATCGTAGCTTTTAGTTGTTTTTATTTTTTTTTTTTATTTTTTTTTTTTTTGGTTTGACAGAGTGCTGCCCTTATGTGTTCCTTGTAATTTGATATCTCTGCTAAGCATGATTTTTGTTTTGGCGGTTTTATATTCTATTTTGTCTCCGTTGCCCATCTTAAAGTTTTATAAGATTGGTAAGCAAATCGAAGCATTGTTTGTCTGTTTGTTTGTTTGTTTTTTTTTACGTTTTTTTTAGATAGAAATGTTTTTAGCATATTTCCATCTTTAGGTTCTAACTATTGGGCATTGATTTCCTACCTTACGTTATATTCTGCGTTTTTTTTTTTCTTTTCTTCTTTTCTTTCTTTCTTTTTTGAGGATTGCTTATTCATCTATTTGTAATAGTTCTGCCATCATTCTTTTCGGTTCGTTAATATTTACAGTTTTACTAATTGCGATTTTTTATATCGTTTTAATTTTTCCTGGTTCTGTATTTATATCTTCTTCAACGTAATTGTGTTGTAAATTTTTTGACTGAAACTCTGTATTGATTTGTGCCTCCTACAAATATAAAAAATATATAAAGATATATAAAATATAAAAATAAAAAATATATAAGGGAGATGATTCGATGACTGAACCTGTGTTTTCGCGTGTCTTCCATGGATCTTACAACAAGATGGCGTTGAACCGGAGAAAAGATTGCATCTGACCTCATCATTTGCCTTCTTGAAAGCTGCGTGTTGCAAAACATTGAAAACTTCAAATTCAAGTATACCCAAGGTAGAAATATGCTTCATCACCCTAACTCCTAGACAAACACAACATATGTTTTTTTTTTTTTTTCAAGGGAGGCCAGTTTATACTTTTTGTTTCATTGTTTTTTTATTTTTTTTTTTTTTTGGGGGGGGTAAACAAGGCCAACCCATCGCCGGCATCATTCCTCACTTGAAGATTCTCAGAGAGGCCACTTGCACAGATAC
>NW_020868835.1:120747-124187 GCF_003789085.1 Penaeus vannamei
ATATGTCTACACGAATAGGGTTCAAGAATAGAAGAACCTCTAGAGGGATATGAAGACCAGTGAAAGGAGGAGAAAATAGATATATCATAGTATAAATATATTACATAAAGATAAGGAGAAGAGAGATCAGAATAAGAGACGCTATCGGAAGGAAACTAAAAGAAAAACACTGCCGCCTGCGTACGTATAAACACATCGGAAAATGCCAAGTTATAGTGCTCTGTGGTGATATGTGTGTGTGTGTGTGTGTTGTGTGGTGAGTGCGTGTGTGGTGTGTGTGTGTGTGGTGTGTGTGTGTGGTGTGTGTGTGAGTGGTGTGTGTGTGTGTCTGTGTGTCCCTTGAACACCAAGGGTAATTTTAGAGCAAAATTTTTGAACACCATTGGTGTTAATTAGCAAAAAATTAAAACAGACAGCACCAAGAATATCCTTTGTAACAAATATAACTAAATCATGTTTTTGTTATCATTATCCTGATGCAGAATGGTGTACATCATTGATACTTCTTTTAAATTCAGGTATAGTAAACTGCATTCTTCACTGTAGAATTTACTTTATTCATTGTAACGAATAAGCTGTCATTTAATGTATCTGTATCTGTCTCTCTATCTATCTGTTTCTTCTCTATCTATCTATTCTATCTTTCTCTCTCTCTCTCTGCTATCTATCTGTCTTCTTGTCTCTATCTATCTGTTTCTCTCTCTCTCTCTCTCTCTCTCTCCTTCTCTCTCTCTCTCTCTCTCTCTCTCTCTCTCTCTCTCTCTCTCTCTCGCTGGGGTGTGTGTGTGTGTATCGGTCATATCTTTTCCTGGAATGGAAAATAATTCAAAACCACTACAAATCTTATTGATAACGTTATTGTGCATTCAGTGTCGCTCCATACATCAATAAAACGTACAGTAGATCAATAAAACGTATAGTGCTGGTCATATAAACGTAATAAGTGAGATCGTTAGGACAGCGCCTGTTGGATTCTACTACGGGCGCAGAGAGGGGTTGAGCGGTCACGGTGGTTCAATGGAGGGAGTTGTCGCTGAAAGAGGGCGAATTAAACTGAAGCGACCAAAGTTATAGCAAGGTCTCTTGAGATGGAGTACGTTTTATATGCTCATGTGCATTAATATCGGCGCGAGTGAATATGAAGGTTGATGAGCGAGAAGGATGTTACGAGTCGGAATTGCAGCTCAGTATTGTATAAATGTTTGGTAGCTGTGTCTTTGTCTGTTTGCTCCTTTCTCTTCTGTTGATTGTATGTCTCTCTCCTCCTCAATGCTTGTGACATCTCTCTCTCTCTCTTCTCTCTCGAACTCTCTATCGCTCTTCTCATCTGCACACATGCGTGCTCTGTTGCTCTCTCTCTCTCTCGAGTGCAGGTCTCTGCTCTCTTCACGTGATACTAAAATGGTAGGAATGTGGTTGCGAGGCGATGCGGTGCATGTTCAGGCTTGTTTATTGCGTCTGTTGGCGTATATGGAATATGTGAATATAGAAGAAAAGGTAGTTATAGGCAGCTCATATTAGTCACTATTGAGGTCACGGATCAGAATTATAAATCTTTCTTTTACAGATTATTCCTTGCTGCTCGACACATGAATCACACTTCAGCGTTCTGAGAGGAGATATGGAAGTTAACTCCTTCATCAGTGAACTAATTATATATAACACAGATTTGCCTTTTTTAACAGTTTTATCCAGTCCGCATTATCTGGGAATAGCTTATATATGAATATGCATTTACCGTGTACGAGTGGCGCACGAGATTTACAGGCATTACAGCACGTACGCGTCGACTCCAACCCCTGCCATTAATAAAAAGTGATGCTGAAGGACCAGATCCGTTATTGAGCACATTTTCGTGCGAGCCATAAAACTATTCAAAGCAAAAGCTAGCAGGTCTCATGGAGCCCGGCTGGAAACACGGTCAACAATATTTAGTAAATGTCGAGCAAATTGCTGAGAGAGACGAAAGGTTTGCCTTAGAGTGTAGAATATCGGAGTGGTGGGTTGGTAGAAAGTGGGGCAGCTGGTAGAAGTAATAGGTGAACGCATTCCCGAGTAAGCGTAGAATAGTATAGAAAATGAGTTTTGATGTAATTTTAGGCAAGAGTTTTTTAGGAAGGGGGACTTTCTCTCTTCTATCTGACTCTTCGATTTACTTGGTCTTTTTTTTAGTTCTGCTCTGTCTGTACTGTAGAGTCGCGGTTTCCTTAGTTGGAAGGGTAGTCTCTCTAGTACGATTCATGGTCTGTCTCTCGTGTCTGTCTGGCTCTGCTTTCTCTTGATCTGACCATGTTTAGAAGCCGTCGCGCTTCTCTCTCTCTCTAGCATCGCCTCTGCTCTCGTCTCTTTCTCTTCTCATCTCTCTCTATGCAGGGTATCCAGTTTTCAGAATAGGTTCTATGTCTATCGTTATCTATCTATCTATCTTATCTATCTAGTCTATCGTTATCTATCCTGATCTATCTATCTATCTATCAAGAGAGATCAAATACAGNCTTCTTCTTCTTCTTCTTCTTCTCCGTCTTCTTCTTCTCCGTCTTCTTCTTCTCCACCTTCTTCTTCTACTTCTTCTTCTTCTTCTACTTCTTCTTCTTCGTCTTCTTCTTCTCCTCCTCCTTCTTCTTCTCCTCGTTCTTTTCTTCTTCATCTTCTTCTTTTCCTTCTCCTCCTTCTTCTTCTTCTCCTTCTTTTTCACCTTCGAAAATAGAGTAATAGTGATGGACACAGTGACACCAATGAGTACTGTAATCATTAAGGACAGAAAACGAAGTACAATTTATCCTGATAAGGAAAAAAATGAAAACTAATGAAATAAGATAATAGAAAGGTGAACGAAAGAAAGGGGAAAAGGCTAATGAAATAAGGTAAAAGAAAGGTAAGCGAAAGAAAGGAAAAAAGAAGGCTAATGAAATACAGTAAATGAGATTTTAGCAAAAGAAAAAAAGAAAACCAATGAAATAAGGTAAAAGAAAGGTGAGGGAAATAAAAGAAAAAAAAGAAAATTAATGAAATACGGTAAAACAAATATGAGCAAAAAAAAAAGAAAGAAAATGAAAAAAAAAGAGTTCAAACAAGCGCACGGTCAAGGTAAACCACCGAAGTGTGATTCCGTTATATTTCAAAACAAGGCAAGTAAAGAGATAACTAGATCAGAAAAAGGGACATATAAATTCCGGAAAGTGTGTGATGTAACTGGCATTATCGCAATAGTAATAAAAATTAAAGGAAGAAAGAACTTGTAAATCTCACGAGATGACGTAATAAGCCCCGCCCCTTTGGCCCTCGCTCTGCTCTCTGCGGTTTTCTTCTGTGAGATGCACTTTCTTTCTTTCTTTCTTTCTCTCTGTTTCACTCTCTTTCGTTCTCTCTCTGTTTCATTCTCTTTTGCTCTCTGCCCCCCCCCTCTCTCTCTCTCTCACTCTCTCTCTCTCTCTCTATCT
>NW_020868835.1:124434-134434 GCF_003789085.1 Penaeus vannamei
GAACGATTACTCTTGGTACTGTACAATTGTATAGAGACTCTTTGCAATGGGTACAGTGACCTCTATAGAGCGAATTATAAAGATATGAATAACGAAAAAGAGACGAAGGAGAAACAAAGAGCAGAAAAGCTAACGAACAAACAGATAGACATTAATTTGACTTGAAAATCCTACGGTTCGTATAAAATTGCAATGTCTGGGGGAAAATATTTTGAAAAGAAAATAAATCAAGCGACATAACACACATCTTTCACCCAGCAGTGTTTTTTTTTCACGACAGATTAACCTACAGCGGAGAAAACGGTTGATGAAGAAGCTCATTTGACCGAATTTCACCCCCGCGTTCGATAATTACAGTCGCTGCCTTGAGAAAACACCAAATCTTATCTGAAATATTATCATTCACTGCGCTTTTTTTTTCTTCTCTCTCTCTCTCTTTCTCTCTCTTTTTTTTTTTTTTTTTTTTTTTTTTTACATGAACGCCTATACTACGAGGGACTGACATTATAATTATAGTAATTATTATAGTTTAACAGAAAGAACTTTACCGCCACCAAAAACTAACTAGGGAACAGCGAAACAATAAGAGGCTTTTAGCATTTTCTTTTTCCGGAACTTTCTACTCGGCTTTCCATAAAGCGAGCGAAGAGGATATAAAATGAAATTAAATGAAATAAAACGCTTTTCACATAATGGATCGCATCTCTTTCCTTATTTCATTTTTTTTCTGTTTTTCTTTCGTCTTTGTCTCATATTTCCGGATATTGTTGAGGGCTTGTCACTCGGTTTGTTTTCCTCGGAAGAGAAAATACAATATGATCGTAATTGTTATGATAATGACTGGGGTTATGATGAATATGGCGATGGTGAAAGCGAAATAATTAATACTGATAATGAAACGAATATAAAAACGGTAATGATAATAATGATAATTGTAACGATTAGAGTGATAACAAGGATGATAAAACAGCAATGATAATGATAACAATGATGAGAATTATGATCATAATGTTAACAGTAATAACGATAACTTTAGTCATCGCTGAGGGTTGAAGTGAATACAGATACATAAGCCGAATTAACTTGGCAAACCCTTCGCAAACCTCTCTCTCTCTCTCTCTCTCTCTCTCTCTCTCTCTCTCTCTCTCTCTCTCTCTCTCTCTCTCTCTCTCTCTCTCTCTCTCTCTCTCTCTCTCTCTCTCTCTCTCTCTCTCTCCTCCTCCCTCCTCCTCTCTCCTCTCTCTCTCTCTCTCTCTCTCTCTGTCCTCTCTCTGTCTCTCTCTCTCTCTCCTCTCTTCTCTTCTCTCTCTCTCTCTTCTCTCTCTCTCTTCTCTCTCTCCTCTCTCTCTCTCCTCTCGCTCTCTCTTGATCTCCCTCTCCCTCCTCCCTCTCCTCCCCCCTCTCTCTCTCTCTCTCTCTCTCTCTCTCTCTCTCTTCTCTCTCTCTCTCTCTCTCTCTCTCTCTCTCTCTCTCTCTCTCTCTCTCTCTCTCTCTCTCCTCCTCTCCCTTCTCTCTCTCTCTCTCTCTCTCTATCTATCTATCTATCTATCTGTCTTTGTCAAGCGAAATGAGAAATGCCATTGTCTCCGTGAGTCAAGGATGTGTGTCCAGATAGACTCCATTGATTTCTCTTTCTGGCTCTGATTTTGATTTTTTTTCTGTATCTTGTTAAATTATTTTTGTAATAGTTTATTGGGTGAAATTTGTACTTCGTTCGCTTTCGTTTTTCATGTTGATTATTTTCTCTTCTGATTTTTTTAAAATTATTATTAATCATTTTTTTTTTTTTATTTATTTTCTTTCTGACTTTTCATGCCGTTTTCTCTGTCTCTCTCTCCATCCATCTATCCATTCTTCTCTTCCTCACTCTCTCTCTCTCTCTCTCTCTCTCACTCTCTCTCTCTCTCTCTCTCTCTCTCTCTCTCTCTCTCTCTCTCTCTCTCTCTCTCTCTCTCTCTCTCTCTCTCTCTCTCTCTCTCTCTCTCTCTCTCTCTCTCTCTCTCTCTCTCTCTCTCTCTCTCTCTCCATTTAACTAGTAATAAAGAGATACACGACTCAATTCTCATCTCGTAACATTTACGCTTATAATTAAACAAAATAATCTTCCGTTGCGCATTTCCTGATTCTGCCGTCATGAGTTGGCATTTTTTCATGAATGGATGCCACTTTCGCGAGGTCATATTTTCACGGCCGTTTCGCTCTCATTAATATTGGCTGGGTTTAATTTAATCATTTGCGTCTCGCGATTATTAAAGAAAAACAAGGATGGTGTTTATTTTTTTTTATTATTATTTTAGCAAGATTCTTATCGTTGGCTGTAGTTTGATTGTAATTATGGGTGTTATAGTTCAATAACTAATTATTTAAATAACTGTTATAGCTTAATGATTGATAAAGTATTAATAGGCGCTATTAATGTAATTAATAAAATATTATCGGTTTTATAGCTTAGTAATTAATAGAGTATTAATAGGCTTATTCAGTGTCTTTTGCTCGGTCAGCCCTGGTATCATTATCATAATTTCCAATATCATTGTTGTAAGCCACTCGAACGGATGAGACACACAACCGCAGCATATCCACAAAATATCCGCAGCATAAGCAGACAAAATCTATACAGTAAAGCAATTACATAAATTTCTGGTCTCAAAATATCCATTACGTTATACTATACCTGACTATAGATACGAAATTTTGTACGCTAATTCACGACACAAAACAAATGTTAACTACTTACGTAATATAAACATACTTGCAAAATACAATCATATCCACCAAAATACAATCTTGCGTGATCAAAACAACCACATTCTCCAAAATATATCCACGCAAAATATATTCAGTTAAAACCACGACATCCGCCAAAATACAGCCATACAAAACAAGAAAATAAATATTCATCAAAGCTGCCATTTCCCGTTTCTATATCTCTCACGTGTCTCAAGATTTTCACCGGACGCCCACATTTACATTTACGCTCGTAGGTCTTCAGTCTCCGCCATGTTGTTTCTGACCGGGAGTTCACAGACCTTATCTTAAGCTTCACTTTCTCTCAGGGTCGCCATGAAGTAGTCTCTACATATTTCTTTTCTTGTTTTCTTTTCCGTTATCTATGTGTTTTTCATTTTGTTTTTTATTTTTCTTCATTATTCTGTGCTTCATTTTTGTTTTTGTTTTTTTTATGGTCTTCCTTCATCTTTTCTATTTCTTTTCTTAATTTCATCCATGCCACACTTTCTCCCAGGGTCAGCATGGTGTAGGCGTCTTCTTCTCTTTCTCTTTCTTCCTCCGTCTTTTTCTCATTTTTTCTTCTTCTTTTTCCATCTTTCACAATGGTTCGCCCAGTGTCGTGTGACCGAAGTTCAAAGAGACGTCTCACTTTCTCTTGCCCTTTAGTGGGAAGCGCGTGGGATTTAGAAGAAATTTTTGGCGGGAGATTCAAAGGGGTGAAATTTGGCTATCTAATATTGCTTTGTTTATTTTTTTAAATTCTATTTCATTTTATACTTATATATTTTTGTGGGAAATTAGAGGTAGTTTTTGGTCCGTTTTTTTTTTTTTTTTTTTGGGGGGGGGAGATTTAAAAGGAGTGATTTTTTGGTATTATTATTATTATTATCATTATTATTATTTACATTTTTGGTGGGAAATCCTTTTTGTATTATATTCTAAAATTCCTTAAGGTTGGGAGATTCCAGTCTGTGCATATTCAGAGGTGAAATATAGCGTTTTCATATTTTAAAAATATTTGGTGCGAGAGTCTAGATTTTGCACATTCAACGGGGAGAAAATTGGCTTTTTTTGTCTTATATCTTTACATTTTCATCGAAGTTAGTAAAGTTTGTTGGGCGTCTGCATATTCTTTCACATATTTGTTTGTTTGTTTTTTCATATTTCTAAGAGAAATAAGTTTACGGCTTTAGATATTCAGAAAGGGAAATCTGCCTCATTTTAGGGCTAGTCATGTGCTTAGGTCTTTGCGTTGTTCAAGTGTTTTTCCTTGTTTATCATTATTATTATCATTATTATTATTATTATATTTATTATTATTATTTTATTATTATTATTATTTATATTATTTATTTTTATATTATTATTATTTATGCTGTTGTGTTGTTTTGTTGTGTTATTATTATTTTTAGATTTTAGACTTTCTTGTTGTAAATTCTTAGAGAAAATGTAAACGATCATTTAGACACTAAGAAAAAAATTCTGAAAGCACTTCCTTCCCTCCTCTCCAACTCTCACTTTTTTTAACACAGAGAAAACAGGACTTATCACAACACTCTAAACAACACAATTTCTCCTAAAAGATTAAGCTCCCCCCCCAAAAAAAAAAAAAGCAGAAGAAAAAAAGAAAGAAGAAAGAAAAAGAAAAAGAAAAAGAAAAAAAAAGAAAAAGAAAAAAAGAAGGAAAAGAAAAAGAAAAAGAAAAAGAAGAAAGAAAAGAAGAAGGAAAGAAAAAGAAAAGAAGAAGAACAAAGAACAAAAAGAACAGAAAAAAAACGAAAAATGTATAAGGATTTCCTAAGTTATCTCCCTCCCACTCTGAAGTGTAGTCATGCTGAGTACATGATACATCCGGTTTGAAATAAAAAGGATCCGGTATCGAGAAAAAAGGGAGAGGGAAGGGAAAGGAGAGAGGGAGGGGGAGGGGGGGAAGGAGAGGAGGGGAGGGGGGGAGGAAGGGGGAGGGAGGGAGAGGAGAGAGGGAGGGGGAGAGGGATGAGAGAGAGAGGGAGGAGGAACGGAAGGAGAAGAGAGGGGAGGAAGGGAAAAGGAGAGAGGGAGAGGAGAGGGGAGAAGGAAGGAAGAGGATTGGAGAGGGAGAGAGAAGAGAAAGCGAGACAGAGAAAGAAAGAAGGGAGACAGAGAAGCAATAAGAAAGAAGAGAAACAGAGAAAGAAAGAAAAGAGGGAGCAGAGAAGCAAAAAAGAGAAAGAAAGAGAAAGAAAGAAGAGGAGACAGAGAAGCAAAAGCAACAAGAAAAAGAGGGAGGCAGAGAAAATAAGAAAAAAAAAAAGAAAGAGAGACAGAAAAGAAAGAAAGAAAGGAGACAGAGAAAGCAAACAACAAAAGAAAAAGAGAGAGAGAGAGAATAGAGAGGACCCGGAGGTGGCGTCAGTGAATGTCCTTGTACGAGCAGGGAAGGGCTTGTGGGAGACAGGGGGGGAGCGGGGAGGAGGAAAGGAAGGGGGGGG
Organism: Penaeus vannamei; assembly: GCF_003789085.1. Lineage (NCBI taxonomy): Eukaryota > Metazoa > Arthropoda > Malacostraca > Decapoda > Penaeidae > Penaeus > Penaeus vannamei. The sequence continues at coordinate 129,636 of NW_020868835.1, forward strand.
GGGTAGCTGTAACTTTCTCCAATGTGGGTTTGATCAGCTTAGCTCCGTTAAGTTAGCTTTTTGTTACGCTTTTTAATCTCTTTGTTTGTGAGTCAGTGGAACCGCACATCAGAGCTGGATTGTCGAGTGTAGGTGAACTGCAGTGAAGATTTTTAAGAAGAAAAAAAGAGGTGTATTTAAAAGTCTTGTGTATATAGAGATGATGGTATATGCGCAAATCCACACACGTAAATGTAAAAGTGAAAATGTTTTTTTTTCTCTCTCTTCCTTTCCCATGAGGAGGGATCTGTGTTCATACTCTCTCTATTACTTCACGCCAAGACACGTAAGACGAGACAGAAGTAATATTTATTTAGATGATCGTGGCCTTTCCCCGCGCACTTTTATCCAAACGAAAATGATCTCATCCAGCTTTTATCCGAGAGAAAATAATTTCCTCATCCACTTTTATTCATGAGATAATCATTTTCCAAAACACTCTCATCCAGTAGAAAATAATGTGTTCTCAACCAATTTTATCCAAGATCTCCCATTTCTATCCGAGAGAAAATTAACGTATCGCCATCAAATTCAATTTCCAATGTCTATGTTTTTTTTTTTTTTTTTTTTTTTTTTTATCAGAGGGAATAGCACTATCTTTAGTCTCTCATCATCAAGATTCAGAAAGCAAAATCACTCGCGCTTCTTATGCATAGAGGTCTGCGCGCCCAAAGAGTGTCTCAGCCCAACAGTCCGACAATGTTTACTAAATACTTCGCCACTTCAAACCATCATATAACACGACCATCAATATATCCCCATTGATACACTTTCTCTCTTGACTTGAGTACATTAAAGTGAAAATACCGATATTCACATTACAAATAAAAGCTAAATAAATAGATAGATAGATAAATTAATAAATAAACGCAAATGATCTGATAACGGCTATTTTTCGAAGCGCCTAACCTTAAATATCGCCATGAAAATGATCTTTTGTAGGTCATGAACTAAGGACAAAAGGAAAACCAGTTCTCCTACACTTAGTCTCTCTTTGCTTCTGTAGGTCAGCGATCCCGAGACGTGATCTGTTTTTAAGGATGTTGCATGTTGCATGTTGCAATTGTTTGTGCCTGTGTTCCTTGATTTAGGGAGAATTTGAATAGATCCTTGTTGCTTTTGAGGTTGAGATTTATGGTTATATATTCTTTATGTGTTTTTGTCTTTCATGTTTATTTATTCTTTATGTGTTTTTTGTCTTTGTTTTTGTGTTATATCTATTTATTTCTATAATCGGCTAATAATTGTTCTTTTGGGTAGAGATTTAGTATAAATATTATTTGTTTTTGTTTTTATCTCTTCTGTGATGGGAATAATCGGCGTTTTTTCGTCTCTCTGTTTTCGAATCGGGATGGATTAGGAAGGGAGTGAAAGCAAGTATTCGCTCTTTACCTTACTCTCTCTCTCTCTCTTTCTCTTTCTTTCTTTCTTTCTCTCTTTCTCTCTTTCTCTCCTCTTCCTCTCTCTCTCTCTCTCTCGTCTTCTCTCTCTCTCTCTCTCTCTCTCTCTCTCTCTCCTCTATCTCTCTCCTCTCTCTCTCTCGCTCTCTCTCTCCTCTCTCTATCTCTTCTCTCTTCTCTTTCTATTTCTCTCACTCTCTCTCTCTCTCTCTCTTTCTCTCTCTCTCTCTCTCTCTCTCTCTCTCTCTCTCTCTCTCTCTCTCTCTTCTCTCTCTCTCTCTCTCTCTCTCTCTCTCTCCTCTCTCTCTCTCTCTTTCTCTCACTCTCTACTTCTCTCTATTCTCTCTCTTCTCTCTTCCTCTCTCTCTCTCTCTCTCTCTCTCTCTCTCTCTCTCTCTCTCTCTCTCTCTTCTCTCTCCTCTCTCTCTCTCTCTCTCTCTCTCTCTCTCTCTCTCCTCTCTCTCTCTATGTATCTATCTATCTATCTATCTATCTCTATTTTTTTCTCTCTACGTCTCTCTCTCTCTCTCTCTCTCTCCTCTCTCTCTCTCCCTATATGACGCACAAGAGGATGAGTTTGCAGATCTGGGTTAGCGAATGTGCAATGTCACCCCGTTTATTTCCGGCTATTTTTGCCTTGGTCTTTGCAACTAAGGTTAACAACAGGGTAAACACCTCTCCAACACACGCCTGGAAGCACGAACAAATGCACGCATGTTTGTATGTGGCGGTTTTTTGGGTATGTTGGTGGGCGTGTGTGGCTGTGTGTGTGTGTGGTGTGTGTGTGTGTGTGTGTGTGTGTGTGTGTGTGTGTGTGTGTGTGTGTGTGTGTGTGTGTGTGTGTTTAGGTTTGAGTGTCTGTGTGTGTGTGTGTGTGTGTGTGTGTGTGTTGAGTGTGCGTTATTTGTGTGTCTGTGTTTAGATTCGAATGAGTATGTGTGTGTTTGTTTGTGCATGTGCATTTGCATGTAGGTGTATCTATAACTATCGGTACATCTAAATAAACATATGAATACATACATAGCAATAATATACACACGAAGAGAGAAACATAATCCAAAATTAAATTAAAAATTAATAAAAGTAGAAAGATCAATAGAAACATTGGAGACAAACAAATGGATTGCTTTATAGAGACCGAAGACAGATTGTATCATATAAAGTCATATAGATAGAGTGATACAGATAGATAGATGGTAGTTAGTAATATAGCTATGGTACCAGCAGTTATGTGTTATGAAAAGCTAGATGGACAGATAAATAGATAAACTGATAGATAGATTGATGCACATATAAACGGATGGATAGAAGGCAGATGGGTAGACTGACAGATAGGTAGACAGACAGACAGATAGGTAGATTTATGAATAGATAGATAGACAGGTAGATGCCAAAGCATATAGAGATAGATAAATAGATGGATAAATGGTCAGGCATAGACTGACAGACTTATAGATAGAAAGATGAATAATAATAGATAGACAGGTAGATAGATAGATTAGATATATAGATAGACGAGAGGAGAGATGAGAGAGAGAGATAGAGAGAGAGAGAGAAGAGGAGAGAGAGACGAGAGAGAGAGAGAGACAGAGAGAGAGACCAGAGACAGACAGGAGACAGAGAGACGAAGAGACAGACAGACAGACAGACAAACAAAATGAGATCACAGGAAAAACATAAAAAATAATAGATAGATCTTTAGGACGAAGAACCAAAATCAAACCCCAATATGGAATGGTCAAACCCGAATACAAAAAAGCTACACATTCACCGACCTGGTGTACCCAGGGATCACGTATGTATGTTTACTTCAAGGGACCCTGAGTGTAAGAGGTTCGCCCTTTCCCTCTCTCCTGGTCTTCTTCATTTTTTTTTTCTTTCTTTTCTATTTCTTTCTGCTTGGTTTCTATCTCTCTATTTTCTATGTATTCATCTATTCTACCCATCTATATCCATCATCCATCCAACCATCCCTCATTTATCAATCTACATATCCATTATATCTATCTGTCTCTCTCTCCCCTTATATTTACCATCTGGATCTATCTCATCTATAATCTATCTTTATGTAATCTATATAATTTATCAATCTCTGTATCTATCTTATCATATCTATCTCTGTCCTCTGTCTGGTGTATCTGATTATCTATCTATCTCGTCTGTCTATATCAGTCTATCCATCTATCATCATCTATCCATCTATCTGTTATCTATCTATCTCTGTACCTTGTCTACTATTTATCAATCAGCTGTCTATCCATCTGTCTGTATTCTTCTATCTATGTTACTCTGTCATATATTTACAATCAGGCTGTCTTCCATCTATCTATCTATCTATTTCTGTACCTCTGTATCTATCAATCTGGCTGTCTATTCACTGTATATTATCTATCCTGTACCTCTGTCTATATTTTCAGTCTGTCTGTCTATCCATCTATCTGTATCTCTCAATCTCTGTACCTCTGTCTATATGTTTATCAATCTGGTGTCTATCCACCATCTATCTGTATATCTATCTATCTCTGTACCTCTGTCTATATATTTATCAATCAGCTGTCATATCTATCTGTATATCTATCTATCTCTGCCATCAATCAGGCTGTCTATCCATCTATCTGTATATCTATCTATTTATGTACCTCTCTCTCTATAGCAGTGTCCGTCTCTTCTCTTCAAGGTTATTTGCCTCCAAACGCTCTTTCGCTTGTGAGCTGCATATTAATTGCTTGTTTGCCTTTTCTACGATTATATTGTTGCCGAATGGGAATGAGGAGAAAGGAGGGATAAAGGGTAGGGGGGGGGGGGGGGGAAGAGGAGGGAGAGGGAGGGGAGGAAGGGAGAGAAGGAGAGGAGGGAGGGAAGGGGAGGAGAGGAGGGATGGGGAGGAGATGGGGAATGGGGGAAGAGGGGGAAAGGGGAAATGGGGGAGGGAGAAGGAGGGAGGAGGATGAGGAGGGGAATGGGAGGAAGGGAGGGGGGGGAGAGGAGGGGAAGGAAAAGGAGAAGGAGGAGTAGGAAAAGACGAAGAAAAAGAAGAAGGAAAGATAAGGGTGGCTAAAAAGTTGTCATATTATATCGTATTCAAATATCTCGAAACCATATACAAACTAGAAGCACCCAGAGCGCGCATACCTCCGCCAAGGCAATAGTAGGATTACTAGTTACTAATGCAATAAAAATTACCTCCTCCGACGGGAAATATACCTGGATCAGGCTAATGATCCGGATCACCACCAAAATGTAATGGCATTGGGCTTCGACACATCTCTTAGCCCATAGAAATCTGTTCACACTTTTTGAATTATCATGTAAACCAATGAACAAACAAACTAACCAACGCTACCAAAAACATAACCACCT
>NW_020868835.1:139434-149434 GCF_003789085.1 Penaeus vannamei
AGGGTATTTACCTCGCTCTATGGTCCCACTAAAAGCCAATTTACTCACTCGACATCCACTAAATTGACACAGGAAAAAGATGACATCAGAACTGACCAACGGTGGCTTCCTGTGCATGCAGCCGGGCTAACCTTTGCCTTGGAGGACGTCGCCGGGGAAGGTGCTGACAGACAGAGGGCTCAAACCACAACCTCGTGTTGGGTAGAACTTGGAATATCTATGCAACCGATTCAGAAATTCCATGAATATGTGAACGAGCAGAGACTCGTTTAGGTGACGTGTTATTGACTTCCGCGAGTCTTCGCATGCAGGGCTCTTCGACAGGCAATTGGAGTGATGCTCCGTTTGCGTTTTCCAAAGCCTTCCAATGATTCACTGAAATACTTGTACTAGCTGAACGCGGTGTTTGTCTGTCTGTTTATCTGCCTATCTGCCTGTCTCTTTGTCTCTGCCTACTTCTAACTCCCCCCTCCCCTTCCTCTCTCTCTCTATCTTTCTTTATATCTTCAAAGAAGTCCAGATACCAAACATAATTATAAGCATAAAGCTTATAGACATATTAATCACGTATTTTATAACACAGGGTATCTATCGAGGGCTCGAAAGCCTAAATGAAGATACCAAAGTCTACTAATCAGTTCTACTAGCTTAGCAGTATATTAAAACGCTGATTCAGAAATACTAAATACATGAAAAAAATCTTTGATGCTCGTCTATTCATTCCTAGATTATAACAATGTATCCCAAATTCGATAAAACTGAATAAGTAATAAAGAAAAAAATAAAGTACACAAAAGTACCATATGCAAAATAATAATAAAAGATTGATAACGACATTATAAACAAGACGTAAAATAATAAAATCCCACCCCCCAAAATATATATATAATAATAATAATAATAAAATCAATGATACGGTTAAGTAATTCATTCATTTTCTTCTTACACCAGAGCTCTTGAGAACGTCGACGATTTATTGCGCTCGACGATCCCCTCCTTGGACCGATTCCAGTGCCTCGAGAGGGTCATGTGCTCGATGGCCTCCGCGTCCAACACTTTCTCGCCGTAAGTCCATTTCCGTTGTATTTGGTCTTTTTTGTTTTGTTTAATTTGTTTTTTGTTTGCCTGTTTGCTTTGTTGGGGGTTATTGATTTTTTTTTCTTTGGTGGAGGTATGTTTGTTAGTTTGTGTCTGTCAATTTGTCTGTCTCCGTCTCTCGCTTCTCTCTTCTGTCATATTTTCTGGCTGTAAGTCATACAGTCCATTCAACGATAGAGTATACCCTTAAAACCTTTTCCTTTCCATTTTTGTAGCGCGTCGTTGCTAAACCCCGGTGCCCAGCCGACTCTCGATCAGACCTTGCAGCAAGCACTCATCCAGGACCCTTCGTTGGTTCAGCAAGGGTTCCCCCAAGGTTTCCCCCAGCAAACAGGTTTCCCCCAGCAGACAGGTTTCCCCCAGCAGACAGGGTTTCCCCAGCAACAGGTGTTTCAGCAAGGCTTTCCCCAACAGCAGGTATTCGCCCAAGGCTTCCCACCACAGCAGGCCATTCCGCAACAGCCTGCTTTTCAACAGCCTTTCCCCCAGCAAGGATTTGGACCTCCTCCTGCGGGGAGCTTTAATCCTCAGTTCCAGCAGCCTCCTTCGCAGGTGAGGCCGTCCAGATGCATGTGTGTGTGTGTGTGTGTGTGTGTGTGTGTGTGTTGTGTGTGTGTGTGTGTGTGTGTGTGTGTGTGTGTGTGTGTGTGTGTGTGTGTGTGTGTGTGTGGTTGTGTGCGGTGTGAAAGTGCGAGTGCATGCAAATGCAAGATATTTCACAATGAATATCAATAAATTCCACAATTAAAAAAAAAAAAAATCTTTTTCCAGTTTGCCCAAACTGGCTTCCAGCAGTTCGCCCCCTTCGCTGGAGCCGGCTTCAGGGAAAACCAGGATGGACAGCCATTGGAGAGGCAAGGCACGCGTCCCCAGGGTATCAGACGCCGGCCCATCAGGAGGAGACAGAGAAATGGGTTCCTCGACTTCCTCAGTAACCTCGGACTGAACTTTGGCAAGAGGAAGAAGCGAGACCTCTTCAGTGATCTTGTCAGTGGTTTTACTGGCGATAGGTTTATGGGGTAGGTTTCTCTTCTTGAGCACAGTGACTGCCTCAGTATACATTTCGTTCTCTTTTTACAAGCCTTTGTTCAGCTCTGCGTCTGCTTGTTTCTATTTATTACATATACTCATGCTCTGTATGTTTCAGACTCTTTCTCCTTCCTACTAAAGAAACAAAACCACATTTCTTACCTCTTTTTTTCACAGGCTGTTGGACCAAATGATGGAATCCTACTCATTCCATCCCTACACCCATGCAGCCTACATGGGATACACAGGAAACGAGTGTAACAGACTGTACCCATCCTGTCCCTCATCAGCTGAAGAGATGATAGACGTCTTCAACAACATCCATCGTCACTATCCCAATGGAATTCCCTTCAAGGACAAGATGCCCTGGCCACTCAATCTTCTACTTCCTTGAATAAGATGATCAAGGTGTTGAACATATAATGCGAAGGTTTATTTTGAATTGATGCCATTACTTTATTTTTTTAGTTCTTTTGTTTGTACTGTATCTCTTGTGTTGTTCTACTTCTCTTTCTCTTGTTAAAGTTTTGGCTCTGAGCACATGATTCGGGTACATGAGGTTCAGAAAAACTTTACTGCCAAGAATGTTAATTAAGTTAAACAAATTGATGTTATTGCTTAGTATAGTAGTAAAATATTTTAAATGCTGGTGGGAAGTAATATCCATCTTTTCTTAAGAAAGAATAGATAGTTAAATAAATTAAGTGGTCTGTCCCATGTTGTTGGCTCACTTGTAATCTGCACACTATTTAAAAACCAACATAAAGGGACTGTTTTATATAAAAAATAGAAGCATGTCGACAGTGACTGTATAATTCCCATATAATTATTTCATGCTCTATTAGATCCCCAAGTCTAAAATATTTTAAAAAGAGAGGTCTCTTACAAAATAAATAAATAAAAAGGGTTCTGAATGGATGAGAATGAAAAAGATGGGTCACTGATGTTTCTATTTTACATTTATTCTGATAAAAGTTTATAAAACCAAATGTAATGGTGGTGTCCTGCCTAGTAAAATTATTCTCTGTCATTCATACCAGCTTTTGCAAATATGAATGTATCATTCCTCATCATTTTGGTATGATTTGGGTTTCCAACAAGTTAGGCCGAGTTAGGCTTTGTGTATTTATATCACTATTTATCTATACTGTTATTTTCTGTCAGAAGCTGGTCTTCTGTTTAGAAATAAATATTTACAAATTATACTTTACCTTTTACTCTAACATATGAAATACCTGAAATTACATCTCTAGCTTTTGAAGAATAGAATGGCATTTATAGCCTTTTCATAAATTCATAATAAAAAGATATCCCCACAATTATAGTATATGATATAATTATAACAAATTTGTGTACATGTATAATGTATATTAAAATTCCAGGTGAATATTTTTAGTCTTTTGAATGGACAGCTTAAAAGAATGCTACCAAAAGGACAACAAAACAACAACAGGAAGTTATTATTTAATTTGGAGAAAAAATTGCCAGAGCAGAAGACTCTTTGTCACCCATTCTTTATCCTGTTTGAAAAACACAGCTTTTATGGATTTTTGTCTCCTCACGGAAAGGTTTCAGCTACATAACACCCACAAATTATATATAAATATATATATATATTTTTTTTTTTGACAAATATAAATTTATACAAGCAATATTTTCCCTTATAAAATATACTTTGTAATGATTACGAATAATCTAAAATCATTAAGAAAGAACAAGTGTAATTTTTCATCACTTATTGACATATGGGGAACAGATGAGTAGGATTAAAATAGAGGCTGGTGGATGCATGTGTAATGTTGCGAGACCCTGTCCGTGGGGGGTTAAAACAAGTCCTACACAAGAAAACTACCATGAAAAAATAGAGAGGAACAAGGACACCTAAAAACATGCAACAAAACCATGAACCAATGACCAAACTTTGACATGAACTAAGTAAAAAGAGGAAGATGAAGGCTTATATAATAATTTTCTCAGAATGGCAAATGAGATTCATGATGACAAAAGAAAGATCTCCAAACCACCACATCCTGTTCAACAGCTTACAGTCTTTAAAATAAACACTGTACTTTCTCAATCATTAAGTATGTATGTACAAACATTTCTTTTTAGATCCTATGAGGAAGGTAAGTGTTGATTATGTTATGAAAGACTTGTGACATTAATATTTATCTACTCAGTTTTCTTAAACTGTTTCCATCTTCCATTTGTGTCACTTTCAATACCAAGTTGATATAAGACTTTTTTCATATTCATACTATTGTATTCTCACCAGTTTCCAAAAATACATATGTCATGTCAACCAAAATTATGATTTATTCAAATTTCACAGACAAATTATTTATCCGTTCCATTACCCAATCTTGAAATAACAAGAAATCATCTTCATCAATAGTAGTCAGGGAATTACTGTGTGGAAGAAAGAGAGAGAGAGAAAAAAAAAATTATATATATAACTTCAAAATGAAAATAAAAAACACAATATGGTTTCCATATCTATCAAAAAAAGGGTTGTAAAAATCCTAATAACATCCTGAAGACCATTATAAATTGGCTTGACAATCTGAAAGTGCTTTAGTATGAAATGCATATGATGCGTTAGAAATAGCTAACAGCTAATAAATAGCTTATAAATTCCTAATGTTTTAGAAATAGCTAACTTCCTGTATAGATTAGAAACAGTGCTTGACATGGTATTGAAACAGATCTTTAAAGGCAAAATTGTACATTGTTATAATCTCTAATAAAATAAATGTTAGCTGTCCCTTGCTACATAGCTGCAGGTGAACCTATTTCAAAAGAAAAAAAAAAAAAAAAAAAAAAAAAAAAAATATGATATGTGCACTATTGCTTATGTCAGTGTACTTAAATGTGGACCTTTATGCACCCACATACAGTATGCACACACACAAACCCTCATATACAAATGCTGATACACACAAACACATTGTAAAAAGTTACAGATACATATATACATACATATCTATGTATATTTACACAAAAATACACAGACACGCCCACCCACTGCGGAAGCCTACTTACACCTACATCTATGCAAACAAACAAATTCAAGCACATACACTTTTATACACTCATTTATTCCCAACAAAGCACATTTTACACAGACTTCCTCACATCTACTCACATACTCAGTCACTATTATTGTAATTTAAATGATCAACAATTCTGCCTGAGATAGGAGTACAAAATATCTTAACCAAATACAAAATTCTCAAAACTTGCATTTTTAAAATGGAGGTTTTGATATTAACATTAGCTCTAATAATCTCTTATCCTTTGGATTCTGTTACTGAATTGGCTATCTTTGGTGAGCTTAAGCTATTTTGATCCACCTTTAGGGAGGTACAATATTAATAATCATAAAATATCAGCACAAACACAGACTGCAGCTCTGATCCCTAATGAAGATACAGTTCATGTCTATGTATCAGAACACATAAAACACTTACTTAATAAAATGAAATAAAAGCAAAAATACTGTTATACAGTGAATATATACTTCCTTTATACTCTTCTATCAGATCTATAATAATTCCAGGAAATTAAATAACAAAGAGTCAGATAAAAACAATAAAAAAGGGAACTAAAATCGCAATTCAACTAACATGTGATACCATGTCAAGTCATCTCATCAACCTTACAAAATCTACTGGTTGGCATTAAGTGTACAAATTCGCTGCTCGATTCAAATCTAAAACACAGATCAGCTGCATTTTGTTCTAACATCGTTAAACAACATCACAAAGCTTAAAAATGCTTGTTTAAAAAGGTCTAGAGGATGTGGCAGATGCTCTTCTCTCGGAATGGGTTGGCTCGAGGGTTCCTCATGGGGTGGCACAAGTAGTCATCCTTTTGGTGCTCGCGGACATACTCCTGGAAAGCATAAGGTCATTAGCCTTTAAGGGGAGGTGCGATGTCAACAGGTTCTTTTTGATGGGTCATGTATGCTGCATGTGTGTGTGTGTGTGTGTGTGTGTGTGTGTGTGTGTGTGTGTGTGTGTGTGTGTGTGTGTGTGTGTGTGTGTGTGTGTGTGTGTGTGTGGTGTGTGTGTGTAGGCATGTGTGTGTGTGTGTGTGTGTAGGCATGTGTGTGTGTATGTGTGTGTAGGCATGTGTGTGTGTGTGTGTGTGTGTGTGTGTGTGTGTGTGTGTGTGTGTGTGTGTGTGTGTGTGTGTGTGTGTGTGTGTGTGTGTGTGTGTGTGTGTGTGTGTGTGTGTGTGTGTGGTGTGTGTGTGTGTGTGTGTGTGTGTGTGTGTGTGTGGTGTGTGTGGTGTGTGTGTGTGTGTGTGTGTGTGTGTGTGTGTGTGTGTGTGTGTGTGTGTGTGTGTGTGTGTGTGTGTGTGTGTGTGTGTGTGTGTGTGTGTGTGTGTGTGTGTAATGTGTGTGTGTATGTATGTGTGTGTGTATGGGCAGTGTGTGTATGTGTGTATGTGTATGTGTATGTGTATGTGTAGTGTGTGTATGTGTGTGTATGTGTGTGTATGTGTGTGCATGTGTGTGTGCATGTGTGTGTGTGCATGTGTGTGTGTGTGTGTGTGTGTGTGTGTGTGTGTGTGTGTGTGTGTGTGTGTGTGTGTGTGTGTGTGTGTGTGTGTGTGTGTGTGTGTTGTGTGTGTGTGTGTGTGTGTGTGTGTGTGTGTGTGTGCATGTGCATATATGTAGAGTATATACATGTATATGTGGGAATGTGTGTGTGCATATGCATGTGCATGTGTATGTGTGTGCATGTATATGCATATGTGTGTGCATGTGTGCATGGTTGTGTATGTGTGTTTGTGGTTGTGTTTGTTTGCAGCCATGTGTGTTTATGTGTGTTTATGTGTACTTGTGTGTGTATAAACACATACATATATTTCAGATCTAAGTTTTGTTTGTACATATCCAAATAGTTAGAAAAAATATATATAAATAACTCGTCTCTTTTCCCATAAATCGAATTTCAATGTAAGTAGAGCATACTTGCACAAGGGTGAAGGAAAGGGAAGTAGGGAGAAGGAGTGACAGATGAGAGGAAGAAAGAAAAAGATATATAAAATTCCTTGAGAAAAGGGCACAAAAAGAGAGAAAAGGGCAATGAGAAAAACAGTGAAAAGAAGATATTATTGTCAATATATAAATAATGCCCCTAGAAATTACAATAGAAAAACATTAAATTCCAGCATGCATGCTATTAGTTTATTAAAGAAATAACAATGCTGAGAACCTAAAATATGGTAAAGCCCAACAAAAGGGCTCCAAATCATATCTTAATCAGCGTCTACATACTAATCTTATATCACGATCACCACTCGACTAGCCAATAGTAATCATTGATCATCTGTTAACACCTACACACTTCACTACATCAAACTATAAACCAAAAAAATCAATCAAGGTAATTCAAGATGGCAATTCGAAACTCTTACAGATTATTCCATACTCAGCTCCATACTGAAAACAATCATTATATAAGGTCAATCATTCGTATGATTCGACCAATTTTCACTGATGATCCTCTTAACGTAATACGGCGTGCACTAGTCTTGCATCATTGGTTCATTATGTCTCCTACCAGGGACACTTTATTAAAGGCCTTGATATAATAACTGGATGTTCTTTATATATTGTAAACATTTAAGATGTGGTATAAATAGTTCTAGAATTAGCCAAATGATCACAACCCATTGATACATTGCTGGTCAGTCATCTTTGTTTATACTACCAGTAAAAATACAACGGGGATAATTATTCGTTATATTCTATTAAATTCTCCCACTTCACACACCCCCTTCCACAACAGCCCTCGTCTCTCTCGTTGCAGTTCACCCTTTTCTTAATAAATCACCTCGCATAATCTTATCAAAATTTACTGGTAGCACTACTCATTTGTCACTTCTTCTTCAATTTTTCTATCCTCCAGCCATCTTGCGTATATCCCCTATATTCTCAGCCCTCTTCTGTTTCTTTCGCTTTACTTACTAAAGCTTAACGGCTATGCGGGAAAATTCATAGTATTATATTCTCTTTCTTTTGTTTTTCGGGAAATATTTCTTTTGATATATTCGTATTTTTTTTTTTTTGGGTTCCAATGTTTTTTTTTTACTGCTCTCTTGGTTTCGTAACATTTTATAAAGACACGATATAACTACTAATCCATTGAACACAATGGATATATAGCGTTATGGTAGTTACCGCACTCGCTTAATTTATTTTTATAAATGTGCTATATCAATAATGATATTTTAGTATAAGAATACATTGTAATTTATTTTATATGAGATTAGAAACAAGCTGCTTTTTCATTGACTTTATACATTTATTTGCTTTTGACTATTATATACGAAATATGTAATCTCTTCAGAAAACTGCTATTTTTTTTCTAGTAGGAACTACAATAATCTATTCTGCGAAATCAGACGCAACGTAGGATAATCACATTATAAATCGACATATTAATGATATAATATTATATATATATTATCATTCACATATTTACTATCTAATATAATTATATTAATATTATATATTATATATATCTAATACCTTTACTTTATACTTATAAAATTATATCTAATTAACTTTAATATATTCTATATTGTCTATACTATTATCTTTTTATATTTCTGGTACCGTACTGTAACCTACTCTATATATTTTCTTACATTGATACAGATAAATAGTAAAAGGTATATAGTAATATAGAAATAAATACATATATTATCATTTTATTAATAACGATAAAATAGTTTACCTTTGATGTTATGATGTTATTATTTGTATATTAATTATATAATATATTTTACTATATAAAATTACTTATTGTGTAAAAGACATAGTATGTGCTAAATAGTTAATAATAAAAGCATAATATATTAAATTTACATTTTATATATTAGCTATATACAAATGTATTATAGATTTAGTAATTAGTGATATAATGATATATATATAAATGCATATAAATCTTATAGATGATCAATTATAATATAGATATATAATAAATATAAATCTTATTAGTATATAATCATTATAGATTAATATATTATATAATATAATGAAATATGTAATGATAAAAATTTAAACATACTACTATAATCAATTATGGTTGATATAATATAAATTATATTATTATATAATAATATAATATAGTGATAGGTATATAGCGCATATAAAAATGATAATAATGAATTAGTAATAACAGATAATGAAATAATAATGTTCTATATAACAAATAGATATAAATAATATAATAATATAAATTATAATATAAAAGTATGAAATATGAGCTAGATATATAAAAATATAGCTAATTATCATATATAAAAATTAGAATTAAATTATAATATAATATTATATAAATAATATATTTTAATTATGAGTATATAAATTATATAAATAATATAATACAATATATACTAGTATATCAGATAAAATTAGCTATTAATGATGAAATATACTAATAACATAATAAAAATATATATATTAAATATTATGTAATATAATAGTATAATTAATTATAATATCTCTTTTGTTATAATAAATTATATATGGACAAATATATATTAACATATTTATATCAGTACTAGATTAATATAATCTATATTAATTGGATTATAATTAAATTGTAAGTGAGTATAATTATAAAAAGAAAGTTAAATTATTAAAAATATATAGGAGAACTATTATATTTAATATTTATTAGAATATATATATATATCTAAAAAATTTATATATAAATATATAATATATATTACATATATCTGTATGTGCGTATGATAGTGTAGTTGAGTTATGAATGTAGTAGTCGTGTGTATGCTAGCTGTGTGTGTGGTGTGTGTGGTGTGTGTGTGTGTGTGTGTGTGTGTGTGGTAG
>NW_020868835.1:164434-174434 GCF_003789085.1 Penaeus vannamei
TAAATCAAAATTAAATCTGTATCTCTCTCTCCTTCTGTATCTCTCTCTCCCTGTCCCTCTCTCTCTCTATCACTCTCTCCCCCCCTCTCTCTCTCTATCCCCCTTCTCTCTCTCTCTCTCTCTCTTTCTATCTCTCTATCACTCTCACTCTCACTCTCGCTCTCTTTCTCTCCCTCTGCCTCTCTCTCCCCTTCCCTCTCCTTCTTTCTGTTTTTCATGTAAAAATAATGAAGAAAAAATGAAAAATACCAAAATTGAAGTTCCTCTCTGCCATTCTTTCCTTCCCCCAACCAACACACACACACTTAGGTGTGTACCTTCCACCCTGCTTTTACACTCTCACTCTCTCTCTTTCTCTCCTCAGCCGTCTCCTGCTGTGTAAACACCACACATAAAAGGGGCTTGTTACAAAGGACGGCTTTTCCTTGTGTCTAATCCTAACACCCGACACCGAACACGCTCCTTACATCTCCAACCTCTTCCGCCCTTCTCCCCTCCCAACCCCCATCTCCAACTCATTCTCGGGTTTGGTGCTGGTTTCATTGAGCTGCACTTATGAGGAAGTAAGAGGAGGAAGAAGGAGGGTTCGAAGAAAAGGAGGGGAGGAGAGAGAGAGAGAGAGAGAGAGAGAGAGAGAGAGAGAGAGAGAGAGAGAGAGAGAGAGAGAGAGAGAGAGAGAGAGAGAGAGAGAAGAGAGAGAGAGAGAGAAGAGAGAGAGGAGAGAGAGAGAGAGAGAGAGAGAGAGAGACGAGAGAGAGAGGAGAGCAGGAGAGAGAGGAGAAGGAGAGGAAGAAGGAGAGGAGAGAGGAGAGAGGAGAGAGGAGAGAGGAGAAGAGGAGAAAGGAGAAAAGGAGAAAGAGAAAGCGAGGAGAGAGGAGAAAGGAGAGAGGAGAGAAGAGAGGAGAAAGGAGAAAGGAGAAAGGAAGAAGATGAGAGAGACAAGAGATGAGGACGATAGAAGAGAGATATAGAAAAAGGGGGGGAGAGAGATAGAGGTAGATAGATAGCCTGAAAGAGAAAAACAAAAGAGTGAGACAGAAAGAGAAAGAAGTGGATAAACAGGGATAAAAAGATATTGCAGAAGAAAGACAAATAAAAGAGACATAGAAAGAAAAAGAAAGAAAATTGAAAGAGCAAGAGAAGGGAAAGGGAGAAACATATGGACAGATAAAGAGAAACATAGAGAGAAAGAGCACAGGGAGAGAGAACACAATGAGAAAGAGAAAGAGGAACAGATGACAGGAAAAGTAAGAAACAAAGAAAGAGATCGATGATAAGATCCTACAATAATTCTGACATTCTAAAAAACTCCCATCCAAACAAAGAGAAGGAGAGAAAGAAGGAGAGAAAGACAACACAAATATATATATATATATACTATACTATAATATATATTATATAATATATATATATATATATATATATATATAACGTATATATATATATATATATATACTATATATATATATATATATATATATATATATATATATATATATATTTATACACATATATGTATAAAAGCACACACACACGCACACACACATATATATAATACCCTCTCACTTTTAAGGAAAAAAAACAAAAGAAAGAACACCTATTTCAAGAGCTGAGCTATATTCTACGTGATGAAAAGGTTACACTATGAAATACAAACAGGGAGCCAGTACTGGCAAACACAGGGCTCTAACCTCCCATTCTCTTAGTGTTCTCCCTCCGTCCATCTACTTTTGTGTCTGTCTGTTTGCTTGGAGCCTTTTCTCTTCTCTCTCTCTCTCTCTCTCCTCTCTCTCTCTTCTCTCTCCTCTCTCTCTTCCCCTTCTTCTTCTTCCTCCTCCTCCCCTCTTTCCCTCCTATCTTCCTTCCTTCCCCCCTCTCCCTCCCTGTTAAATCCCTCCCCCTATCTTCTCCCTCTCTCCCCTCCTCCGTTCCTCCCTCCCACCCTCCACCCCAACTCCTATACCTATGGGATTATCTTTCTTTATATCCCATCCCGCCTCGCTCTCGCTCTCGTATCTACTCCAGTCCATCTAGTCTAAAGCCTTTTTTTTCGGTTCAATTTTTTTTTCTTCGTTTAAGAGTTCCTTTCAAGAATGAATTGAATGTATACTCGGACAGGCTCGCTCGCCTCGCCCTTTCACTCGTTCGCTCGCCTTCCACCCCTCTTTCTTTCTTCCATTTGTTCGTTTTTTTTTTTTTTTTTTTTTTTTTTTTTCTACGCGCGACCGATGCGTCAATTCGTAATGAGGTACTCAGGAATCATAGGAAGGGTAGTGTGTTGAGAGCAGTGGGTAAAGTGTAAAGTGTAGATGGTAAAGTATAATGTAGAGAGTAAAGTATAATGTACAATGCACAGTATAGTGTAGTGTGCGTGTGCGCGTGTGCGTGCGTGTGCTTGCGCGCGTGTGTGCGTGTGCTTGTGTTTGCGCGTGTGTATACGTGTGCGTGCGCGAGCTTTTTAGCTTGTGTTATGAGCATATGCGTTTGCTAACGTGTATGGGTGACTGTGAGGCCTAAAATTAATATCCATTTAAAATATCTGATCCAAGGGCTAAACAATTATTTTGAAACATGTTTCGAAGTCTCGTCTCGAACACGCAAACACACATGGCCGCTGTAGTAGCCTTGGTTGGAAGAGTTTCGAAGCTGCATTCAAGACAAAGGACTTTTTGTCCCGTGCCTGTACATACCTACACGCTCAGCTTCTAGTAGCACCTAAGGAATCCTACACGCATAAATGGAGCCTCTTGGAGCATCTACAGACACAAAAGGAGAATGGAGGGCTCTTGGGCGACTCATTCGTGAAGCATCAAAAGGCCACCAAGACTGAAGAATCTCGTACAACGGACAAAAAGGGAGGGAAATTCAAACACGAGATGGATGGATGAATGGCTGTATGTAAATATGTAATGGTATATTTTCTTTTCTTTTCTGTGGAGGCGGGGGATTCTGTGTTTTAGTAGCATCTACTTAAAATAGAAAAAAGTATATGAATAAATAAATAAAACGTACTGTCAGTTACCAAAGAGTTTCCACATCTTACGATTTACGTGAAACAATCTAAACCTACAAAAAAATAAACAAACGACTAAACAAAATCTTGAACTCCAGTCTTCAGGCACTAAATCAAAACAAACAAAGACAACAGAGAGCAATCTCACGATTCCTTTTAGTCCGCGAAGAATATCTCTTGATTGCCTCCCCCCCCCGACCTGCCGCCCCCGCTTTACTGAGATGGGCCCTGCGGGCGGTGAAAAATGAAAATGAGAAGCGGTCTAAAATAAAAAATAGTATTTTGAGTAATTCAGCTCCATCTCTAATAGAAAATAGGGAGGGGGAGGGGGAGGGCGAGAGGGGAGAGGGGTACAGAGGGGGAGAGGGAGGTAAAGGGCAGGAGGGGAGGGGACAAAGCACGTACAGCAGAGAGGGAGTGATAATAAGGGAATACTAAACAACACAGACACACATTGCGAATCTCTGAAAATCCTACCTGTCAACTATTATCATTACTATTTTTTGTAAGTCTTGTTAACCCCACTGCCTACCCTCATTATGTATCTGTAAGAATTATATTATTAAGTATCAATTATCATTATTTAAGTATTAAAAGATTATATTATTATATTCGAAATTCATCCGAGGCTAGTAAAACTGCACTGAAAATAGTTAAACCGCGCCAGTTAAAGGTACAAATATTATTTACATGATAAATATCCAGGGGAAGGATGGAGGAAAAGGGGGTGAAGGGGGAAGGGAGAAAAATGGAGACGAGAAGGGGAGCTTTTAGAGAAAAGCAGAGAGGAGAGGGAACGGGGTACTTAAAGAGGAAAAAAGATGGATAACGCAGAAAGGGGGGAAGGGAGAGGGGGCTCAGAGGAAAAAGGGGAGGTAGAGAGGAGGGAGGGAGGGGGGATAGGGGGAGGTGGGAGAGAGAGAAGAAGGGGGATGGGGGAGGCGAGAGAGAAGAAGGGGGATTAGGGGGATGGCGAGAGAGGGGAGGGGGATAGGGAGGTGAGAGAGGGAGGGAGGGGGATGAGGGGGAAGGGCGAGTAGGAAGGGAGAAGGGAGGGGATAGGGCGGGGCGATAAAGAAGGTGGGGGGGGGGGAGTTGAAGGCGGAGAGGAAGGGAAGAATTAGGACAGGGGGCTGTGTAAAGGTGTTGAATAGCGGAAGGGCGAGAGGTTAAGGAAGGATAGGGAGTGAGAGGGAGTGAGGGGAGAGGGAACAGGAAAGGAAGGGAGGAGGTAAGAAGGTTTGGGAGTGACGAGGGAAAGTGAGGGAAGAGTGGAAACAGAAAGGAAGGAGGAGGTTAGGAAAGGTTGGAGTGAGAAGGGAAGTGAGGGGAAGGGAACAGAAAGGAGGGAGGAGGTTTAAGCGAAGGTTGGGAGTGAGAGGGAGTGAGGGGAGAGGGAACAGGAAAGGAAGGGAGGAGGTTAAGGAAGGATAGGGAGTGAGAGGAGTGAGGGGAGAGGGAACAGGAAAGGAAGGGAGGAGGTTAAGGAGGATAGGAGTGAGAGGGAGTGAGGGGAGAGGGAACAGGAAATGGAAGAGGGAGAGCGGAGAGTACGCGTAACTACAGGAAAAGGAGGGTGAATAAGGGTGTAACCTTTTTCATGTCGATTTATAATTTTATTTATATAGTTTTTTATCTATTATATATAATCATATATAATTTTTTTTTTCCTTTCTTTTTTGCGGGGGGGGTAAATTTCACGGTCCGGCTAATAATAAAAGAAAAAACACAATGATAATAATCAACTATAATACAGGATAAAATAACAAGAATAACGACAAAAAACACTAACAGATAACAATAAACAAATAAAGTGAAAGCAATCCCGCCCGAACGAACCTTGCTTTCCAAAAGAGAAACATTTCTCCACAATATCTAAGAGCGGAAGGGGGGGATGGGGAGAGGGGAAAGGGAAGAGGGAAAAATATGACACAAGTAAGGAAACCTTACTCTCCGCAGTTTCGCAAGTATTGTTTGTCGTGTTTCTTTCTTTCTCTTTTTTCTCTTTTTCTTTGTCTTTTCCTTTTTCTTTTTTGCGGGTGGGGGAGGGGGTGGAAGGGGTTTTATAAGGAAAGAAGAGGCTTGGGAGAAATGAGAAAGGGGAAGGGAGGGGAGGGGGAGGAGGAGAAAGTAGGCAAAAAAAAAAGAAAAGGAGTTGAGGGAGGAATTAGAAGAGGCAGGGGAAAGAGAGAGAAAGAGAGACAGACAGATNAAGGAGGAAGGGGAGATGGTCGAGGTAGGAGCCCAAGCAGTGAGAAGGAAGGAAGGAGAAGAAGGGATAAGTGTCAACAGAAGGAAGTAAAGGAAAGTGGCATAAGGCAGCGCGGAGGGGAAGCGAGAAAGTAGGAGGAGAGGGGAAGAGAGGAATGGAGAGATCCCGCCCGCTCTTCTTCTTCCTTTCATCTTTCCTTATTCATCTTATCTTCTGCCAAGAAAATATCTCACACTCTACCTCATAAACAGAAAGAGGTTGTCTATAATCTAAGGAACCGCTCCAGACTTGTCCACGCCCCCCTCCTTAAAACGTTCGGGAAGTTTGCTCAGAGGCTATACTCTTCTCCGTATTAGATTATTTCTGGTTATATTTTCCTTCTATCTATCCGAGGTTACAAACATATCTTAAAACGTTTTTTGTTTAATTTTTTTAAATTACTCGTCGCAGGAGAAGAAGAGAGGAAAACGTTCTTGTTATCACGGAACGTTTTGCGAGAATGTCAGAAATCCTCTAGTAATTTTAAAACAGATCTCTATATTGAGTGATTAACACAAAACGTTTTGATGCATCACTGTGGAAACCGTTTCTCATACTGCTACAAAGGTAATTTCTTCTATATATATTTTTTTCTTTTCTTATATGGTGCTCATATTAGGAGTCTAGTAAAAAAAAAAGACGCCCCGTTTTCTCATATATTTACCAAAGGGGATTTTTTTTCATTATAATAATAAAACGTTTTTTTCTTCGTGTAATGTGAATAACAAGTTACATTTAAGAGGTGCTGTTAGCGAGGACAATATTTTTTTGTATATATACATAAAGAGGTTTAATCCTAATCTGAAGCAGGACTTAGACTAGCCCCGAAGAAGAAAACAGTTTTTTTTCCTTGTTCTTTTTTTTGTTCTCTTTCTTCTTCCTTTTTCTTTTACTTTTTTTTCTTTCTTCTTTTTTTGTGTATTGTGCCTCGTTTTATCGACAAGGAAAAAAGAAAACAAGAAGGAAAAGAAAAAGAAAGCACCAGCGCGTCAACTCACTATATAATATTACTCTCGCAGCTTTCTTCTTTTACTTCTAAATATTGATGTGCTTCCTTTCACTATAAGGGAAAAAAGAAAAAGAAAAAAAAAAAAAAAACAACATACCTTCTCGGGCATCTTAGGATATGGAAACGTTAATCATCTCCTGTGAATAATTTCCCGCGCCAAGTAACTGTTTTTTCTCTGCGCAGCTGGAGTTCATCTGCCAAAAGAACAACGTTTCACTCCAACGGCCCTTATCGAGATATATCCGAGATAAAGACAAGGGCAGAGAAATCGTGGCAGGAGAGAAAAATGAAAGTGGTGAGATATTACTACGATCTGATTAAATCAGACTAACAATAGGATAGATAGATAGACTGATTAGATAGATAGAGAGAGAGAAGAGAGGAGAATGCAGAGAGAGGAGAGAGAGAGATATGAGAGAGCGACGAGAGAGGAGAGAGGAGATTGAGAGACAGGATGTAGAGAAGAGCGAGGAGAAGATCGGTAGAGAGAAGAGATATCGAGGGAGAGAAGATCGGCAGAGAGAGAGAGATCGAGACGAGGACGACAGTGGAAGAAGAACGATCGAGAGATAGTGAGAGCACGAGGGAGACGCAGAGAGAGAGGCAGAGGTAGAGCAGTAGCAATCAGACAGACAGAGAGAAGGAGAATGAAGATAACAGAGAGAGGACAGACAAACACAAGACAGAGAGAGGCAGAAGATGAGAGAATGAGGAGAAACGAGAGAGAGATCAGGAGAGAGAGAGTTGCATCGAAGCCCGAAATCTATGCCCTTCTCGCCAAAGCAACATCATCAGTCTATATCAAGTCTTCCAAGTTGAAGGGTTTCGCCTTTTCCCCTGTCCTCCTTTCCTTTTTCCTCCCTCCTTTTTCTCCTTCCTGTCTCCTTCTATTTACTCCCTATCCCCTTCTTTCTTCTTCCTTTTTCTTTGCCTCCTTCTCTTCTCTTCTCCGCTTTCCGCTTGCCTCCTCCTCCTTTTGCCATTTTCCTCTTTCCCTTCTTTCTTCCCTTTCTCCCTTCATACCTCTCTCCCTTTTCCCCTTCTCCTTCATCCTCCCTTCAACCTTCTCTTCTTTTCTCTCCTTTCTTTCCCTCCTCGCTCCTTTCCCTTTCCCTCCCTCTTCCCTCCATTGCCGCTCCCCCTTATCTCTTCTCTCTTTCTCCCTTCTCATTACAATCTCCTTCCCGCTTCCTCCTGTCCTCAATCCTCTCAACCCTCCCCTCCTGCGACCTCTCCCCCCCCCTCTCACCCCTTCCGTCCCCAATCTCGCCTCTCATTTCCAATGCGTTACCTCTCTACCCCACCCTCCCCCTTCTCCTCCTCTCCTTTCTCCTTCCACCCCTCTCACCCTCTCCCTTCCTCCTCTCCCCTCCTTCTCTTCATACCCCGAATCACTCCCCCCTTTCTTCTCCTCCCCTCCCAATACTCCCTCTCCTCCCCCTACCCCACTCCTCATTCCTCCTCACCCCCACCCTCCCCCTTACCACTCCTCCCTCACCTCATAACCCTTCCCATCCTTCCTACCTCCCCGCTTCCCCCTCCCCTTGCTCCACCACTCTCCCTTTTCTCCCACCGCTTCCCCTTTCCCCACTCTCCTTCCTCCCGTCCTCCACCCCTCTCCCTTCCTCCTCCTCCCCTCCCTACCCACTTCCCATTCCTCCTCCTCCCCTCCACCCTCTCCTTTTCCTCCCCCCTTCCTCTCCTCGCACCTCCTCCCCTCCCGTGCTTCTCCCCCTCCCCCCTCCCTCTCCCCACGCCCCCCCCCTAGGATGACGAAGACTCCCTAGCCCTGTAGGATGGGGCAACCCCCCCCCAAATAAAAAAACCCGCCCTTTTTGGGGGGCCTTATATTTTTTTCCCCCCCCCCTCCCCACTTGGTCCAAGAGGGGCTGGCCAGGGGGCGCCGTCTCGTGCAGGGCGTGCAAACTGCGACTTCTTCTCTGTTGCAACGACGGATGCTATGCTGCTGCGGGGAGGGGGGGGATGGGGGAAGGGGAGAGGTGGGGATGAGGGCGTGGATTCATATTTTTTGTTGATTTTTTGTGTTGTTGTTTTTGTGTTGGTTTCTGTTTATGTGTTTTTTTAACTGCTCTTTTGTTTGTGTTGTTGTTCGTTGTTTGTGTTTTCTTGGTCTGTTTTACGTATTTGTTTGTTTTGTTGTCTTTGTCATTTTGTGTGTCTTGTTGTTTTTTTCTATTTGTTGCTTTTTGTTTTGTTATTGCTTTTGTGAGTTTCTTTGGGTGCTCTGTCTTTCTTGGTGATATTCAGTTCATTTGAATTTCTCGCCTCTTTCCAACATTTTTTCCTCCATTCTTCACTTCCCTCCTCTCTTTCCCTTTCTATTCTCCCCTCTTCGCCTATTTCTCCCCTCCTCTCCTATTCTCGCCTTCTTCTCCTATCCTCCCTCTTCTCCTTATTCTCCCTCTTCCCTTTTCTTCCCCTCTAGTCCTATTCTCCCCTCTTCCACCTCTTCTCCCCTCTTCCCCTATTCTCCCTCTTCCCCTATTCTGTCCCTCTTCCCTATTCTCCCCTCTTTCCCCTATGTCTCCCCTCTTCTCCTATTCTTCCCCTCTTCCCCTATTTCTCCCCTCTTCCCACTTTTCCCCTCTTTCGTTTCCTATTCTCCCCTTCTTCCCTATTTCTCCCCTTCTTCCGCCTTTATTCTTCCCCTTCCCTCCTCCCCTCCCCCACCCTGCAGAGTTTCTGCTGATCTATCGTACTGATGCCGGCCCACGCCCTCTTACGGGCCGTGACTAACGCCCTGGGCCACACGTGGGGTCGTGGGCGGGATGTGGGCGGGGGTGGTGACCAAGGGCGGTGTGGGAGAGGGGAGGGGGGGGGAGAGGGAGGGAAGGGAGGGAGGAGGAGGGAGGGAGGTAGGAGGGAGGGAGAGGGAGGAGGGAGGAGGAGAGGGAAGGAAGGGACGGAGGAGGGAGAGAGAGAGAAAGAGAAAGTGAGAAAGAGAAGAAAGGAGAGGAGAGGAGAGAGAGAGCAGAGAGAGAGAGAGAGAAAGAAAGAGAGAGAGAGAGAGAGAGAGAGAGAGAGACAGATGAGAGAGAAGAGAAAATAAGAGATAACAATATTTATCCTCAACAATAACAACATATACCCCCCCCCCCCCCTCATAAAAAAACACAAAAAATCCAAAAACAAACATGCTACAAAAACACAAAGTAATAAAATAAAAATAAAAAATAATGATACAATTTCGCTAATGGAAAATCCACTAATAAATTTCAATCGAAATAAGCACAGCAATAAGTTACAAAATTAATGTGGCATGGGAAAAAGGGGTCACAACGAGGGGGAAAAAAAGAAAAAAGAAAAAAGAAAAAAAGAAAAAAAAAAAAAAAAAAGAAAAGAGAAACGGGGGGAGGGAAATCTGGAATTAGAGATAATTAGAGATCAACAAATAAATATATAGATATAAAAATAAATAGAATGTAAATGAAAAAAATAAAATAAAACAAAGAACTGGGGGAGAGGGAAATCTGAATTAGAGATAATAAATAAAGAAATAAATATACAAAGATATAAATAAATTATGTAAATGAAAAAAATAAAACGAAAAAAAAAAGAAATGGGGAGGGAAATCTGAATTAGAGATAATTAGATAAACACATAAATATATAAATATAGATATAAATAAATATGTAAACGAAAAAAAGAAAAAAAAACGGGAGGGAAGGGGAAATCTGAATTAGAGAAATATGTAAATAAATAAATT
>NW_020868835.1:179434-191934 GCF_003789085.1 Penaeus vannamei
TGGTGTGGTGGTGGTGGTTGTTGGTTGGTTGGTGTGGTAGTGGTGTTTGATGGTGTGGTGGTTTGTAGTTGTGGTTGTTGTTGTGTGGTGGTGTGTAGTTGTAGTGTGGTGGATTAGTTGGTGTTGTTGGTTGTTGGTTTGTGTTGTTGTTGTTGTTGGTGCTGTTGTTGTTGTGGTTGTGGTTGTTTTGTTGGTGGTTAGTGGTGGTGATGTTGTTGATTCGTGTTGTTGGTGGTGGTGGTAGAGTTGTGGTTTTGTGGTTTGCTGTCTTGTTCTTATTGTTGTTAGGTGTGGTGGTGGTTGTGATGTGCGTGGCGATGTTTTTGTTGTTGATTTTGTTGCAATTGTTATGTTTGTCGTTTGTTGTTGTTCTTCTCTCTATCTTTGTCGAATGTATCTTTCTCTCTTTTTCCCTCTTTCTGTTCCCTTTCTCTCACCCTTTCCCCTCCTTGTCTCTTTCTTTAGTCGCTTTTCTCTCCCTTCCCATTCTTCATCTTCATATCCCTCTCCCCCTTCCTTTCCCACTTTCTTTCTCCCCTTCTCTCTTCTCTCTCCTCTCCCGTCTCCACTCCTTCTGCTTCTCTATTCCCTCTCTCCCTCCCTCTCCCTTCCTCTCCCTCCCTCCCTCTCCCTCTCCTCTCTCTCTCTCTCTCTCTCTCTCTCTCTCTCTCTCTCTCTCTCTCTCTCTCTCTCTCCACTCCTCCGTTTCTCGCCTCGCTTCCTCCTCCCTCTCGCTTCGCCGGGTTTATTGTGCGTCGGATCCTCCCAAGTTTTATGAAGTTAGAAACTGCGCGCGTTTCATCTTGGACCGAAGGAGGGGGAGGAGGAAGGGGAAAGAGGGAGGGAGGGGAAGGGGAGGGGGAGGGTAGGAGAGGGAGGGAGGGGAGGGAGGAAGGGGGAGGAGGGGGAGGAGGTTGAGGGAGGGGAGGGAGGGGGAGGGAAAGAGGGAGGAGGTTGAGGGAGGGGGGAGGGAGGGGGGAGGGGGAAAGAGGGGGGAGGAGGGAGGGAGGAGGGAGGGGGAAGGGGAGGGAGGGGGAAGGGGAGGAGGGAGGAGGAGGAGGGGAGGGGGGGAGGGGGGAGGGAGGGAGGGGAAGGAAAGAGGGGGGAGAAAGGAAGAGAGAGGGAGAGAGGAGGAGGAGAAAGGTGAGAGAGATGGAGGGGAGAAAGAGGAAAAACGGGTGAAGAAGGGACGAAGAGGGAGGAAGAGAGAGACGAAAAGGGAAAGAGAAGGAGGTGAGAGAGGAGGAAAGGGAGAAGGGAGAAGAGAAAAGAGGAAGAGAGAAGGGGGAAAGATAAGAATGGGGAGGGGAGAGGAGAAAGGGAGGGAGAAAGGGGAAAGTGGGAGAGGAGAGAGAAGAGAGAAGAGAGAGGAGCAGAGAGGGGAAAAAGAGGGAGGAAAGGAGAAGAAAAGGAAGAGAGAAGGAGAGAGGGTAGATAAAAGAGGAGATAGAGAGAGAGAAGAGTAGAAAGAGAAGAAAAAAAAAGAGAGAGAGAAGAGTAAGGAAAAACAAGAAAGAAAAAAACAAAAAACACAAAAAAACAAACGAAAAGAAAAGAGAACCTAAAAGCGCATTCGGAGAAGCGAAGAGAGGAACAAGAAATAGAAAGAATAAAACAGCAGAAACAGAGAGAGAGAGAGAAGAGCGAAAGAGGGCGGAATGCATATAAATATAAATGACGATACTTAGCGAAATTCCGATAGGAGTGAAGTCCAGGGAAATCGCAATTTATCATTCAATTCCCTTTTCGATGATTAAAAAAAAGAAAGAAAGAAAAAAATAAATGAATTCATTTCTGAATCTCATAACTGGATAAAGGAAATTAAATTATATGCTCAGCAATAACAATGATTGATGATGGTGGTGATTGATGATACTGACATATGATGATTGGATGATTGATGATGATGATGGTGATGATGATGGTGATGATGATGATGATGATGATGATGGTGATGATTTTGATGATAATGATTTTGATGATAATGATTGAATTGATGATGATGTGTGATAATGATGATGGTGATAATGATTGTGATGATGGGTGATAATGATTGATGATTGGTGATAATGATGATGTGATAATGATGGTGATATAATGATTGATGATGGTGGATAATGGTGATGATGATGATGATGATGATTATCTCTCACCAAATAACAATAATAATGATTGATAATGATAATAACAATAACAATGGTTAATTAATGACGACAATAATAACAGCCGATAATAACAATAATTTAAAACAATAAGTTTAACAATAACAATAATGCTGATGATTATAATAACAATACTAACAATGGTAATAATGACGACAATAACAACAACAATAATAATTTTCAAAACCAGATAATAATCAAACCCCCACCCACGCAAACAAACACACCAAAGGCCAAAACAAACAAACTTAAGACAAGAAACAAAAACAACAAACTTCAAAACGAAGGAACAACCAAAAACAAAGCAACACTCAAAACCAAGAACAACAAAAACAGAACAAACTGCAAGACGAAAGATACAACAAAAACAAACAACCAAAAACAAACTCAAGGACAAGAACAACAAAACAAAACAAACTTCAAGACAAGAACAAACAAAAACAAAACAAACTCAAGACAAGAACAACAAAAAACAAACAAACTCAAGACAAGAACAAAAACAAAAACAAAACAACTCAAGACAAGAACAACAAAAACAAACAAACTCCAAGACAGACAACAAAAACAAACAAACTCAAGACAAGAACAACAAAAACAAACTCAGAACAAGAAGAACAAAAACAAAACAAACTCAAGACAAGACAACAAACAACAAACAACAAAACACAACTCAAAGACAAAGAACAACAAAACAAACAAACTCAAACAAGAACCAACAAAAACAAACAAACCTCAAGACAAGAACAACAAAAACAAACAAACTCAAGACAAGAACAAACAAAACAAACAAAACTCAAGACAAAGAACCAACAAAAACAAACAACTCAAGACAAGACAAACAAACTCAAGACAAAGAACACAAAACAAACAAACTCAAGACAAGAACAACAAAACAAACAAAACTCAAGACAAGAACAACAAAAACAAACAAACTTCAAGACAAGAACAACAAAAACAAACAAACTCAAGACAAGAAACAACAAAAACAAAACTCAAGACAAGAAACCAAACAAAACAACAAAAACAAACTTCAAGACAAGAACAACAAAAACAAAAACAAACTCAAGACAAGACAACCAAAAACAGAACAAACTGAAGACAAAAACAAACAAAAACAAACAAATCAAGACAAGAACAACAAAAACAAACAAAACTCAAGACAGAACAAAACAAAGACAAAACTTCAAGACAACGAACAACAAAACAAACAAACTCAAGACAAGAACAACAAAACAAACAAACTCAAGACAAAGAACAACAAAAACAAACAAACTACAAGACAAGAACCAACAAAAACAAACAAACTCAAGACAAGAACAACCAAAAAACAAACAACTCAAACAAGAACAACAAAAACAAAAAACTCAAGACAAGAACAACAAAAAACAAACAAACTCAAGACAAGAACAACAAAACAAACAAATCAAGACAAGAACAACAAAAACAAACAAACTCAAGACAAGAAAAAACAAAAACAAACAACTCAGACAAGAACAACAAAACAAACAAACTCAAGACAAGAACAACAAAACAAACAAACTCAAGACAAGAACAACAAAAACAACAAACTCAAGACAAGAAACAAAAAACAAACAATCAAGACAGAACAACACAAAACAACAAACTCAAGACAAGAACAAACAAAAACAAACAAACTCAAGACAAGAACAAAACAAAAACAAACAAACTCAAGGACTAAGAACAACAAACAAACAAAACTCAAGACAAGAACAACAAAAACAAACAAACTCAAGACAGAACAACAAAAAACAAACAAACTCAAGACAAGAACAACAAAAAACAAACAAACTCAAACAAGAACAACAAAAACAAACAACAAAAAACAAACAATATTGAGTTGGCAAGAAATTCCCCCAAAGAGGACGCGATAGGCAAACCCAGAGACCAAAAACAAACACAAAAAGAAAAAAAAAAAGAGAAGAGAAGAAAAAAAGTATGGAGAGGCGTCTTAAAAAGTCATTAGGGGAAGAGAGGAGGGAGGGAGAGAGAGAGGGAAGAGGGAGAGGAAGGAAGGAGGGAGAGGGAAGGGAAGGAGGAGGAGGGAGGGAGAGAAAGAGAGGAGAGGGGGGAGGGAAGGAGAGAGGGAGGGAGGGAGGGAGGGAGGGAGGGAGGGAGAAAAGAGAGGGAGGGAGAGGGGGGAAGAGAGAGAAGAGAGAGAGAGAGAGAGAGAGAGAGAAGAGAGAGAGAGAGAGAGAGAGAGAGAGAGAGAGAGAGAGAGAGAGAGAGAGAAGAGAGAGAAATTCAGAGAAAGAGAAGAGAGATCAGAGAGAAAGAGAGAGAGGAGAGAGATAGAGAAAGAGAGAGAGAGAGAGATTCTGAGAAAAAGAGAGAGAGATCAGAGAAACGACACCACACACAGACAAAAAGACAAACAAACAAAGAAAAAAACAAACAAACAGACCCCGAAGAGGAGAATAAAACACACAAAAATATAACAACTTTTAAAAAAAAAAAAAATCCCGGAGCATTGCAAGCACTCTTCAACATTGCACCGAAACTCCCACAATGTCATTAGTATTTCCAAGACGACAGCAGCGAAATCTTAGAGTGACTCTCATGACGGCAAAGGTAATCAAAGAGATGAACATTAATGGGGGTAATTAACGCTGTTTTGGGGGTGTACTAAGGCCTGGATTGAACACTAATGACGCTTAATTAGTGGTATGTGGTGTACTCTTAACTAACGAGTATTGCAATTCTTACTAATGATGGTAATTAGTCTTATGCTCGAGATTTAATGTGAAGATTCGAGCCTAAAGACAGTAATTAATTCCGATTTACAAATAACAATAATTAGTGACAAGTGCTAATGACAGTAATTAGCTTAATGAGAATCCTAATCAATGGAGCAGCTAGCTTAATTGACGTTAATGACTTAGAAAATAATTATCTAAATACAAGGAAAGAAATGATAAGAAAACAGAAAACAGTGATAATGATGATGAATTAAGAAAAAATATATACTGTAAATACAAGAANATATCATTTATCAATCATGATTATCAATACTATCATCATATTTTCAAGTTATAATATATTTATTATGCAATCTATATTAGCTTTATTTTTTATGCATTATTACGAATTATATAATGATCCTCAGCAATAATCACATATTTCTTAGACAATGAATAAGCGCACCAATATGAAATAATTCATATATGAGTTAATTTTATGCAGTATTAAATCAAAATTATCATTAATACCCCGATTCATGATTTTATCATTATTAATGTCATTATGCGAAGTATTATCATCATACTTATCCTGCATTATTGTCCAATAATAAAAGAATTATCAATGAAAAATAATTCATATTACCTTGATTATGTTAAATATCCTCAATTACATTAAAAAAGCCGAAAGTTTTCTTTATTATCGACGTTTCTCTCAAAGGGATCAGTGCATTTGGGCCGTTTTTTTTACCTTTTGGGATTATATTACTTATGGCCTTTATTTCCTTATAAGTGGACTGAATAATAATTATTAATCTACGATTTAATTATATTTAACTGAATTTTTGTCCCCCAATTGTTTTCCAAGGCGTGTATCGATCCCCTCCCCGGCCGGACGCGTGCCGCCACGGGAGCCCCTCGCGGGAAGCACCGTACCTCTCTCCACCCTCCATATACCATCTCGCCGAACCCCCCCCGATACTCCGCTTCGTGCCGGCAAACCACCGCCTTGCTGGGCAAGTCTATAAACTACCGCAAGCCGCCGAACCACTAAGGAGACCCCAGTATGATCCTTCTCAACATCCCCATAGGCCTATATGCCACGTACACTTGATAAACGCCTGACGCACCCCACACAGACACCCGGAACAAACAATGATACACCATTAACATCTCATATTACAATACGTCCCAAACTCGACGCAAGGGGCCTACACACCTCCACGACAGCCCAGTGCTCTTTCCGAATCGGTACCGGACAACAATATGACAATGTCCGAGTAGGTGGCTTCGATTCCAGCACGCCAAGTGAGAAAACAAGGGGAGAGGGGGAACCGAGGCTTATCCACACACACGCCTACTCCCCGTTTCTCGGCCAAACTCCACCCACACCCCCAGTTAACTACGGAACTGGCCAAGCTGGCGGGCGGCATGGAGACTTTCTGCGAAGGTCAAGGAAAGACAGGCAGAACAGTTTTATAGAACACACACAGCCGGTTCACTACACATCTCACTCATATGTCGACAGGTATAGACCAACCGACCTGGCGCAAGGGGACATTCATCCATTTCACAAGCGTATGAGGAATCAGGTGGTCGTCCTGGCGTGCGGGAATTATGCGCACTGGCCCGTGACTGGTCACTTTCAGCACCCTTCCCCACTACCTCCCTCTTTCCTCTTCCCACCTACCCACCATATTCCTTCCACCTCTTCATTCCTTTTTCCCCCCCATCCTTACGCCTGACCCCACCCTCTACTCCCTCAACCTCCTTCTCCCCTTCCCAAACCTTTTCGTTCATCTTCGCTCTACCCCCCGCCACCGCCTAATATCGGCCCCTCCATCCCTTTCCCTCACCCTTCTCCTCACCAATACCTTTATCCTTTCCCCCCCCCCTACGATGATCGCCTACCATCTGATCCTCTCACCTTCTCGCGCGCACTCCTTACCCTTTCCTCTCTTTCTCTTCATCCTCGACTTTTTTTTTAAGCCTCTCCTCTCCTTCACCCTGACCCCTAAAAAGGCATTTTCACATCCACATGCCAGACGCGCGACTCTAAGACAAACTCACAGTCTAAAAAGGTTAGTTATGCGTACTTGCATGCGCACATACCGCTGAGTGAGTACAGACTGAATGTATAAGTACAGGGGGGGAGGAGGAGGAGGAGGAGGAGGAGAAGGAGAGGAGAGGAGGAGGAGGAGGAGGAGGGGAGGAGGAGTGAGGGGGAGGAGGAGGAGGAGGAGGAGGAGGCGGTGGAGGAAGAGGAGGAGCCGAAGAGGAGGGAGAGGAGGCGGTAGAGGCAAGAGAAGAGCGAAGAGGAGGAGAGGAGGCGGTGGAGGGAAGAGTAGGAGCGAATAGGAGAAGGAGGAGGAGGACGACGAGGGGAGAAGAGTAGCGGAGGAAGACGAGTTAAGACGATGAAACATACCAAACCGTGAAGAGAAGGTAGAAGAACAAGTCACAGAATCAAAATAATCACCACCCACCACAACAACCAACCCCGCCTCCACGGTAAACCTACCGGCCGAGCGGAGGGCGGAGATGGGGCGAGGAGGATGCGAGGGGAGAGGGCGAGGAGGGCGAAACGAGCGACCAGGAAGTGAACGACCCAATGCGTGACCGGCCATATGCGGGGCGATGAGCAGAATGCCCGAATGGAGTAAACATGAGAACGACAAACCAGTCGAGGACGGACGCGTTCGGACGGAGATGGGAGGAGGAGACACCACGAGAGGAGAGAAGTCGCTGCTTGCACTGGTGCTTGCGATACGCGTGGGGGAAGGAAGAAAAAAGGAAGGGAAAAGAAAGACGAAAAAGAGGAGAAGGAAAAGGAGAAGAAGGAGGAAGAGGAGAAGGAAAGAAAAGAAGGAGAAGAGTAGGAGGAGGAAAAGAAGAAGAAGAGGAAGAGGAAGAAGAAGAAGAAGATAGAACCTACGGGCATATGTGTGCGAGGAGGGCCCCCGCAGCGACGCCTGTACAAAGCAAGAGGTCGCGGGGGTCCGGAAGGGGCCTTAATCCTCCAAGGGTGTTTGCGCGCCGCACCCTCCTACTCCTCCTCCTATTCCTATTCCTTCTCCTTCTACTCATCCTCCTCTTCCTCCTTTTTTATTTTGCTTTTGCTTTTTCACCTCTTCTTGCTCTTGTTCTTGTTTTTCTTTCTTTCTTCTTGTTCTTGTTCTTGTTGTTGTTGTTGTTGTTGTTGTTGTTCTTCTTCTTCTTCTTCTTCTTCTTCTTCTTCCTCCTCCTCCTCCTCCCATTGTCGTCGTTATCGTCGTCGTCGTCGTCGTCGTCGTCGTCCCCCCCTGTCCTCCACCTCCCTCTGAGGACACACATTCCTACACACACACATGCACACGAACACCGACACGCTCACACCTTATACGTCCGACGAGGGGTTAACATCGGTTAATATTTTTGTTTTCTTTTTTCGCTCTACCCTCGTCCTTTCTTTCTCTCTCTCTCTCTCTCTCTCGCTTTTTTTTCTTTTTTTTTTCTTTCTTACCTCTTTCTCTCTTTCTTTTCTCTCTCTCTTCGAACTCTCTACAATCAAAATTCTTCCACGTCGTCAACGAACCCATTACAATTCCACCTCCTAACACGCTCGGTTTCGAAGCACGGGAATAAAAGTAATAAAATAAAAATAATAGATAAATAATAAAACTGCAATCTTAACCCTCCTCCGCCCGCTCGAAGCCCATCATCCAACGAAAAATATCCTCCCAGATTTACGGTCACTAAATCTTGACATACACAGCAAACACCTTCCCCCCCCCCAACCCCCACCCATCCCCCAAAGACGAAAATCACAAAAGACGACGACCACAGGTACAGAATAATTTTTTATTACAATGACCTTCGCGAGTCTAGGTAGCGATCCATATACCTGACACATGGCGACACACACACACACACACACACACACACAACACCACACACACACACACATCACACACACAAAAAAAAAAAAAAAAAAAAAAAAAAGACTAAAGGGTAGCAGTCCAGTACATTTACAGCCCCGACAATAAACCGTCCATCCTTCACAATGTCTACACCCCCCTTCCTTCCTTATATAACCCGGGGCAATTGCCTACAAGGGGGGAAAATAACACTTGAGGTTTTATCATGCTGTCATGGGTGAAAGTATAACCCCTCCTTTCATCACAATTTTTTCCACCAAACGCCACGCTGGAAAATATAAAAGCTTCATGGGAGAAATACAACCCCCTGTTCTCGTCATAACACTAATCAACCCGCGAGGAGAAGAAATAACACCTGTTTTACGTCCCGCAACCCACCCACCGCTGCGGGAGAAGGACAATACACCTGTTTTTCTCCTTACTCCCAATCTCCATTCATCCACCTGCCAATCGCCAAAGAGAACAGACGGGACCCTACGTAGTACTTCCATCACTAACTCGGTACTTACATCCCTAACACAATTTTTGCATCACTAATATAATATCTATATCACTAACAAAATACTTACATCACTAACATAACATTTACATCACTAACAAAATACTTACATCACACAATAACATACTAATATTACATCACTAACATAATATTTACATCACTACTGCAGGACTTGCATCACAAACACAGTACTCACATCACTAACACATGCAGCTGGTGGAGGACCGGTAAGTAGACGTCCTCGAGAGTGTTACTGTCGGGTCCCTGGATCTCGTTCGGGCGGCGGTTAAGCAAGAGAGGAATCCACGCGGACCACGCCCTCCGCGGTCCGATCCGGGCGTCGGGGACACAAAAAACAAGCGAGGGGGGGGGGAACAGAGAGAAAGAAGGGAAGAAGAGAGAGAAGCGGAGAGCCAATCCGACGCAAACTCGCTTCCAGGCAGCTACTCTCTCTCTCTCTTCTCTCTTCTTAAGTCTCTTTCCTTCCCTCTCTTCCAATTCCCTCTTTCTCTCCCAAGCCCTCTCTCGCTCGGTGGGGAAAAAAGGACTCGAGGCAGATCCCTCTCTTCCTCTCGAAGGACGCTAATCCCCGAGGACTAGGACACGCCCACTAACCAGACGCCCGAATAACGGCAGGAGGCGCGAAGGAGAGAGAGAGAGCGCGACAGGAGCCCGCAACTCACGCCGTTTCTGACCAGCCACGTCCTTGATTCCAACCCAAGCGGAGAAGAAGGGCACTACGCACCGCCTGGCCACTATCGACCTTGTTGTTTCACTCTTTATTGCACACGCTTGCCTCACGCTTGCTTCACGCTGGCTTCCTATCGCACTCTTGCATCAGCTCTAATCGCGGGCAGGTTATCTATTTTCTTTTGCTTTTTTTATCTGGGTAATTCTTAAAATTCACATAAACACTGGAAAAATAGCAGGAGGTTTCGTTAGAGACAATGACCCTTGGGGCGCGTGTTCGTTTTCCTTTTGTGTGTGTGTGTGTGTGTGTGTGTGTGTGTGTGTGTGTGTGTGTGTGTGTGTGTGTGTGTGTGTGTGTGTGTGTGTGTGTGTGTGTGTGTGTGTGTGTGTGTGTGTGTGTGTGTGTGTGTGTGTGTGTGTGTGTGTGTGTGGTGTGTGTGTGTGCTGTGTGTGTGTGTGGTGTGGTGTGTGTGGTGTGGTGAGTGAGTGAGTGAGTGAGTGATGAGGTGTGTGTGTGTGTGTGGAGTTGTGTGTTGTGTGTGTTGTGTGTGTGTGTGTGTGTGTGTGTGTGTTGTGTGTGTGTGTGTGTGTGTGTGGTGTGTGTGGTGCGCGCGCGCGCCGCGCGCGCAGGTGTGTGCGTGCAGGTTGTGCGTGCAGGTGTGTGTGTGCGGTGGTGTGGCAAGTGTGTTGTGCAAGTGTGTGTACTTGTGTTTACATGCGTGTACGTGTGGTGACATGTGTGTTCGTGTGTAGTATGTGTGTGTGTACATGTGTTGTGTGTGCATGTGCGCATCCTAATCTTGTGGATGCTATTCACCATCTCATTCACTATAATTCGCATGCACTATCACAAAGCCTAGTATTCTAATAAGGCTCGGACATCGGTTTCCAGTCATGCCACCCCAAGAAGTCGGACCAGAATCGCAGAACACCTTGGCTTTCGTGGCTTTCCTCTCAAGTAGCTGGCGTGCACGAATGGATGGTGATGGTGATGATAGTGATGATGATGGTGATATGGTGGTGATTAGGATGACAATAGGGCGATGGCGGCGAGGAGGAGAGAGGAGAGAGAGAGAGAGAGAGAGAGAGAGAGAGAGAGAGAGAGAGAGAGAGAGAGAGAGAGAGAGAGAGAGAGAGAGAGAGAGAGAGAGAGAGAGAGAGAGAGAGAGAAACTTACAAAGATAAACGAGTAAGACACTAAGAAAGAGCGGAAGCGAGGACACGGACTATTAAAAATCATAATAATAAATAAATAAATAAATCAAAAAGAACCCAACCGAACTCCAAAACGCACACAGATTAGAAACCAAACAGGAAAAAGAGAAAGAAAAATCAACACAGCACAGTTAGCGCAGTCAGCAGGAAGGTCAGCGGCTGACCAGGAATCTAGCACAGCCAGGTAGGTCAGAAGAATGCCGTCGTTAATCAGCATGGAACGCCCCGCAGGTATCACACCAGGGGAGGGGGGTGGAAGGGGAAAGGAAAGGGGAAGAGAGAGGGGAGAGGAGGGGGAAGGGGAGAGTGGAGAGAGGGGGAAATGGAGAGGGGAGAGGAGGGGGAAGGGGAGTGGGAAGAGGAGGGGGAAGGAAAGGGAGTGGGAAGGGAGGAGGGGAAGGGGAAGAAGAAGGGGCAAGGGGAAGGAAAGGGAATGGAAAGAGGAAGAGGAAGAGGGAAAGGAAAGAAAGAAAAGGAAAGAGAAACCCAAAGGAGAAAGAAGGAGCGAAAGGGGGGAAGGGGGAATAAAAAAAGGGGAAGGGGAGAGGGGGAGAGGGGATGGCTCCCTCCCATGACAAGCAGTCGGGCACGGAATTTTTTTCTCTGGAATGTCTCACCGTCATTCCCAAACAATTCACCCGATGTGCCTGCACTGGGAAGTAATTAACAGAGCCCAACAGAACGAGAGAAATTCAGGAAGAAACGTGTATAAATGTTTGGAATTTTACGACGTTTGGAACAAGCTGGCACGAGGGTAGGATGACTGTCGAGGAGAAATGTAGGAGAGAAAGCAGGTGAGAACCAGTAAGACAAATAAAGAAGGAAAGAGAAAGAGAGACTGGAGGGAAGTGGAGGGAGAGAGAAAGGTATGGCGAGAAAGAGAGAGAGAAAGAGAGAGGAGAGGTGGAGAGGATAAGAGAATCAGAGATGAAGAAATTAGAAGTTAGAGAAAGAGAGAACAAGAGAGAAAAAAGAAAACGACCAAAAGAAAGATAAGAATGAAAATGTGAAAGAGAAAAATATGAGAAAGAGAGGGAGGGAGGGAGGGAGGGAGGGAGGAGGGAGGGAGGGAGAGAGGAGAGAGAGAGAGAGAGAGAGAGAGAGAGAGAGAGAGAGAGAGAGAGAGAGAGAGAGAGAGAGAGAGAGAGAGAGAGAGAGAGAGAGAGAGAAGAGAGAGAGCCAGAGCCGCATAACCAGTGTGGAAAGTTCATCGAGATCACTGCCTCATGCAGCGTTGAAATCGCCACCTCCGACACCACCTTATTCCACTGTTATTACTTTCCTTTTTCCTTCTTTCTTTCAAACATATTTCTTTGCGTCA
>NW_020868835.1:203583-211083 GCF_003789085.1 Penaeus vannamei
CAGACAGACAGACAGACAGGACAGTACAAACAAGCCCTTAATTTTTTCTCTGATGGACCCCTACGCGAGTTCGGACACTACTCCATAAGGTATTACATTCAACCGAGAATAACGAGCACGTCCCCTTTGACAGGTTTATTAGGACTGAAGCGTAATTAATCCTATATACATGTTAATTGGTGTGTTGCGTGAGGCTGAGTCCAAAGCCCCGCGACTGAATGGCCCAAGGTGGGAAAGGACAGGCGCAACACCTAAAAAAGCAGAAGGTAATGGGCAGCGGCGATTAAGATAAACACATGATTAGTGAGGGGAAACTAATCCTGAGAGAGAAGAGAGAGAGAGAGAGAAGAGAGGAGAGAGAAGGGGGAAAGAGAGAGAGAGAGAGAGAGAGAGAGAGAGAGAGAGAGAGAGAGAGAGAGAGAGCAGAGGAGAGAGCAGACAAGAAGCAGGACAGGAGACAGAGAAAGAGACAGAGGAAGATGAGAGAAAGAGAGAGACAGACAGACAGCACAGACACAGACAAAACAAAACAAAGCCTTAATTCGGATGACCCCTATGGAGTTCGGACACACTCCATAAGGATTATCAACCGAGAATAACGAGCCACGTCCCCTTTCGACAGGTTTATTAGGACTGAAGGTAATTAATCCTTATACATGTTAATTGGTGTGTTTGCGTGAGGCTGAGTCCAAAGCCCGGACTGATGGCCAGTGGAAGGTAACACTAAAAGCAGAAGTAATGCAGCGGCGATTAGATAAACACATGATTAGTGAGGAAACTAATCCTGAGAAGACGAGAGGAGAGAGAGAGAAGACGACGAGCAAGAGGAGAAGAGAAGAGAGAGAGAGAGAAGAGAGACGAGACGAGAGACGAGAGAGAGAGAGAGAGAGAGAGAGAGAGAGAGAGGAGTGTCAAACAGACTCAGAGTCAGACAGACAGACACACAAACATAAACATACATAAACATACAGAAGTAATGCAGCGGCGATTAGATAAACACATGATTAGTGAGGAAACTAATCCTGCTAATGTATAACACGCCCCCCAAAAAATAGAAAGGTAAAATGGGAGCGGTTATTTTCAGAAAATTAATTGAGTTTGAAGGCGTTAAGTAATTTTTTTCCTTCATAATTTCATTCGGTTGGGTAAAAATCGATTTAGAAAAAAGCTGTATCTTGTTTCCTGTATTTTGATTCCACTTCAAAAATAAAATAGATGACGGTCTATTTTCGGTTAAATCTAGTTAAAAGTATTATTTCAAAAAAGCTTATCATCAGTGAACTTCTTGTATAAAATATATTTTTCTATAAATACACTTTGATGAAGAATTTTCCGTTCCACAGTGTTTGCTTCATCTTTCTTCTACAGTGTATAAAATGTGCATTTCTTACAGCTGCAAATTTATCGTCGAACAAATAGCACTGTGTACGGAATTAGCATATAT
Source organism: Penaeus vannamei (assembly GCF_003789085.1). Classification (NCBI taxonomy): domain Eukaryota; kingdom Metazoa; phylum Arthropoda; class Malacostraca; order Decapoda; family Penaeidae; genus Penaeus; species Penaeus vannamei. The sequence continues at coordinate 205,028 of NW_020868835.1, forward strand.
CAGATTAGATATAAAGATGTAACTGATTAATTAAAGTCTGCGACGAGAAGAGACAGATACCGCGACGAGACAGAAGAATGAGAGGGATGAGAGAGAGAGAGAGAGAGACAGCGAGAAAGAGAGAGAGAGAGAGAAGAAGAACGGAGAAGAGAGAGAGAGAGAGAGGAGAGAGAGAGAGGAAGAGAACAGAGAGAGAGAGCGAGAGAGAGAAGAGAAGGAGAGAGAGAGACAGAGCAGAGAAAGACAGCGAGAAAAGAGAGAGAGAGAGGAGAAACATACAGACAGACAAAAAAAGCGCGAACAGACAGACAACAGAGGGAGAGAGGGGTGGAGGAGTGAGAGAAAGCGACAGATAGAGAGCGGGGGGGGGCAGAGAGAGAGAGAGAGAGAGAGAGAGAGAGAGAGTAAGATAAAAAAGACACAAGAGAGAGGCAGAAAGGCTAATGCTATAAACTATTCCAATTACGAAGGCATGCACGAGCAACGCAAAAATAACGAACAGTCAGGAACAGGATAGAAAAAAAAGAAACATGCACCAAAAAAGGAATACCGCAAAACCAACAAACGAAAATTGAAAGGATCTCAAAAGAAAGAAAGGGAAAAGGACGACAGGAGAGTGAAGCAAGCCGAGGGTGATGGAAGTGTCCTCCCCAACAGGTCAGCGGCCACTCGTACCTGGCGGCGAGTTCCACAGGATAATCTTGCTTCCTGTTGAATATCCCTGACATAAAACCAGGGACGGCCCATTGCCTCTCCATCCGTGGGCGGCCCTGACCTTCCAGCGAGAGCGTTTCGTGGGCGGTTACTGAATGAAGGCGGAATGGTGAAGATAAACAAACAGTACGTAGTGAAGTGAATGGGTAATCGTCACTGATTCACTGAGTGAGGATAGACTGATAAGAATAAACAAATTGTATTTAATAGGATGAATAGAGGGTGGAGTTCGTGATTTAGAGGTTGAGTAGTGATTTACTGAATGTGCGTACGATAAAGGATAGATAAAAGATAAATAACAGAACAGTTAAATTCATAGGATGAATAGAGGGTGGAGTTCGTGATTTACTGAATGGTGGCGTACTGATAAGGATAGATGAAACATGCAGTAGGATAAAGATAATAACAGAACGAGTTCATTAAGAACGAATTACTGAATGATAACGGATTGAAATTGATTGATAAACATTTCATTGTAAGAAAAGGGAAAATGTAAAAACTCTCCTTTTAAAATAATTCTTTTAGATTTTTAGAAATTCAGCTGAATTAAAGCATCGGAATTTTGATAAGTTAATGCATATTATTAATCCAGAAGTGTCATGGGAACAGTAAAATATGAACATGGTTAATGAAAGAGAAATGACTGAAGAAATATGTTTTTGATTGAAAATTAATATACTTAGGACCTGCCTTGTCATGAACTTATTAGCATAATCAATGATTTAAGCTGAAGTTGCTTAAACCATTGGGGATGCTCTCGGATTCATCCTTTTTCCTAAGGAAAATATGCTAGCGAATATTATTAAGCAGACAAACAGACTTATAGGTAAATGACCTACGCACCACAGACAGAGAGAGAGAGGAGAGAAGAGAGATCGAGAGAGAGAGAGAGAGAGAGAGAGAGAGAGAGAGAGAGAAAGAGAGAGAGGAGTCAAACAGAGACAGAGTCAGACAGACAGACAGACAACACACAAAACAAAACATAAACGGGAACAAACAGACACCGTGAAGAGCGTCTTCTTAAGGAAGTTTTGTTTTCCTTCTTTCAAGGGAAAAAAAAGGATAAACTGGATTGTTGATGCTTAGTGTCAATTGCTATATTTCTGCGAGGATTTCTGGATGTTTGTAGCACGATATCAAAAAAGTAAAAAAAAAAAAAAAAAAAAAAAAAAAAAAAAAAAAAAATTGGTATGAGGTCATGGTGTATGAAAGGGATTGGTGATTGCGGTGTGCGTCATCACAATCATCATTATCACTATCATCATCAACATCATCATCACTAGCACCGTGTTCATTACCATCTTCGATCCACATCCTGCTTATCATCACTAGCACTAACAATAGCCTTGTCAAATCTGTATTCTCTTCATCAACACCATTATCATTATTCCAATCCTCCCCTCCTCCTGTCCTTGCTCGTTCTCTTCCTCTCCCTCCTCCTCCTGTCCTTGCTCTTCTCTGCCTCCTGTCCTTGCTCGCTTCCTCTCCCTCCTCCTCCTGTCCTTGCTCGTTCTCTTCCTCTCCCTCCCTCCTCTCTTGCTCGTTCTCTTCCTCTTCCCTCCTCCTCTGTCCTTGCTCGTTCTCTTCCTCTCCCTCCTCCTCCTGTCCTTGCTCGTTCTCTTCCTCTCCCTCTCCTCCTGTCCTTGCTCGTTCTCTTTCCTCTCCCTCCTCCTCCTGTCCTTGCTCGTTCTCTTCCTCTCCCTCCTCCTCCTGTCTTGCTCGTTCTCTTCCTCTCCCTCCTTCTCCTGTCCTTGCTCGTTCTCTTCCTCTCCCTCCTCCTCCTGTCCTTGCTCGTTCTCTTCCTCTCCCTCCTCCTCCTGTCCTTGCTCGTTCTCTTCCTCTCCCTCCTCCTCCTGTCCTTGCTCGTTCTCTTCCTCTCCCTCCTCCTCCTGTCCTTGCTCGTTGTCTTCCTCTCCCTCCTCTCCTTGTCCTCGTTCTCTCCTCTCCTCCCTGTCCTTGCTCTTCCTTCCTCTCCCTCCCTCCCCTCCTCTCCCTTCTCTTCCTCCCTCTCCTCTCTTCCTTCTTCTCCTCCTCTTCCTCTCTTTCCTTATCCTCTCTTCCAACCTTATTCCCATCTTCAGGCTGTTCCTCATTCACTACCTTTACCATCGACATCAGCATCATCATATTCATCACATCAAAATTTCTGTTTAATTAGTGTTATAATTGCTAACGTTACTGTTATTACCACTCTCATTTATGTGATCTAAAGAAGAAAGCATGAAAATACAGTTATATTTTAATCTCAGGATTGAATTTTAATATTAAACATTAAAACGTTAAGTGAATTCAGTTTGGGAATTTCAAAAAGCATTTATATTCAGAAGTAAAGCCCTAATTTACAGCCCCGAAAACGCAGAGCAATAATTCTTCAGAGGTTAAGGTCAGCAGATTTGAATATGGAATTTTAAATCATTCCACCGACAGGGTTTTAGAGATCAAAGATTAAAAGAAGAAAACGGATAACGCCTCCATTTCTGGCGATAAGAGCCGCCCCAAGAATAAAAGGTTTACCACGGGTCCTCCCAGCCTCCGTCCATCCCGGGGGCGTCATCCGGCGTCCCCGGAGTGCCTCATTTTCTCGCCTGGCTGAAGTCGGTCCCTAATCCCCGGGCTTCTCTCGGCGCCGCGGGCCTCACCTTCCCCGCCTCGTCTCCCGCGACGTTCCGGAGAAAGGGACCTTCGAGCTTCGGAAACCTCGGCGGAGGATTTGCTGGGCCTCTTCGGGTTTTAATGGTCCGCGGAGACGTCGGGTTGAATTGCGCATAATTGAAGAGGAAGCATTTTGGGGATGAAATGCGAGAAGCGGCGAGCGGCTGGACGACGAAAGGGCCGCTCTCGCACTATATCTTGGGCCTCAGCCTGAGGGTCTAATGCCTTTCCGATTCTGCATATCGATCTCGATGATTAGGAATTATGATAATTGTGACAGTGATGGCGGCGCGCGTATTAAGGAGGATTATGGTAATGCTTATCGCCATCGATATTAAGAACAGCTTCGAGTTTAGTCCCGAGTCTGATCTCAGGAATGCTTGCTCGAGTCTTCAGAGGCAAATCTACTCCGGGATTGATTAATGCTGCGCGGCGAACCTTGCCTTAAAGTGCCGTTTCCAAGACGTGCTCAGGACGTGTCCCGCGCCGCAGTGGAACGCCTCAACCGACCGGAGCAGCAGGGAGCAAAGGTCAAGCACAGATCATGATGTAATGATGTAAGCACAGATAGTAATATGAGAATAAGAGCAGTGTTACTATTCACATCCGTATCATCAATATCAGAACCGAGCGGAGAAATTAGTACAGTTCCCAATATGAAGAAAATAGAGTGGACAGTACAAAGTCCCAATGGAACCCAAAGTCAGATTACCTACGCTGTTATTGCGGAGCCAGAACTTGCCATTACTTCAAAGCCAATATTATTCTATCCTCCCCGGTCGGCCGCAGCTCCAAATATAGTCATATCGAGACCGAAAGCAAGTAATACCACGAAAGCCGCTTTTGCCCGGACAGCAGTGATCAAATTGGAAGATATTGCAACAGTGAAGGCTTAGTGCAATAAGTGAAGTGTCAGGGGAGCGATGTTTATTACTTTCCCGCTCGCTCCGCCCGCGGCCGGTGCGATGGTGATGATGTTAACGATGTTGATGGGTATTTACTTATTGACAGTCCGTTTCACGATGGCGACCGGTGGCCATAGGAATACTCTAACAGCTTTTATTTTATGAGGAAGAGTGTAACTGTATATCTAAGGCTATGTGTGCACTTACACGACGGTCAGACAAATAGTTCAAACCGCTACGCACGCAGACTGACAGCTAGACAACGTGATAGATAACTAGATAGGTAGATAGCGATAGCAGAGAAATGCTGTCGATAGTCTGACGAGAAAATAGACAAAGAAATGTAAATATATATGTGCATACAAATAAACTAACAGTCAAGAAAAAGAAAGTACTATAGAATGATTACTAATAACGGAAGTAGACATGTAAACATAAATAACCATACAGATAAACGGGCAGACAAATAAGTTTAACTATAAACTGATAGACAGGTAAATAGACAGGACTAGTTTATGCTCTATTATGGAAGTTAGGATGAAACCTGTTTGAGCAAACTTTGATGACACAATAATTTCTTGAGTGTTCCAAGATGAAGTACACAGCCCCGGGGCCCACGCCCAGCTGCCCGCCCTCGGTCACAAGCTGCGAGAACTAATCAAACTCGCATAACCTAATCTGCAGCAGCACAGAACAGCGGCCAAAGGAGTGTATGAACAGCGGAACGGGCGGTAACACGAGGTGACAGGGAGCGTCGGGCTGTTAAAGGCGCTGTATTACCAGGCCTTCGGAGGGAGACAAGACCGAGGCAGCCCTCGCGTGCCTGCGTCCAGCCGTCCTTGGGGGAGTATCGACGCCTCTTAGTCACTCCGTTTCTGGCGCTTTTTCGCTGGCTAAGAGAGACACGGAAGGAGAGAGGGAGAGCTGATTGAGTCGTTTCGCGAGGCTAAATGTTTGATTTACTTCTCTCGCTGCAGATAGTTGTGTTGTTGTTCCGTCTTCTTCTTCCATTCTGATGATCAAATTTCTCGGGATTTACTCGATGTTTAATCAGGTCAATGCCACGATGTGCATTTTGCCCTTGCTATCGATTATACCATTGCGGTTCGGGGCCTGGCTATTCCAGGGACATTTTAATCCCTCTTCTAGACTTACAACATTCATATCTCCATAAAATCAGATCCTGAAATGTCAACAACAAAAAAAATTACTCTCACACTCCCTTCCCACAAAATACGCAAAACCAGAATCATTTTCTCCTCCCTGTTGTGCCATATCACGTCCGTGTCACTTGGGGCCGAGGCTCGACAGGTGCGAATGTGGCTGGTGCATGTCGTTGGCAGCAATTACCTTCCGTCAGCTGGAAAATGCGAGTCGTGGCAGATGGAGCGGGGCGTTGGCACGCGCTCGTTCAGCCGCGTGGGGGACTTAATGGCCGCAGATCGTACTTGTTTTCACGCCATGCACGACGAGGGGGGCTGAAGGGGGGGGGGGGGGGGCGTTGCGTCGAAGGTGTCAGGCTGTTGATAGAAAGGATGATGATGATGATAATGAGGATGATGAGGAGAATGACTGTGAATACAGTGGCAATAAGAACTGATAATAAGAGTAGTGATGATGAATCAAAACGGTGATAGTGGTGAGTAATAATGATGTTAAGGATTATAATAATGATGATAATGACTATGATAATGATCATTGCTATGATCATACCAGTAATCCTAATGATAAGGATAGTAGTAATGATGGTAATAGTAATAAGGATAATAACAACAATGATGGTAA
>NW_020868835.1:218583-233583 GCF_003789085.1 Penaeus vannamei
GAGGAGGAGGGGGGAAGGGGTAGGAGGGAGGGAGGAGCAGTGAGGAGGAGGAGGGGAGAGGGAGGAGGGAGGGGAAAGGAGGGAGGGGAGGGGAGGAGGGAGAGAAGAGAGGAGGAGGGGGGGAAAGGGGTAGAGGCGGAGGGAGGAGGAGGAAGAAGAGGAGGAGGGGAAAGGAGGAGGAGGGAGGGAGGAGGGGAGAAGAAGAGGAGGAGGGGTAGGAGGAGGATGGAGGGAGGGAGGAGGAGGAAGAAGGAAGGAGGGGAAAGGAGGATGATGGAGGGGAGGAGAGGAGGAAGAAGAGGAGGATGGGAGGGGAGGGAAGGGAGGAAGAGAGGAGGAGGGAAAGGAGGAAGAGGGGAGGAGGTGGAGGAAGAAGAGGAGAGGGGGGTGAGGAGGAGGAGGGAGGAGGAGGAAGAAAGAAGAGAGGAAGGGGGTAGAGGTGGAGGAGGGGAGGGGAGGAGGAGGAAGAAAGAGAGGAGGAGGGGTGAGGAGGAGGATGGACGAGAAGGGAGGAGGAGAGAAAAGAGGAGGAGTGGTAGGAGGGGAGAGGAGGAGGAAGAAGCAGGAGGAGGGGGTGAGAGGAGGATGGGAGGAGGAAAAGATGGAGGAGGCGGTGAGAGGAGGAGGGGAGGGAGGGAGGGAGAGGGGAAAGGAGAGGGAGGGAGGGAGGAGGAGGAGGAAAAGAGGAGGAGGGGGGAAGGGATAGGAGGGAGGAGGAGGAGGAGAAGAGGAGGAGGGGGGGAAGGGGTAGGAGGGGAGGGGAGAGGAAGAAGATGAGGAGGCGGTGTGAGGAGGAAGGGAGGGAGGGAGGGAGGAAAGAGGCTGAAGGAGGAGAGGGAGGGGAGGAGCGAGGAGGAAGAAGAGGAGGAGGGGGGAAGGGTAAGGAGGGGAGGAGGAGGAGGAGAAGAGAGGAGGATGGGAGGGAGGGAGGAGGAGGAAGAAGAGGCAGAGGGGCGAAAGGAAGGAGGAGGAGGGGAGGGAGGAGAGAGGAAGAAGGGAGGAGGGGAAAGGAGGAGGAAGGTAGGGGAGGCGAGGCAGGGAGGACGGTAGGAAAGGGAGAAGAGGGGGAGGAGAAGAGAAGCAGGGAAGAAAGGAAGAGCAGAATGGGAGGGAGGAAGAGAAGGAGGGGAGGAGCGAAGAAGAAGAAAAGGTTAAAGATGGTAAAGGGAGGAGGGGGAAGGGAGGTGGGAAGAAGGAGAGAGCGGATTGAGGGGAGGGACGGCTCTGTCGGTGGGAGAAGGGTGGAGAGGAAGAAGGGCCTGGAGAAGGCGCTAGAGGGGATTGGGGACGGAGGGAGGGGGGGAGGAAGAGGAAGAGAGGAGAGAAATAGAGAGAGAAGGGCGGTGGATAAGAAGGAGAATTTAAAGAAATGAGACGGAGAGGAGCAAGGCAAATAGACAGATAATCAGAATGGAGGAAAAGAAGAAAGAAAAAAGGAAGAGGCAAGAACAGACCGGTGTAAAGAATAAATGAAAGGATGAAATCTTATTCACGAAGAAATAGGAGGAAAAGAAAAGGAAGAGCAGAATGGCATCGGAAAGAAATGGAATAAAAAAAAGAAAAAATAGAATGGAGGAGATAAAAGGGAAAGCATAACTAAGAAGACCAGCGCTTAAAAAATGGCAAAAGCAAAAGAGCCTGATCTATAGGGCCAGGAAGACGAAGGGAATTAAAAAAAAGAGCGAGCAAGGAAAGCAGCGAGAAGGGAGAAAACACGGTCGCTGGGAAAACGTACCTCGCATTCGTTGCAAAATTCAGGCGAGATCCCAGCTACGTTTTTATTCGCCTTTGGCCCCGGGATGAAACGGCCCTGTGCGAAGGCCGGCCGCTGGAATGTTAATACGCGCATCTGGGTGCATGGAATGACGGGCGGCTTCTCTGGTTCGTCGCCAGACTGCTCCGTCTCTGTCTGTTTGTCTGTCTTATTGTCTGTCTATATGTATCTCTCTCTCTCTCTCTCTCTATCTATCTATCTATCTATCTCTCCTCCTCTCTCTCTCTCTCTCTCTCTCTCTCTCTCTCTCTCTCTCATCTCTCTTCTCTCTCCTCTCTCTTCTCCCCTCTCTTCTCTCTCTCTTCTCTCTCTCTCTCCCTTCTATCTATCTATCTGTCTCTATCCTCTCTTTCTCTCTCTCCTCTCTATCTCTCTCTATAATCATCTATCAAATCTCTACCTCTATTCTCTCTCTTTCCATCTCCTACCTTCCCCTTTTCTCCTCCCAGTCTATATGTGGTATCTGGAAGTCTCTTTGTCTTCTCTGTGCCACTTTAAGTAACGGCTAACCCACAACACAACACAAAGAGTGGAATGCACTTGGGAGATCGAGTTGCGAGACTTATATATCTCGGATTGGAAGGAAATATCGTCATGTAAACAGTTCGGAATGAATATATATGAACCTTGACTAATATGTTTTCGTTATAAAGAAAAATATGAGTCGAGGAAAAATTCACAATTCATAACTGGAGCATGTATTCGGAGGTTCAAGCATTGTCTCGAACGCTTCGCCCCGCGGGAGGAACTTCAAGATGAGTTGGCAGGAGCGGTTCTTCGACGTCTGACGCGGATTTCTCTTACTTCTTCTTCCTCTTTTCTTCTTCTTCTTCTCTCTCTCGTCTCTCTCTTCCTTCTCTCTCTCTCTCTCTCTCTTCTCTTCTCTCTCTCTCTCTCTCTCTCTCTCTCTCTCTCTCTCTCTCTCTCTCTCTCTCTCTCTCTCTCTCCTCTCTTTCTTTAGTCTCTCTCCTCTCTTCTTTCTCTCTCAGAGATATCTACTCTATACCTTACTCATAACTCTCATCTCATCTCCGGTGCTCTCGCTTGCTCTCGAGCCAGATAATTGTCTGTTTGAACGTCGTCTACAAAGATCTCTCTTTATCTATTCGCCCTTTCTTCTTTCCTCTCTCTCTCTCTCTCTCTTCTCTACTCTTCTCGTCTCCCTCTTCTTCTCTTCTTGTCGTTTCTCCTTCTTCGTTCACCACACTTACAGATGAGAGGCAGTAAGCACTCATCCGAAGTCTCTGTGCTGTCTGTTACGCTTAGGATGATAACCTATTCATTATGCATGCAACATTGCTTTTCCTAGAGGATTTGCAGTCTGTGTTTGGCAACTTGACGACTATCCGAATCTTGAGATATCATTTGAGTCATTACCGCGAGTATGCCAGGGATAATTAGAATAAGGTGCACTAGAGAGCGTATGAGCGTGCCACCATCTCCACTATCTTCTATTAATGCTTATGTGTACATAACTCTCCTTATTCATGTTCAGAGTCATATCAAATATCTAATCTAGAAAAGATCATCTATTCTTGGTCTTGGTGAAAACGTAGCACTCACAGGCAATACACATGAAAATCAAGCAATACATTGCAGAAGAGACCGACAACACAGACACACTGTTCAATCGACGCTCCAAACACACACGAGCGTCGATCACAACACACAACAATACAACTATTTCAACATCATTACACCACACACATGGTGACAGAGCCTAGCCAAAGATACCTGTGCACACCATATACAGAGTGAGCAATAGCAGCCAACAGCTTTTGACTTTCCGATACTGCAGTGCGAGGCAATTACTGTATCTTACCCATTGGTACTCCCACAGATCTCATTCTACATCATCAGTCATTTACTCCTAATTCCAATGGAAAAAATAACAGCGATCTATCCTTTGGACTATTCTACTACACATATTTAGCATATTGCCACATATATTATTGATATTGCACATCATTTAACGAGCTCATCTTTGACACTTCATATTATATCTACACACACAAGTACCAACTATTTTAAAACAATAAAAATATATCTAAATCCATTCTCAATCTAGCCGCACACTTACCAATCACACACACACAAACAACACACACACAAACAAAAAACACACACACACACACACACACACACACACCACCAAGCGTAGCACATACTAGCTGAATTAATTCACTCATCTACACTAAGTATACTGAGCAAAACAAACGAATTTACGATCCACATACGAGAATTCGCAATACACACACACACATGAACACACCACATAACACGTACGAACAACACACTTTACAAGTCAGTTATCGACTGACACAACGCAAACGAATGAATACTAACTATCTATCAGCAGAACTGATCTCGAATTCGAATCTAGCGACAACGCACACTATCCACACGATAATCCACGAGCAAACACACACACCAGATACTCCACTTGACTGTTCACAGAAAGCAATTTCGAGAGATATCATCCAACCATTCATCACATCCAGACTATATCGAGACAGTCAGCACAACCAACTGCACTACCTATTACCCCACCTCTATGCATCACATTTTTATCTAGCGCTCACTCTCACACTCTAACATCGCACCTCACAACATATCAACACTGTTTCTTTTTCATCTATTCTTGCTCTTTCTAAGCGCCACACATAAATGCTAACTGTTTGTCAAAGGAACACCAGCACACACACACACACACACACCACAACAGCAAACACGGGCCACCACGACGCTATCTCCGCTCTCTGTCACACTACACGACTATAATACTCTCTCTATCGTCACATCTCCGTTCCAAACACCATCGGTCCTACAAAATCGCCACACGCCCTCCACAGCCCCCCTTTCCACAGCACTGACCCCTACACGCACACCACGCGGAGCCCACCGAATCAAACCACGAACACACAGCGAGCAACAAGCACGCACAGCGACTCTACCAGCGACAACCACACACACACACACGACACACCGCATATCACCGACAATCCGCGCATCGACACCAGATGGTATTTCGATATCTCCAAATAAGTGAGATGACCAATAAAATTAGCTCCTACTGATTATGCTATACTAATTGAGCTACGGGGCTGTGAAAGACATGAAATACGACTTTACCGGGCGCTTATAAAAAAAAGCGGCCTTCTTTGCAAATACATAGAGTATTGATATATTTAGATACTCTTACTTAGCAGTGTGAGAGCATTTACAGACATTGATAAATACGATACACATTATACATATGGCATACATTGTGGAGAAATGATGACGTGAATGGGTATGAGTAGATCTTACCGTATAGTAAATATGCATGCTGTATGTAAGTACGTTACAGTGTGTATTCTTATTGGCGTCCGGACATTGCGAAAGATTCTTACAACGGTGATATGTGTATTCTGACTTTATGTTGTCATTATACAGCAGAACTATTATATCGTGCGTTAATAATTGCCGTTATATATTATATATGATAGCACGTATTATTTTTATACTCTGGAATTATTTACATCAAACCCATCTCATGTCTAATAAGTACTACGCGGATGTCCAGCAAAATACAAATGCCCCACTATTTACTACTATGATCCATATCTATTCATATTCATAATTATTATTAGTTATTTGAAATATGCATACATTATATCCTATTCAATTATATTACTTTTAACTAACTTAATGTGTTGTTAGATTTTGAGTCTGTATGTTGTTATTGTGTTCTGATTGAGTATATTTACGTTGATTATTATACTACTGTGTGTTCTTGATTACGTATTATTATCATCTTTATTATGTTATCATTTTTGTGCGATCAGACGTGTGTGGTGGTTGTTTATATTGTATCTATCTATCCAGTTAATCTACTATTATCTATACGATGGTATATGTCTTATGATTCACAAGTCTTGATCTTAAATGCTCTCCACGTGCCTAATTACTCTACGATGAAAATAATTTCAACTTTCACATATGTAAATAATCTGCATTTCATCATCATGAATTCTTTTTTAGTGTTATCTATTGTTAATTCGATGTACTTATATCGATATATCATTATTATTACTAACCTAACTATTGTCTAATTGTTATTATTGTTAATCACTATATCATCTCTATACTATGAGTTGCATGTCTACATATACATTCATTTTTTTTTATGAGTCATTATCAATTAATTACCTTATTATTAGATATTCGATCATTAATTTATAATGTGTACATCAATTTAAACTAGCAAATAATTCATACTTTTCATTATATCATCATCACCTATCTACATACCTATTTATTTATTTACATTTTATAATTCATTAATTAGTTATCAATTATACTATCTCCAATACTGTATACACTGCCTTATCATTTCCGAACATTTATTATTTATATGTCAGTTATATATGATTTCTTGTCGTAACAGTTTAGTGAACTACCTATAATAAGAATATCACTGTCTATGATCATTTACTGTATATTATAATTGATTAATTGTCGTTGCAAAGCTTTGCGGTTTCCCCCTTAGACTTTTCGGTTTTGAGTTGGAAAGTAGATATTGGAAATTGAAGTACCAAAATTTTTAGTTTGACAAATATTGCTACTTCGTATAACATAATGATATGTTATAAGCTCGTTATTATAGACTAAAAAAACATTACAGAACATAGCGCAGACAATACATACATACCTACAGTTAAAGACTATAGACATACATACATAGAGTAAACATATAAGTACATACGACAATACATATCCATTACATGCATATATGCCATACCTACATACATATTACATACATACAAACAACTTACCTAATGTATTATTCTATTCAACACTACCTAACTAACTTACTAATAATAATTATTTCAACTATATGTAGTCTGGTTATTAGCTTAAATCAGTCCGCCACAAATTACTGATCACTTAAATCGTGACATCTTGAACTTGCGATTGCATAGAGCATGACTAAACGTCTAGCTTATTTGTAGCGGAGCAACATTTGTGTTCAGATAGTTAGATCGTTGTTTAGGGTCTAGATGCGCATTATTTTTCTTACATATTTGGTATAGATTCGAAAAGAGTCTATATCAATGATAAGAAATAAAAAAAAATATATTGTATAATATTCCATTATCTCTGTGTCTCCTGCTGAGTCATTTGTTTGCGATATTTATATTCAGTGTTGCGATTTCTATATTAATTCTATTATTCTATATCCCATATTTAAATTCATCTCAGAGAATGATTGCAGAGGCTGACCTGAATTAAATGATATATATATTATAGCTAACTGAAAGCTACTTTCGTTACCATGAAGCGGTTGATATATATATAGATGCACAATCTAGTCTCGGCATCACATACGCCACTTGTTTTCCTATCGTAGTCTATCTCGAGAGCGGAAAGCTTTTTACTTTAGTAATTAATGACATGATTTCCGCTCACTTCCTTACTACAGATTTGAAGTAGTACGTATTCTAAGTAGTATATATATATGGCAATTTCATTTGTAATTATGATATATATATATATAATTATACCTTATTAGATATTCCATTNTTTTATTTATTTAGCGTTATTTTGTATATTTAATCAATATATGCATGTATATATGTATGCATATACAGTAAATATATCCGGTGCGCGTACAGCGGCATGTCAAGAGTTGATTTAGATAATATCGGACGAGTAAACATGAGGAAATCCTTTGCAGAAATCCCCAAAGATTACGTCCAAGCTCCAGTTGGGCGAGAGAAAGAATTATTGCCAAAAGTCATCACGCAATTATTGGGTGCGACCGATCACGGGACGACACGGCCAGAGTAGGGCGGGGAGGGAGAGGAGGGAGGGAGAGGAGAGGGAGAGGGAGAGGATGAGAGAGGGAGAGGGAGAGGGAGAGGGAGAGGAGAGGAGAGAGAGAGAGAGAGAGAGGAGAGAGAGAGAAGAGAGAGAGAGAGAGAGAGAGAGAGAGAGAGAGAGAGAGAGAGAGAGAGAGAAGGAAGAGGATGACTGTAAAGTCTTTCTTGGAAAAATAACACCCACATACCTACACAAACACACACACCACAACACACATACACACACACACACACACACACACACACACACACACACACACACACACACACACACACAACACGACACACACACAAAAAAAAAACTCAGGCAGTGCACACATCCACACCCACACACACACATATACGTGTATGTGTGGGTGAGCGCGTATTATCCATGTATCCATCCGTACCTGGGATTGAGAGGGTCAAATCTAGATGCAATAAGCTTTAAACGGCAGAATCCCCGATTGCAGAGTTGATTAAAAAATTGTCATTAAAATACCCATTGTTGCGTTGCGTTTCGGACGCCTTGACTGCATCTCTTGGCGTAATGCACGGCGCAGGAGAGCGAACAATAGCAAGCACTGCAGGCTATCACAGAATCAAGGCAAATTCTCCAAAACAGAGCCTTGCATTTCCGGTAAATAGATAATCATAATAGATAATAATAATAATGGGAAATGACGATTGCGATTAAATCCTAACGTAGGAAAGAGAGAAAGAACTTACGATTTCATTTGATTTCTTTTTATATCAAACCTAACGTAAGAGAGAGACAAAAAACTTACGATTTCATTTGATTTTTCTTATATCAAACCTAACTAACGAGAGACAAAAAACTTGCGATTTCATTTGATTTCTTTTTATATCAAACTAACGTAAGAGAGACAAATAAACTACGATTTCATTTGATTTCTTTTTATATCAAACTAACGTAAGAGAGACAAAAAACTTACGATTTCATTTGATTTCTTTCTTATATCAAACCAAACGTGTGAAAGAGAGAGAAGAAACGTACGATCTTATCTATTTCTTTCTTAATCAAGCAATTTCGGGAAAATACCTCATTAAAGTGCCTATGTCTCATGAAACCGCCGTAGGGTATGTGAATCAACCACACAACCTCAACTCCGCCAGAGAGATTATTCCATTTTGCAACTGGAATGAAATTCAACGTCTGAGAACTTCTTATACATTCTTCAAAGTGAACCTCCGTAATTATGTAGGACTTATTGCGAATACGAGCATAACAAGTTTTACAAAAGAGGGGTCTCAAGGCAGCAGAATGATTGTTTGATAAAAAGATTCCCAGTAACGTTACGAGATTCAGTGTGACTTACGTAGATAATGACTGTCTGGGTATCGCTATAATTGATTGTTTTTTTTTTCTATTTATTTATTTTTAGACAAAACGTTGTTATCGCTGTAATAGTTTTTTTTTTTCTTTCCTTTTTTAAGAGAGAAAAAAAACGTAATTATCCTTGTGTTATGAAACGACCTATTACAGACAGTAATTGCAATGAAAATTATATTGCTGCTATTGAGCTAGTACCCTTTATTATCATTATTTTTGTGCTGATATATTACATTTTTCGTTCTTTTATCAATACTTTTACTGTTACTGTAGTTATTGTTCATATTGCTGTTATTGTTATTGTTGTTGTTATTATTATCATTATATAGATGTAGTAATAATACTCTTGGTTATCTTTTATCGTTATCATTATTAATAGTAGTAGTATTTTCGTTACCGTTATTTTTATTATTTTCATTAGTATAATTTATATCATCATTATCATTATCATTATTACCATTATCATTCCCGTAATCGTTATCGTTATCACCATTAATATCTTTATTTTCATCAGTATCATTACCATTATTATTATCATCACTTCAGGGCCTGGTCCACCTCTCCTGAACGGCCTCCTTCCCGTTGGTAGTGTGGTAATATTAGCGCCCCTTTGGGTATGGGGGTCGCCAGGATGAGGCCGGGCGCTCGGAATACGAAATGGGAATTTTGATAACTCGAGGGTGAAGGATGGGGTCGGAGCTCGCTGCAAAACGCCGTACTCTTTTTTTTTTTTTTTTTTTTTGACTTCGTTTCTTTATTATTCGCTCTGTTGTGTTTTTTGCGGTCTTTATTTAGCTTTTTTTCTCTCTCTCTCTCCCTATCTCTCTCTGTCTGTCTGTCTGTCTCTCTCTTAGTGTGTGTGCGTGTCTGCTTCCCTCTCGTTCTTATTCTTTCTCTTCTCTCTCGCACACACTCACTCACTCTCTCACTCTCTCAGAGAGAGAGATCTGAAAAACAAAGAAATGTAAAAGGGAAAGCGAAAGACAAAGGAAAAGACTAAGAGAGAAATATCTGAAAGAAAGAATGGGAAACAAGTAAAGAAACATGAAAAAGAAAGACAGGAGAGAAGAGGGGGAAAAGCTAAGAGAAATAGAGGAAAACACAAAGAAAATAAAAGAAGTAGAAGAAGAAGACGAAGACAAAGACGAAGACGAAGAAGAAGAAGAAGAAGACGAAAATGAAGACGTAGAAAAAGAAAAAGACGAAGAGGAAGAAGAAAAAGAAAAGAGAAGAAACAGAAATAAAAATATCCTTCGAAAGACGCTGTAGTTAGAGAAGAAGGAAGAAAAGTGCGAGTGACAAGGACCGAGACGGCCTCTTCATCATAGCACTGTGGATGTTCCTTCGTGCATATATTCTTGTAGTGTGACACGCCATTCTTTAGCGGGACTCAGCGTGTGAGATTCACTCTTGGGCTCGACGTCGCTCGCTCTTCAGTCCCGCGGCCTCTTCTCCCTTTGCTTTTGCAGTTTTATCTTCATCGTCATCGTGATTATCATAATCATTATCATCATCATTATTATCACTAATATTATCATTATCATCATTATCTTCGTCGTCGTCGTCATCGGCAGGATCTCCATCATCACTATCAATATCATAATCATTATCATTATTATCATCATCATCATCACCATACTCACTATAAATCATACAACACATTAACACACACAAACACACACGCGCACTAGCATAATACAAAATAAACAAATCATAACAAAATAATAACACGCAAACAAGACAACAAGAAAAGCCAGAAAAACACACAGCTGAGACCGAACCACATCCTCACCAGCGAAAAGGAGAAACAAACACAAATGAAAAAAGAATAAGATAAAATAAAAGCAGAGACACAGAGACCGAAAAAAGGACAGAAAGACCGGGTAACAAGCCAAGCCGAGACCAGATCTTTGGCGTTCGGTCTTGCAGAAGATGTCGGGACACAAAAGCCGACGTTCATAGTATTCACTCCCCTTTCTCTTAGTCTCATTGTGATCTGACATGACAATGGTCCTCGGCGGGCTTGCGAGGGGGGGGGGGAGGAGGGAGAGGGGGGGAGAGAGGGGAAGGGGGGGAGAGAGAGAGGGGAGAAGGAGGGAGTGAGGGAATGGGAGAGAGGGAGAGGGGAGAGGGAGGAGGGAGTTAGGGAAGGGGAGGAGGGAGAGAGGGAGAGGGAAGAGGGAGTGTGGGGAAGGGGAAGAGGGAGAGAGGGAAAAGGGAGGAGGGAGTGAGGGAAGGAGAGGGGAGGGAGAGAGGGAGAGGAGGAGGGAGAGGAGGAAGGATGAGGGAAGGGTAGGAGGAGGAGAGGGGGAGAGGGAGGAGGAGTGAGGGGAAGGGGAGGAGGAGTGTGGGAAGGGGAAGAGGGAGAGAGGGGAGGGAAGAGGAGTGAGGGGAACGGAGGAGGGAGAGGGGGGAGAGGGAAGGAAAGCGGGATTGAGAGAGGGGAGGAGGGAGGAGAAGGGGAGGAAGGAGGAAGGGAGAGAAGAAGGAGGGAGAGGGAAGGAAGAGTTAAGGAAAGAGAGGGAAAGGGAGGGAGGAGAGAGAGAGGAGAAAGGGGGGGACGAGGGAAAGAGAGAGTGAGAGAGAGAGAGAGGAGAGGGGAGGATGAGAGAGAGGGAAAGGGAAAGAGGAAGAGAGATGGAGGGAGTGAGGAAGAGAGAAGGAGAAGGGAAGAGAGGGAGAGACAGACAAACAGATGACAGTCAGAAAGCAGACGGAGACAGCAATATACTAAGAAAAAAATAAAGAACAGAGAAGAGAAAGAGAGAGAGAAGCAGACACCAAAACAGAGAACAGCCAGACAGCAGTCAGAGAGAGAGAAAGAGAGGGTGGAGGGGGTGGGATAGCCAGTCAGTCAGACAGACAGACATACAGACATTCCACAAACCCGAGAACCTAGATTATTGCACAATCTCATCACTCAACGAACGCAGCCAGATTTGATGTCCCGCATTGTGGCCAAGTTTCAGGATTTCTCCAAGAATATTATGTATATCTCCTGACATGTCGGATGAAGATGAAAAATATTTAAGTATCTTCACATTGCAGCGAAGAACCTTCAGTTTCTTGAGGAGGAGAAGGAAGAAGGGCAAGGGAGAGGGGAGGGAGAGGGGAAGGAAGTAGTCGAGAGGTAAGTCGGAAAGGAGGAAGGAAAGAAGGAAGGAGAGAAGGAAGGAGGGACGTGGAAGATGGATTGAGAAGGAAGAGAAGGGACGAGGGAGTGAAGAAGGTAGTCTATAGATGAAGAGAAATTAAAGGAAGAAAATCGGTCTGTGAATAAGGAGTATAGAAATATAGATAGAGATAGAAAAGTGATGAACAGTAGAGGAAAGCAGAGGAAAGGCTAACAAATGATAAATGACAGAGAAAAGAAGAGCAAAAGGATGGAGAGAGACGGTAGATGGATAATGGAGGGGGGAGAGAAGGAGAAAGAGGGAGAGAAACGATCGATAGGAAGGAAGGAGAAGACGAGAGAGAAGAACATGTGAATTTGCGTGACGGTAAAAGGGGTAGGAAGCGGTTACGGAGAGGAAGGAAGGAGGGTGGAAGACAAACGATGAATATGGGGGAACAGAAAGGTGGGAAAGGAGGGAAAGGATCGATAAACGAGGGGAAACGTGAGGGTAAAAGGAGGGAGAATGATGGTCAGTAGACGAGGAGAAGAGAAAGAAGAGAAAGTGATTGCGTACGGAGGTATTTGGATACGGAGAAGAGAAGAGAGAGGAAGAGGAGAGGAGAAGGAGGGAGAGGGAGAAAGAGAGGAAGAGGAATGAAGGAGGGAAAGAGGGGGAGAGAAAAACCAAAAGCAAAATTTGGACTTCGTCGAAATAAGGTAGGGGGGGGGCGATACAGGGGTGCGCAGGGGAATGAAAGGTCATACATATCATTAAGTGAAAATATACTCTTTCTCACAAAGCTCCTCACAAAGACGTCGCCAGAGTTTCCTAAAGGTGAGTCAGGGAAAAGAGACGAGAGGTGTTTTTTAGAAAAAATTGTTTGGATACGTTGTACATTCTCACTTACTTAATGACTTACCTGCATGCACGTACGCACGCATGCACACACGTCAAGCACGCACGCATACGAATGAACACGCACGCAGCAAAGGTTTCACGAACATACACACAAACACATACGCACATGAAAACACACACACACACACACACACACACACACACACACACACACACACACACACACACACACACACACACACACACACACACACAACACATACACACACACATACACACACACAAGCAAACACATCATAAACACGCCCAAACACACACGCAAACTTAAAAAGGTAATATGAAATCTAGTTTCAGATTTTTTGTTATTTTCGTTATCATAATAATACAGCTTTGTACACAGCATAAGCCCTTGCTATTTAAAGTATCGTAACCTGAAAAAAATGTATAATCGTTAATTAGATTAATGAAAAATGAAATGCGTAACATATGTTTACGCTGATTGCAAATTGCAGTGATGATGCAAAAATGCACCTGATAATATGCAAATCGGGTAACCGTGCAGTTTAGACAGAATTTTATCTAAGTTTTGTTGATTTTAAATTTACATAGCTTTTGGTTACAGGTGCAGAATAAATTCGTTTTTTTCTTTATTTTTTCTGAATATTGAAAAAAAAAAATGTCTCGACATACAATATCTTACACACGAATGGTACATAGAAAAATATCAATGATTTTTTTAATCCTTTCTCGTAAAAGAGTATTTCTATCCCAGGGGTTAGTGTGAGGTGTTGCATGGCCATTATCACCTGGAAACGATATCGTCGTTATAAAAGACAGAAATAACAAAGTCGATAAACTCGATCACGTGACCAGAGGCTAAATAAATACCACACGAGTCACTTTTTTATCGTTATTACTATCATCATTTTTAGTTTTATCGTTAGTATTGTTTTTATCATCATTAATGTGATTACAGTTATCATTAGTATTATCATTATTGTTGTTATTATGATGATTATCATCACCATAATCATTATCATTACTACTTTAATAATTATTACTTTTGATATTGTTATTACTATAGCCAAAGTTATAAGCATTATCATTATTGTTATTATTATTAATATCATTATCATTATCATTATTATTATTATCGTCATCATAAACATTTTCATCAATATCATCATTTTTACTAATTATCATTATCATTATTGTTGATCTTTTTGCTTTGTTATCATCATTATCAACAGTAGCAGCATTATCATTAATGATACTGAACAATTTCATTTCTCTTTTACCATCATTATCAATACCATGTATTCTTTCTTTATTTCATTTTTTATTCCATTTACTTAAAAAAAAGAAAAGATGTATCTAACTGGACTATTTTGAATTGTAAAGAACCATCCATCTTTCCATCTGACATCCTGTCTGTCTCCTTGTCTATATATTATGTATTCAAAGATGTATCTTTAAGGCGGTTGGGGAGTTTATATCACAACCGAGCAATCTAATATATGTACGTGGGTCGGTTTCTAGGAAATTCAGGTATCAAATACATTTTCAAAGTCAATACGTATTGCATCGAATCTCACGCCCAGTGGTCTACACTTGTTAACAAGGAAAAAATAAACTGACTGTCCATGTAAGTAAACTATATCCCTAACACAGAAAGGCAAAGTTAACAAGGCAAAAATAAACTAACCGCCCATATGAATAAACAATATCTGTGACACAGAAAGGCAAAATTACTGTATTGACACAACGGAAAAAAAACTCTATACAACCATTTACCAAAAAAGCCTTTTGGAAAGCCTCCAAATAGTTGTTTTGTCTTGTAATAAGCCTATCTTGTGTGTAACTACTATACAGGCCATTTATACCGTTCATATACGTTGGAAAATACATTCTAACGCGGCTACTGGAAAAGATTCATCAAATGTCAGAACTAGGGGACATTAGTGTTAAAAAAAAAAGCAAAAAAAAAAAAAAAAAAAAAAAAAAAAAAAGTGGTAATTCATCTTGTATGCATCACGACTTTCGAATAACATGGAA
>NW_020868835.1:260716-263216 GCF_003789085.1 Penaeus vannamei
AGAATGTTTCTAACAATATCATACAGGAATACCAAACTTGGGTTTTGGCTACTGAACAGGGTTTGGCAGGTGATATATCATATAATCATAATATATGGTGTAACAACAGAAATGGGAGGGCAAAATACAAATGGGAAGGAATATGATGTTGCGGAGTCTTATTTATTTTTAAATTCTTACTTTCTCTGTTCCTCGATTTGTGTTTCTTTCCCATCCCGTTTTCTATTACGTTCCTTCTCCGGTGATTTCTTTCTTTTCCGCTCGTTTTCTGCCAGTTCATTCTCTCTTCTTACGTTCGCCTTTTCTCTCATTTTTCCCGCTGAAGCGGCGTAATTTCCATTTGCTTCTCCCTCCGTTTGCTACCTCTCCCTCCATTTCCCGCGGTCTCAAGGTACCTTCCTCTTCCCTACGCCATGGTGATGTATCGGAGGGAGCGGAAAAAGCAACCTCGCACGACAGCGGCGGTTTGATCTCTTTCCCATTTCTTCCTCTCCCTCCATTCCGCTCCTCTCCCTAATACACACCCCTAACTTTCCTCCCTCTTTCGCTCTCTCCCCCTTCTTCCGCCTGTTGCCATAGGCGTGCTGGCCTTGCAGCCCAAGAGTCCATGTGCAAGGCGACCCTAGTCTCGAGGAAATCCTGAAGCAGCACATTTCAGCGGAAGTCGCTGAACTTTTTTACGAGCCCAGCTTTTTTTTTTTTCCTCCCACCTTTTTCACCCCTAAGAGAGAGTTACACCTCGAGACTCAGAACTGGTTGTGGGAAAACAATTACTAGAACTCTCGAGGGTGGAGTGTATGTGATCTCTGTTGGGGACGCCCCTTTTGAGGCTCAGTTTTCATTTATTTTTGTTTCTTTTTATTTTGAGATTATTGTCGAATTTATTTTTTATATGGTATTGAGTTCGGTATGTTTTTGCTATTTATTTTTTTAATGGTGTTTTTTCTATGCATTACCTAACTTTTTCTTATCATGGTCTGTTTTAGGTTTTTTGCCATGTATGCTTTCTAGAGCCATTGTATTCTGTGTTCTATCTGTTTTTTTAAAAATTATTTGTTTGTTCGTCTGTTAGATCTGTATTATATTGTTTATGACATATATTCTTTTGCCACGTGATCATAGTCTCTTCCCGACCGGTTTTATATTGATTCGTCATATAAAAAGCTCACGCGATTGTCCATTTGTCATTAATATATGATCCATACATTCTTGTAGATCAAAAATAAACACATGCACAAGAGAAGACACATAATAACATATAGCTCTGACTCGCAAGGAAGCAGAGAATGAAGAAGGACGAATACAAGAAGGATAGAGAGGGGAGGAGGTGAGGAGGAAGAAAAAGAGGGATAGGGAGGAGTAAAAGAAGGAGATAAGGGAGAAGAGGAGGAGGAGGGGAGGAGATTAAAAAGGAGGGAAGAGAGGAGGCTAAGGAGGGAAAGGAAGGGCTGGAAGATAAAAGAAAATAGGGAAGGGGAGGAGGTAAGTGGTGGTGGGGGAGTAGGAGGAGAAGACAGAGTAAGAGTAGAGCACAGATAATTGAATATGAGGAAAAGGAGCAGGGGGAACATAAAGTAAAATAAAAATAAGGATAAGAACAGCTGAAGAAAGGAAGGAGAGACGGAAAGGAAAACAGGAGGAAAAGAGGAGTGGAACAAAAGAAGGAAGTATAAGCAGCGCAGTGGATGGAAGAAGAGCAAAAAACACACAACAAACATTAGGCCTTTGGAGACGGGCAGGCAAAATGGCGGGAAAAATGGCGGGAGGGGGAGGGGGTGGGGGGATACAAATACTTCTTACTCGGTCATCGACTTTTCCCGAACGATATACTACGATGTTCATTGTTATTTTATACGTGCATTCTATGACTCAATACTATCTATCTATCTATCTATCTAATCTATCTATATATATATATATATATTTATATATATATATATATAATGAAGTGATAGGAATTCAGGTCAGAACTCAATAGCTCATAGTTAGTAGCAAGGGTTGTGTCAATGACAGTTAGTCGTAGTTTGACCTGAGACTAATATTGCTCTAAGACATTAAATTTCTATGCTTTCATAGTAGCTTGTTCTATTCTCGTTAAACGCAGGCTCTTTTTGTACTTACCCATAGACGAATCGTGAGGGACCCAACAAATATAACGAACGTATACTTTATAGAGCGCATCTTTGGACTTACTGTTATCGCGTAATTTCGGCGAGTTAATTTAATAATTGGATCGAAGTTATATAAGTTCAGCTTTCCTAATACTCTCTCATGTTCTGTCCAGCTTCAACGTTACCCGGAAGAAAGATTACACCGAGCATCTTTCAAAATAATGTTTTAGAATCACACCGCTCCGCGTATGCCCATAAAAAAACCATTCTCGAACTAACCAGCTCTCCAAGCTGTGCACGAACTAGAATCTCTGTGCTCGCTCGCTATGTTAGGATTCCTGTATATTTATAATATTAAGGTATGTTACTGATATGTACTGCGTATATAT
>NW_020868835.1:287766-310266 GCF_003789085.1 Penaeus vannamei
CAATCTAATTTTCCTCAGTGAAACTTATTGTAAAATATTTTTAAGGGGAACGTTATAAAACCCCTAAACCTCTAAAAACGCAGGTGTCGGATTTAAGAAAATATAACAAAAAAGTGGAATCCATATTACTTGTATCATTCCATACTTAACTGTGTTTCTTTCAGATACTAAAAAATGAAAAAGAAAAAAAATGGACCTTCTCCCTTCTATAAATATTTCACGCACAGGACAAAGTCGCTGTAGAGAAGGATCTTCAAATTCAAACGAACCATATTGATTTTACACTACTTTCACGACCCAATCTATCGTACTCTTTTCTCAACCCGCAATCGGTTTATGTCTATCTATAAATATCTATCCATTTATACCACACACATATATAAATATTGTGTATACATTTATATTATTATTATTATCATCACCATCATCATTATAATCATAATCATCATCACCACCACCATCATCATCATCACACACCACCACCACATCATCATCATCATCATCATCATCATTATCATCATCATCATCATACATCATCACATCACCACCACCACCACCACCACCACCACCACCATCATCATCATCATCATCATCCATCATCATCAACACCACCATCATCACCACCACCACCATCATCATCATCATCACATCATCATCATCATCATCACCACCACCACCACCACACACCATCATCATCATCCACCACCATCACCACCATCATCATCTCATCATCATCACCACCATCATCATCATCATCATCATCACCACCATCCATCATCATCATATCATCATCATCATCACACCACCACCATCATCATCATCACATCATCATCACACCACCACACCACCACCACATCATCATCATCATCATCATCATCATCATCATCATCATCATCATCATCATCATCATCATCATCATCACCACCACCACCACCACCACCACCACCCATCATCATCATCATCATGTGACGACCCACTGAACATGTCCTTGCGACCCAGTATCCCGCATTGTGAAGAACCTGCTACATAGAGAGTCAGGCAGCTGCCAAAGAACCGCCACTGATAGTCTGCATGCGAAGTACTCATGAATTCCTGTACACTACAAAACTACATTACATTTTCAGTCCAAACTTGCGGGATTCTGTAGTTAGATCCATGGACTTTTTTTTAAGAGTAGACTTTCGATATCTCTAAGTTCTAGTTAAATTTAATTTGTCAGTGTTATCTTATCAGGGGATTTTGCACGTCTCGTTCTTTGAAGACAGGTTTGGTTTATGGCGCCTGGCAAGGAGAATTTATGTGAAGTTTCATCAGAACAGGTTTTATGTTTTTTTTTTCCTTTTCGTTCCTGTTTTATTTAGATATCTATTTATTAATTCGGTTATTGATTTGTGTAAAGACTCGTACTGTTGATATATGGCAAATATATTACTTATCACCTACAAGATCTACGCTACGTGGAATAATGATTGTAAATGACTTGACATTATCAGAAAACGAACATCACAACCATCACCCAACAACAGCAAAAACAAGCGATAATAAAGGGATAATAAAGATGGTTATGATGTTAATAGTTACATCGATGGTGATAATAAGTTGCTTCTACTGCTGCTATTCCATTTGCTAATTATGATTACAGTAATAAGGATAATGATAATGATACGATTCAGAGCGACAATGACGATAGTAATAATGAAACAATCCTGCAATGCAGCATACAACAGTAAATGAACTCGATATCTACTTACATTGTTGGTTTCGGCTTTTTTCCGCGAGACCCCGGTACAAAATCCGCGATAAAGGGTAAGAATGCCCTCAGTCACTTCTTTCCTCACAAATACTTTCATATCCCGAAGTCAAGGAGAACATTTAACTCAGTGATCGAGCAGAGACGAGTTTCTGGTTGAGTTCAGTACTCGGGTTACGCGCTGAGACTGTCCCCTTCCCAGTCGCGTGTTTGTAATTTGCCGAAGATACGAGATCTATCACGTGACGCTATCCCGTCGCGATGAGAAATTTATTCAAATCGCTTTGGCATTCCTTCTCTGGACTCTGTTGATTATGATATATCAGCTTTACTATCCATCTGTTTATCTATCAAGTGTGGGAGTAACTTGTCGCAGGATTTGTAAATCAGGTTTCATATTATCAGCTGCAAAAAAGAGCGTTCACTTGTAAAGTTGCCAGACGTTCGACGAGAACTGACGGCCAAATCAGCTGTTCAGATTTCACCAACATTCAGGTAATCGCCTTCTGATTCTACGAGAATATGTTACCGGTAATATACAGTCCGTCGGGAATATAATGTTCGTCTTCATTCTACCTCTATCCTTCAACCTTCACTCCAGTTTTACCAGCAAACGTAAATAAAAATAGCTTGAAATAAATCTACAAATTACCTATATACACTTCATACACCGCAAGATAAGTCTTCCCCCTCTGCTTTCGAACGCGTCCCTCCCACTGGCCAATTTCAATCGAGATCAAATGTCAGGGCAACCAATTTTTACCGCAACAATAAAGTGGTAGACCCAGCAACTTTCGGTGACCAAACCGAAGACTTTACCGCTGCATATTGGACCACCGTGGGCCTGTGATACATTTACTGACCTGACATTTTGACAGGTTAAGTGGAGGGCGGGCCAAGGAGAAGTAGAGGAGTCTTAATTATAGAGTCCTTCTCCACGAAGTAGCTCACGCCTGACGGAACCATTAAAAGAGAGGATACCTCAGCTTCGTTAACTAAAGCCTGTTCATGTATTGACTCTGGATGTGTTACCGAGTGTGAGCGCCGTAGATTTTGTCTTTTACGGCCGACTGAACTTTTCGCTGTTGAACTTTACGTATTTAAAAAGCATTGATATTTATTTAGGGAAATTGACTAAATACAATGCATGGTGAACGTAAGCAACATATCTCGTCTGTTTATTTGTATATTCCAGACTATGTTTAAACCATTATTTCGTCTGTTATCTGCATGGTTGCGCATCCGTGGGAACTGTGAATCCGTGTCGCATGCTTGTCTATATATGCCATGGGTATAATGCTATTACATCTACTGCTGCTGTAGTACTGCTAATACTGCTGCTGTTACTGCAACTACTACTATTAAAGCTGCTGTTATTGCAACTGCTACTACTACTGCTGCAATAACTACGCTAACAACTACTATTGCTACTGCCACTGCAACTTCGACTCCTGCTACACCCACTGATGATTGATAATAGCAATAATACCAGCGACAAATTATGATCATGCTGTCAAAAAAAAAAAAAAATGTGATAATGTAAACAATGACGATAATAATAACAATAATGATAAAAGTAAGAATAATGATAATAACAATGATAATAATAATAATAATGATAATGTAAATTATAATAATAACAGTATTAATAGGAATATTGAATATTATTATCGCTTATGGTAGCAGTAATGATAACGAAATCAATAATATTGATAGTCATCATTATCATCATTATCATTGCCATCATCATTATTATTATATTTTTTTGTGAATGTTATTGTTATTAATATTATCGATATTATCATTGCATTCATTATCAATATTTTTGTCATTATTTTTATTAGTAATGGCAAAGATAGTGATGATAGAATACTAGTAATAAATAATGATAAGGATAATAGTGATGATAAAAACAACAGCAATGATAATAATGATAACAACAAGGATAATGATTATACTAATGATACTACTACTACCACAAATAATACTAATAATCATAATGATAATAACAGCAATTATATTTATGATGATAAAACTGATACTAATAATAATAATAATGATATTGATAATATCAATAGTAATCATGATGATACTAATAATGATAATGATGATAAGGATAACAATGATGCTAACAATAATAGTATTAATAATGATTATAATGTCAATTACAATTATTAGATTAACATTGATAATAGCAATAACAACGATAATTATAGCAATGGTAATAATAATAATGATAATAATAACAATGATAATGATAATGACAACAACGACAATAATAACAATAATAAAAGTAATAATGATAATGGTAAAAGTAATTATATAAATGATAATAATAATAACGATAATAACAATAATAATGATGATAATAATAACAATGATATCTGTTATTATCTTTACCTTTAATATTATCATCATTAATATGTTTCTTATTATTTTTATTATCATTCTTAACGCTATTATTATTATTATTATTGTAATTTTTATCATTATTATCATTTTCATTATTATCATTATTTTTATTATCATATCACTACAATTAGTATAATTTCTTATGTCTCTATTTATATCATCATTACTGCTACTGTTACTATTACTATTACAACTACTACTAATAATAATGACAATAACATTAATGATAATAGCAATGATAATGGAAATAACAATGATAATAACAATAACAATAATAATCATTGATAATGATAATGATAATAGTAATGATGATAATGGTAATTAGAATATTATTATCATTATCATTATTATTAGCATCATTATCTTAATGTTGTTGCTGACATTTTTATTATTATTATTACTATTATCATCATTGTTATTATAAATAGTACTATCAGTATCATTATATCGTTAAAAATAGTGATGAAAACAATTATGATAATAATAGGAATAATAATGATAAACACATCAACAATAACAACAATAATAATAAGATGAAATATAATTATAATAATAATTATTATTATTATTATCATCATCATCAATAATAATAATCATATTAACAATGATGATAATGGTAGTAACAGTAATAATAATAATGATGATTATGGTAATGGTAGTAGTAGTAATAATAATAATAATAATGATAATGGTAAAGATAATAATGATTACAACAATGACCGTAATAATAACAACAACAATAATAATGATAATAATAATAGTAAATGGTATTTCCGTCATTATCATTATTTCCATCATTATCATTATTTTTCATTATTATTACTATTAATATTATCATTATTATTATTACTTTCATGAAAATTAGTATCATAATTATCATTACTGATATTGATAATACCATCATTATTAGTTTTTGTTATTATTATTACTATTATCATTATTACAGGTATTATTATTATTATTGTCATAATTGCCATCATTATTATCATTATTACACTGATCAACAACAAATTTATTTTCTAAAATGTTTTAGTTGATTTAAGACAATTTTGATGAGCTGAATCCAAGTATCAGAGGCGGGGCTTCCACGATGGCACGGGGAGGCACCCGCCCCCTGCAATCTGATTGGCCATCCCGTGTGCCCCCCATTGGCCATTGACTCGTCGTAATGGCCCTCTGTATGTCATCTGGCGCCCCCCCCCTAGATTTATTGTTACCCCCTGTGACCCCCACCAGTAAATTCTCTAGACCCGCCCCTGCCAAGTATCACATCGGCTTTGTTCAATCAGGCCAACTTTTTGAATTATGGCTACACGTTTTTTTACGCTTTTGTATACATGTTCGGTTTTTTCTCTTTATACCAGGGTTCTCAACCTGGGGGCGTTCCCCCTAGGTGGTGTGATGCCTTTCATGTAATAAGTGAATGAAATAAACTAAGAGTCGGAAGGTTGTGGGGATTAGCCAGCTTTCAAATCCTCGCAGGCCTGCATCTGATATAGGCCTAGAGTTTATGGATTATCCTGGGATTAAGGAAATATCCGACTTGGTTAATCCTCTCTCTCTCTCCCTCTCTTATAATGTATATGTATATATATATATATATATATATATATATATATATATATATATATATATATTATTTCTTGAAACTAACGAACTCTGAAGGATTTGCGTGCGCCAACTGGTATTTTTATTTTACAGGTGAATGAAATGGCTTCGATCAGATCTTGGGGGGGGGGGGCGTATTCTGCTACATCTGCGGCGAATACACATTGTTCCTAACAGGAAGCCAGTCACAAGTTTGTAAAGCGTGATCGCCATGCTTATTTTGGTATTAACTTGGTGACCAGGCGCCTTTTTATCAGGCGCCATAAAAGGCATGCACCGAGAATCTGCGTCAGTGGAACAATGGCGAGAGGAGTTGCCTGAAGTTCGGAATTCCCATGCTTTGGAGGGAGCTGACGAACCATGTCACTGACTGTTCCTTCTGTGACACTGATGTAACTGAGATCAATGGAAAGAAACGGAGCAGCCTCAAATATCCTGATCTTCAATCGGCACGTCGGCCTGTAGATAACTGTGAAGTCCCAGTACCTGTCTTTGGAGACCTTCCTGACATTAGGGATGAACATTCCTCCTGTGATCACGATGAAGAAGACGAAGTAATTCTTGGCGATAATGCTTCACCCTTTTCCCGAAATAAGCTAAATGATCTAGGTCGCGATCTCAGCTTGTCAAAGTCCGGGTTCACCAAGTACCCATGCTTTCTGTGCATGTGGGATCGTAAGGACAAAGTTAATCATTAGTCAAAGAAGAACTGGCCTGTGCGAGAGTAACTAGTGCCTTGTAAAGGAAGAAACGTCAACAATCCACCGATGGATCGGCTTGATCAAACATCACCTACCTGGACAAGGATGGTGGCTGCTTCACTTCCTTCTGCCAGCCTTTTCCAAGACTGACCAAAGGAAAGTTGAAAGCTGGCATCTCTGACGGTTCTCAAATCCGTCATCTCATCAGAGATCCTGATTTTGAAAACTCAGTGAACTCAGTGGAACTGGAAGGGTGGAAGGCTTCTGTTTTGGTCGTAGAGAACTTTCTTGGCAACAACAAGGCCATGGACTACGTTGAACTTGTCACCAACATGATAACTGCTTTCAGAAACCACGGAGGCAACATGAGCATCAAAATATTATTCTCGCACAAAATATTATTCTCACACATGGATCGGTTTCCTGAGGATCTGGGATCAACGAGCGACAAGCAGGGGAGAGATTCCATCAGGACATGAAAGAGATGGAGGCGAGGTATCAGCGACGCCGGGGCGCAGTCACGATGGCTGGTTACTGCTGGACTCGTAAGAGAGACAGCCCGGCCGCTAAGCATTCTGGATGTGCAAATAAACAGTTCATGCCTTGAATTCTGAACACTGATGACGTAGCATTTAATTTCAGATGAGAAATATTAACAGAAATCAACCAATGATATCACAAAAATATAATCGATTTGGAAAGAAAATCATAAAAAAATCAACTTGACATAAAAACATGATCTGAACAAGAGAAACGGGTGTCATTTTCGAATTCAGCGATGCAAAATTGTACTGAAACAGTTGAAAAAAATAGACAACTTACAAAAAAAAAGATCAATATCATTATTACCGTTATGATTTTTTTGTGATTATTATCATTACGATTATCATTATTGTTATTATTATCATGATTATCATCATCATCATTATCATTATAATTATTTTTTATAATTTGATTGCCATTATTGTCATTGTTATCATTATTATTGTTCTTTATATTATTATTATTGTTGCTATCAATATCAGTATCATCATTATTATTATCATTATTATCATTGTTATTACTATTATTGTTATCATTATTATTAGTAGTAGCATCATCTTTATTATTAGGAGTATCATTATCATCAGTAGTAGTAGTAGCAATATTAGTATTACTGTCATTATCACCATTATTAAACTGGTTATCATTATTGTTATCATTATTATTATTATTATCATTATTATTATTATTATTGTCATTATTGTTATTATCGTCATTTTTATCATTGTTACCATCATTGTTATTGTTATTGTTATTTCTATTCTTGTTACTTTTATTATTAGAATTATCATTATTATTATTATTATTACTATTATTATTATTATCATCATCATCATTATCATTATCATTATCATTATCATCATCATCATCATCATCATCATCATCATCATCATCATTACTATTGCTGTTATTGTTAGTGCCATTGTTATTGCTATTATTGTTATTATTTTTATTACCCATTACTATAATTTTGTTTTTGTCACAATTGTTATCACTGTTGTTATTATTAATGATAACATCATCAGTGTAGATATTATCCTTCTCATTATTTTTAGCATCGTCATTGTTGTTGTTTTTTATCAATAGTATTTCAAAATGCAAATGTCCTTTGTTATGAGAACAGCAACATCAGAAATAACAACAGAAATATGACAGTGGAAATTTATAAGACGTTATCTAATACATGAGAAGCATAAAAATCTTGAACCTGGCAATGTTAAGAATAGCGATAAGAATTTCGGACCAAGGAATGACGCAGATAAAATGAAAACGGAAATTAAAAAATGACAATAGGAGTAAAATTGTTTTCAAATATTACGTAAAGGATAAAAGTGTATAAATACAGTGGTAGTAACCATGATAGAGTAAAAACAAGTAACAATGATAACGAAAAAACGCACTGAATTATATAGAATCACAGTTCAGCGTCAACGGTCAAAATATAGTGACGTAACGTAGCAACAACATCGTAAACAGGAATGGACAGTACTGTACAATTTTAGAATTTTGTCATATCGCTTTGGGCATTTTTACTTCGGTTGCGACTAATATGTGACAGTAGAATTAACAGAAATGTCGCAGTATGATCGAAAAAACATTTTCTCTTCCGAAAATGCGCCTGCATTCAGCAGACAATGTTTTTTCTTATTTACCGGGAGGTGAGCAACAGGTGAATCGCCGGGTACGTCAGCCGCTGACCCCAAGCTCATCTCATTTTCGGCAACTCTGTCTGTTAGAAAGGATTTTTGAAGAAAAGTCATACGTAGAATGTAAGTATACGTCACTCCACATCTACGGGCGTACATGGTAGACAGTGTAGGCGGCTTGGGGCAGGTGTGGAGCCACAGGTTGGTATAGGTGCCAAGATTCTCAAGGTTACATATATACAGACGGTCGGCGGCGGATCTCGAGCGGGGAGACGCAGCCTGGGGAAGGAAAGAGAGGTAGTGCGGTGTGAGGGTCAGCAGAGAGGAACAGAGAGAGCGAGAGGAGAGAGAATGAGAGAGAGGGAGGCGTGTGTGGATCTTATGGTGGTCATGGGCCATGGTGAGCGACGAATTTTCGCTCGAGAGCAGTAAATACAAGTGTTTTATGCCACTTTAAATGCTTCGATGGTTGTCTTCTCACCCCATAGTGATTATGCATGGAGGTCTGAGGGAAAGAACTTAGGTTTAGATTTACCATAAACCGTGAACTATGTTGGGAACCCTAAGTGATGATGTGATAATTACATTTTATACCAAGTGTTGAACAAAGGTTGAATGTGAAAGGAAACAGACTTTAAGAACAGATAGTATGTTGCCGTGTTATAATAGTAAATATATAGAGAGAAAACTAAGTTATTTCATGTACGAAAGGTTGTAAGAAATGGTTTCAAGTGAATATCTCTTAACTTGTATTAAATATTTTTACGGTTACATACTAGCAATGTATTCAAGGAGTTTTGATTTCATATTTAAGTTAACAAAGAAATATTCTGTGGAAAATGAAGCATTTATAATGATAAAACTTTACATTTAGGTAAGAAGTAAGATATTGC
Organism: Penaeus vannamei; assembly: GCF_003789085.1. Classification (NCBI taxonomy): domain Eukaryota; kingdom Metazoa; phylum Arthropoda; class Malacostraca; order Decapoda; family Penaeidae; genus Penaeus; species Penaeus vannamei. The sequence goes on from NW_020868835.1 coordinate 297,320, forward strand.
TGCATATTGTGGAATGCCAAAATGTAAAGTACTGGCAAAAAAGTAAAGATAAATCCATGTAGATGATCACCCATATTTTGATTTTAGTTGTCTGTAGTTCGTATGAAATGAGTATTGTGATATTATGCCTAATTTCTGTTGCGTAGTCTCTTGCATGAGCATTGTAGTGATATTCAGCAATTAGCCAAGTTTAATATTTTATTATTCAACCTTTTATTGCCTGTGGCATTGTACTTGTTTATTTATTTCTTCCATGTACTTATTTATTAATATATTGCTTTTCTTGTCGGTATCATATGTCTTATGTTGAATAATTCTGAATTGGTCATTGGGTGTATTAATTAATATTTCTTATATTGTTGGTTTAATTTCCCATGAAAGTAAATATATCTGTTGTGAAAATCCATTTTCATATTTACAGAGTGTAATGGCTGATGTTTATACAAATCCAGACAAACATGTGGTCCTTCACAACAATGTTAAAATGCCTATTCTTGGTTTAGGTAAGAAAAGTTACAGGGTATTTCAACAATATTTAGTGTATACATAAGTGGCTAGGCTCTGATATTGACCCTTGGCTAGACACGGCATTTCACACATTTCATGCTAGTTTGTTTCTGTCTGCAGGCACATCACACAATGGTGGATATAGTCATTCAGCTGTTGTGTATGCACTGAAAGATTGTGGGTATAGACATATTGATACAGCCAAACGGTATGGTTGTGAAGCTTACATTGCTAAAGCTGTTAAGGTAATGGTTGTTTTGGTTATGAAATATATCATGCTGTAATTTTTTCTTTTTGTAATATTACTTGTAATTATATGAATACATAATGTAAAGACTGTATTGTCTCAGTTATGATTAAATACAAAACCTCTTGTTTTAAAAGAATAATGTTATAAATAATCTTTTCATAATCGATTTGCACTGAAAAATTACCAGAATCAGAAGTCCTCGTGATGAAATCTTCTTGGCGACAAAATGTTGGCCCACTGACTATGGACCATTGCTACTCGAAATGCCTTCAATGGTTCCTGCGAAAGACTGGGGTCAGATTACATAGGTTAGCTGCTCTCAGTCTTCTAATAAAGACTAAAGGCATTTGATTATATTGGTGTTCTTGACTCAAAATGACAGTTTTCTTTTTCTCTTATATAGTTTCAGAAGTCTTCAATAACTAAAACTGGTGTTGAATTGTGATGTACTAACATAAAAGAGAATTATTACTACAGTTCACATTGAAAAATATCCTGTTTTAGTGAGGGAAAGTTTAATTTACAGAAAAGTTTTATTCACTGGAAAGTAATATTATTAACAAACAAAGATATTAAAAAAAAAAAAAAAAAAAAGTTCTGACCTGTATTTTTCAATACCCAATAGATCTTTATCTTCTGCATTGGCCTGATGTTCCTTCAAGTGTTAGTGACAGAAACCGCCTCCTGCAGGAGACATGGCGAACATTAGAGGTAAGCCTGACTCTTTTCTTTTGAATGATATACTTTTATCCTTTTCTCAGTCTTTAATTGTTACAAACTATTAGCATATGTGATTATATTGGTTGCTATATATTTTGTATATTTCATGGAAGATTGGAAATCAGTCTTTTTAGATGTGGTTGTAGTATTTACATTATATAGTTTATATATTGACTTCAGTAATTCTTGACCAAGAATATTTTGAATGTATAAAAAAAACGTGATGCGTAAGAATTTGTAATTTACAGATGTATAGAGATCCATATCTATATATATTTTTGTGTGTGGATAGAATATGAATCAGTGCATTTTATATTCATTTTATTATGAATATGTATTTGTGGCTGTGCATATGGATGTCTGTTTCTCTCTCTTGGTGATATAATGACAGACTCTCATGTTGCCATGTTCTCACATATATTGGAAACACATCAGGTGTTGCTGGATGAGGAACGTGTGAGAGCCATTGGGGTCAGCAACTTCCTTGAACGTCACCTTGATGTGATTCTTGAGGAATGTTCTGTGGTTCCTCATATCAACCAGTGTGAGTTCCATCCATTCAATAACCCCAAGCAATTGCGAGAATATTGTGATGAAAGGAAGATACAATTTGAGGTGAGAACATAAATCATTAAGTGAAATTTGTTCAGATTATATGTAAGAGAAATATGAATTAGTCTTGTGAATTATGTGAATAATTAGTAGTGCATTGAAAATTTTGTTGATCTTTTAAAGTGTTGCATAGTGATGGTTCTCTTCTTCAGATTTATACCACATATGTGTAGTTGTACAAAGTAAGGAACATGATTTTTTCCACCATAAAGGTCATGCATGTGTTGCAAAAACATACTTTACTTGAAATATCTATTTTCCTTATATGATTATGATTGTGTATCATTCTGTAGATGAATTTATAAATCTTATGCATTTTAAGGTAATTGTAAGCACATGCCATATTGATAAATAACAATTAATTTGGTGCCCCAGGGTTATTCCCCTCTAGCAAAAGGTTATGCTCTTGTCGACTCTACAGTGAAAGCTATTGCTAAACTTCATAGACGGAGCCCATCACAGGTCCTACTAAGGTGGTCTCTGCAGAGTAGGGTTCCTGCTATACCAAAATCAACCAAAGTGCAGCGGGTGATGGAAAATGCCCAGGTATTTTTATATGTGTAGGATCCTTTCAGGAAGAAGGTAGCATATGATTTGGGTGTGATTTCTAACTTAGGAATTCAGTACTACAGTCATTATTTATTTTTATTGTATATGTTTTTAACTAGTTGCAGTTCTGTTGGATATTGGAAAGGTTTGAGTCTTTTGGGATACCTAGATGTTCACATCTTTTTGTTTGTTTGTTTTTATTTGAAATGTTTCAAACTGAAAACACACAGCTAAATCATATTGCTACCATTCTTCCATTACTCAGTAGATAAGTTTTACACTTTAAGGAGCTTTTCATTTGTTTCATACTTGGTTTGAAAAATATCAAAAACCTTCTTTTGATTTTAGGGTTACTGTCCGCTAGGTAACGGACAAATTCTCACGGACCCAAAAATTAAAGAAATTGCAGAGAGGCATAACAGATCCCCAGCTCAGGTTCTCATTCGTTGGAATCTCCACAATAGAGTAGTGTGCATCCCGAAATCAACCAGGGAGCACAGGGTCAAAGAAAACTCAGAGGTAGAAATTTGAGTGTGTGGAGTATTTGGTGTGTCTAGGCTGAATTACCCCATTTACAAGGCATTTGCAAGGGTGAGGATTCAAATACATTTTCTGTGGAAAAAAAGTGTGGTGTAAGAGAATACAGTTTGGTGGATTTTCTTTTATATGTCAGTATCTAAATATTTTGCCTGTTAGGAGAGAAAAAAATATATACTGAGAATTTTAATACATAAAACTGATGTTAAAATTTACATTTTTGAAGTACATGATATGTTTTGAAATATGTATAAGTAAATGTTAGTGTAACACCTTTTATTATTATTGAACCCTAAGTGTCTTCTGAATACATTGTAGTTCATAAGTATATGTAGTTAAACTGTTTCCTGATTCATGTATGGTGGTTAAAATTACTTATTTGTATGAAATAGAACTGTGTATTGTAATGTTAGAGAAATATTTGAATCCAAACATTCTCTTCCAAACTCAGTAAAAAATCATCTTAGTATACTTAAAGCATGACCTTATAACTAACCTATAATAGCACTAACATTAGTTGTTTTTTTACCTTGATATATATAACATATTACTTATGGTAGTATTTACATACTTTTACCCTTGCAGGTGTTTGATTTTGTTCTGCACCAAAAAGACATGGATAGTCTTTCTCTGTTAAATGATGACTTCCATGTCTCATGGGACCCTAATTCATTGCCGTGATTCTTTCTGTTTACACCCTGGCCCCTCCCCCAACACACACACACACTTCCTTGCTTCAGAGGTACGTGTTGTGGCAGGCAGCATTGTAAATGGAAGTGTTCATGCTCACCGTTTAATATTATAAGGCATTGTTTTTCAAGACCTTGTCAAAACTAACTTGATTGAAGCCCTGTACTTATACCATAGATATTTGTGTGATTAACCAGAATACTGGCTTGTGATTGTTGAATGTACGTTTTTCTTTTCTTTTTCTTTTTAATTAGTATTTGAGTTGCTTATTGTAGATTAAGAATTTTACATTTGTGTAACTTGGTTTTGCAGCATGGTTGGTACTCCTCCTTGTTACAAAAAGGGTATAGTTCTTAATCAGTACAGGATGGTTCATCGTGGTAGTTTTTAGGAACTACTAACAGAGAAGACTGAATATTCATAAATTCTAAGAAACGTATGCTATCCATGATAAAATTTGTCATTTTATGAAAGAGGGGGGGATCGTGTCAGCAACTCATTGCCAATAAAAGTTATGAATTGTAAGTAAAGAAATAGGACTGCAATCAGTGTTGTAATCTTAAAGGGACAAAACTTCCTTATGTAATATCTGGCAAAACTTTCTTCCAGATATTTGACTTTGCTCTCACCGACGAGGACAGTGCAATCCTGGACAACATGGCTCAGAAACTGACAATCATGGAACGCAGTACAATACAACACAAAATTGATAATCCTCTACCTGATGGGTACAAGCTGAAGATGGTTAAAATACCTGCTGAGCCATAAACATCAGTATTATGGAATCCTAAAAAGGTTATTTTTTATGCAGTATCCTCATTTGTCCTCATAAAAGAGTAACTCATATTCTAACTTACATAAAATAATTCAATAAAGGAAGATATTGTGTACTTCCAGATACTTCCTGAAGCATCAGCCAATTGAACCAAAATCAAGACATAAATGTTCTAGTTTATATATTTTTTCATGCAGTACCATAACCCATTTGACTATTCCGCAATCTATATTTGTCAAACCCATACAAAAATATTCAGGCTTTGGTAGTCTTGGTACTTTGAGCCAATTCTACCATGCAGCTATGTTCTTGCTTACTGAATAATACATGAATGACTGTCTGCTTGAGTGATTGTAATGGAAAGTCTGATGGTCTATGTGTAGGTGTAGATGTGGGTGCAGGTGCATGTGATCACACGGGCATATCTGCCTATTCTGGGACATTTTAACAACAAAGGATCTTTGATAATTTTAATATATTTTGCTTTATTTGTACATTAGGATATTTAAGATATTCTGTAATAATGTTTCCATTATATTTATTTTTTTCCTCAAATGTTGTGATAGCTAAATTAATATGCCTCATCAGGTTTTTATTGATAATTTAGTTACACTTTAAGCCGAAGACAAAAGTATGGAGTGAAATAATGAAATAAAAATAAGTGTTTGTCATCTTTCTGGAAGGATGCTTTAGACAAAAGGAAGAACTCCTTACATTTTAGTATGTTTTTTGTGATGATGTTTGTATAAAGTTTTCTTTATTATGCCAGCTAATGGTTTTAGACATTAGATGATTATTGTAATAATCTTAATGGTTAGAAATGTGGAAAGTAGCAAGCATTATTTTATTGACTGACTTTTTTATAATAAAATATTTATCAGTATTCACATTCTTTTTTTTTTTTAATTCCCAGACAGTGAAGATAATGTTTATCATTGATATTGAGAGAGGGAGAAATGACAAAGAAAAAGATTAAAAAGAAAACTTTTTCCTTTCATTAAATATATCATTATAATTTGGAATATCAATATAATACCTAAGCATAAAGAAAGACATCTTGATTTTATTTGTTTTACTGCCAAATTACTTATTTCATCAGTTACCTTATGAACCATGTGAATCTTAGTATGCTTGGAAAAGGTTAACTCTTTTACTTTTTTACATGCTACAACCTAAGAATGACATTCATACATCAAAAAAGGTTTTAAATCTTTTAGACTATAATTAAGGAATATTACCATACTTCTAGTACAGCCAAGCAGTTGATACTAATATATTATGCACAATTTTCTGTACTAAAACAAACCACAGATAAGAATCTCTTCTTTTAAGAAGACATATTAGAATATTGTTGAAGGGGTTTCAGGATACACAATACTCATCAAATATGATATAACAGAACATGTCTTAGGAGACATTAGGTCTATTACTCAGTGGATTTTTGTTACTTATGTTGTAATGACTGTAGCAATAAAAAAGATAGAATTCCTTCAAGCTTATGTAATTCTTGTGTTTTTGACTATTGCAATAATGACATTCTGTAAGGCATAACAGTATTTTGGAACACTAAATATTTAGATATGAAAGTATTCCTATTACTCATGAATATGAGGTAAATTATTTACAAAAACATCCTGGCACACATAGCTCTTCTGCAAAAACATCCACACATGCATGCATGCACACACATGCCCGCATGCATGCATGCATGGACAAAAACACACACACGCACACACAGACACAGACACACACACAAAATGTGTTTAGAAAAAGAATGACTTTAAGATGGTATTCATAAGTTTGATAATGTTTGATTCATGAAGTACATAAAACAGTGTACTTGTACTATTTGTCTGTAACTCTGCTGCCCTGCTATGCTTTCTCAGGGACATGACACAAGCTTTATACACAAATTATATTTAGATAATTGTTTTTTTCAAGAAATAAGAAAATCAGTGATTTTCCAAAGTGGTGAAGACTTTATTCTTTTAACAAGAAAAAAACTAGAGTTTTGGGGAATCAAGGCAATCGCAGGAAGCTGAAGCACTTGCACTCAAATATTCTAATGACCCAGTACTGTTACCTTTGCCTTGATCTACAGTGCCCCTTCAGTAGAGGTCTTTCCAGTTTTTTACCTCTACTGGAAGCAGATCTAGATAAGGGAAGGCATGTACAGCTTTAGCACCATTCATAAAGATAAACTGTAAACCATACTCTGATGCTTCAAACAAATAAATCTTAACACAGTACTATCACATTCCATAAGCTGACTATACAACAGAAGTATAATATCACGACAAGAGCACACAAAGGTTTATCTGTTGAAGTTGTACCCAGGAATATATATATAATACTCCTGTTCTTTAAGCAGCATAAAAGCATCATTTGCACTGATGAAACAACTCTTGATATCATTAGTTCAGTACAAAATATTAAACTCAATAGCACTATGTTAATCCCAAGAGGAAGCTCAATATACACTTATCACTCATAATATTTCATGGAGGTATCTGCACATAATAATGTGTATTGTCTAACCAAGTATATCACAAAGTAACTTAGTGAACACAGAAAATAACTTAGTCAACATAAAAAAAAAGTTTTTGAATTCAGGAGGCTAAAGCACAAACTGCCTCTGCCATTTTTAGGTTTAATTATGTGCATTACTTTCTGAACAACAAAAATTACATACCCTGATATAAGAACCGCAAGAATTGAGATCAGCCTCTGACTGAGAGATTTTAATATAAATATATAAACAATTGTACAGGTATTTGAGACTGACACTGCTTCTGCACTGGTAAACATAATTCATAAATAATACATCCCTAATAAATAAAGCAAGTGTCTTCACTGTGGCATTTCAGAGTGAAGAATCATAATATGAATACCTAAATGTGAATAATGGATTAAGTTTTCTTTTGCCTACTGTTCATAATTGAAATATGGTAAAAAATGCCATAATAGAAGCATGGCACATCAGTAACAAAATGAGGTCAGTTTCCTGGAAAATATCAATTACAGCCTTCTGAATTCATACTGACAATCCAAATGGAGACACTAGAATGCATAAATAGGAAGAGATACAATCAGGAGAGTGTGCAATCCAAATTATTTGAAGTTCTTTGGATACTATAGATCAGTGTTTCTCAACATGCTTTTTTCCTATGTATAGCATGTTTTTTTTATATATAGCATGAACTTTTACTTTTCATAAACATATAGAAAGAGTTTGGTTTATTTTACTAAAGTTCATACATGGTTAGGTCTTTATCTCTTGAAGAACAGGAACATCCTTTGCATGATTCAAGGACCCTTACATGATTACAAACTTAAGTACAGTATTTTGAGAACTATCATATCTCCAAGTTTCCCCCTATTACTGGGAACTTAAATATCTTCTGTTGAGAATCACTGTCTCTGATGATCCAAAGTGTTCAACACATTATATAAGAACATCACTATGAGTTTTAATCTTAACCCTCTGTGCATAGATGGCATGAAATACATACCATGTTTATTGTGGTTTTATCTTATTAATTGTGTTTACACATAGTAGGCTCCACAAGTACTTAATCACCTATGAGTCAGTTACTAGTTGTACCTATCTCACCTGTTTACCCTTTTCCATGATTTTTGGCAAAAATATTGTTATTTTTGTTACTATTAGTATTTCAACATCCTACTAATCACAATGTCATTGACAATAATAGTATGAACGTTAACAGCATTTGGAAGAAACAAATATTCAAGGAATAGGGAAATCTGGTGAGTTCACATTAGGCCTACTAATTGACCCCTTGGTGGCTAAGCACTTGTGCAACTATCTGTGTGCAAGTAAAATTCACAAGACACATGCCATGTACACACATATACAAAGGAATAAAAGAGACATCTGTGGTGATAACATTGTTTTGTCAAATGAAACAGTCTTTAGTAGATCTCTGCAAGCAAGTGAATAAATTATCTGATATCACAAGAGTAAGAAAGGCTGTACAGACTTAATCATGTTTTGCTGTACCAGAGTTCAAACTAGATAGAGCCCTTAGGAGAAATGAAGGAACTATCAGCTAACATCAACAAGAAAAGAAGTTCTAAGGCAAAAAGCTGTTACAAGCTTTATATTAAAGCTATATTTTCTATCTTCTCTAACAAACTGTGAAAGCAAAAATGAGGTGTTTGGAAGCAAAGGGGTAAACCCATCAAATCAGACTTACACAGAAAATGTTTCAGAGACCAAAATATAATATTTTCTTACATAATTGCCTTCTGATACATAAACAGAGATGAGTATAATTATGTATGCTGCAACTGTAGGCGATAACTGTGATTATAATTTCTTCCAAGTTAACATTTGGTGAATTAGCCCCATTACTTCCAAATGCTAACTAAATACTGAATTTCCTAGGAATCTTATTATGCACATATATCATTATCAATTGTATTTCACAGACCATATCTCATAAATACTAACTGCATTATAATAACATTCTAATGAATTAATAAATACCTACAGATACTGATACAGCATCATGTAATTATGGAATTCAGTCCACTGAAGGAAGGAATTTCTCAGTATAACACTAACTACACTGTCTCTGATGCAGTCCTTAGATGTACTGACATGAAGTAAGACACTGTTATTGTCAATAACAAATACCCAAGTAACAAAAAGTCATGCCTTTACAAAATGCATCTCTGGCAAATGCTGACTACACTAGTAGTCTGTCCCTCATTTGTACTCAACATTTATTCTCTTATAATATCCTAAACATTCTCTCCTTGCTGACTTATCATATTAACCATGTCTCAGTCAAAAAAGCCTTCATTCCCCCATTCATTTTAATACCTGAATTCTATCATGCACTAATACTTCTTTCAGAAATATAAAAAATGTTTACAGGGTAGACCACAATCCTTAAATACTCTAAATTCCTTCTTTGCTTTACTTTCAATACCTTAAAACTATAAAGTCATTGTATTATAGTCCTTCTTGAAAACCACATTACAGCCAATTAATTACTACTTTAACTATAGTACCTTATAAGAGTAGTTTTGTGTATGTCATATCCCTGGAAGAAGGTATACTCCAGTTGTTTGTTCTTTTTTGAGCAAAAGTAGTGCAAAGAAAATCTCTCAATATAATGGTACTCTATGTTACCAGCTTATGAAAATACAAGATTTAATTATGATATATATTGATAATGAAAACTACTTTTGAATATAAATTTTGAAAACGAGACTTTAAATAAAAGAAACAAAATGTAAAAAAAAAAATCATGAAAGCACATTCACAACTTCATCAAGGAGATGTGAAGGGTGATTTTCTGTATTGGAGAATCCCTTGATTGTGTCAAGCCGCTCGTCATCCAGCAGCTGTTCCAAACACCATTGGATTTTCTTCAAGTCATACAAGATGTGATTCTTGCCAGTCTGCCAAATCCCAAAGCTGAGATGTGTTTTCTTGCCTGAAAAAAAAGATAGATAGTTAGCAAGAGAGAAGGAGAGAGAGAGAGAGATTGAGAGAGAATAAGAGAGAGAGAGGAAAGGACAAGGAGAGGTGAGGAGAGGAGAGAGAGAGAGGAGAGGAAAGGAGAGGGAAAGAGAGGATAGGATAGGAAAGGAGAGGAGAGAGAAGAAAAGACAAATTCATATAACCTACCAGTGAGAGTCTCGATCCTCCTTTTGGCAATAGTTTGAAGAAAAGTATAGAATTCATGGTAATCCATACCATGTGTGGCATGTAGAAGAAGCTGACATTGCCCAGTCCAATCATCCATGTCACTGCAGTCTCTTATGGCATACTCCACCTTCAAACACAAAAGCAAGGTTAGTTTATATCAGAACTGTATTTATCATATGACTGCCACTGAATCAAACAGATATCAAAAGCATATTAAATTCATGAATGAGTACTTTAACATGCTAATCAGGGTTAAAATGAACAGCTGAATATTCTTGCAACAAAACTACTATTTTTGGTATTCTCACCTGCTGTAGAGATTCTACCAAGAAGTACCATGCTCTGTGGAGATTGGTTCCATTGAGCCAATTGTGGTTGATTGATATTGTATCTTCCTGTAAGAATATAAAAGACTATCAATAATTCAACTGTATCACATGAATGCCACCTAAAGTGATTCCTTCTGAATCAGCCTCTAGTTGAAACTTCATAATCTTACTTGAGACTTATACCTCACAACATCATAATAAAACTATCATGGTTGTCTCCACATAATATCTGAATCTTCTTTTCTAAAAATAAATGTAAAGATCTGTCAGTTCTTTTAAAGGTTGTCAAAAAAGTAAATTTTCTTACCAAATTCCACACTTGGTGGTGCCAACTAGAGGGCACAAAGATTGTTTCCCCTTGCTCCTGGATAACCTCTATCCGACCCTTGGCTGAAGCTGCATTTGGATATTTTCTAATATCTCTGTGATGAAGACATTGCAAGTAGTGCAACAGGGGGTGCATTATCTTTGGCAAAAGGGATGAGGACTTCTAAGGCAAAGTAGAGAGAGAGATGAAGAGTAAGAGTCAAAGTCAGGGATAAAGAGTCATAGATGGAAAATCAGAAAAGGATAAAGAAAAAATAAGAATTCAGATTATTGATGCTATGAGTGTATATATACACATCTAAAGTCCACTATGATTTATTCAATTAATCTTTCTTACATGCAAATGGCTGTATAAGTGCTGTTACCTTGAAGTCAAATACTAAGCTGACTTGACCTCCCCTTTTTACCCCATTAGTCAAATTTTTGGAAAGAAAAGTTTTTATCTTTATCACTATTGCTATTGTTTATATCATAATAATGAATCCAATGGTAATATAACATTAATGACTACAGTAACAGAAATAAAATCTTTGGCTTGTTGAACCAGCCGTGTAAAAATAAAATTGACAAAACAAACTACACTAATGAGTTAAATGAAAAAATGGAGTAGTGCATTGGGCAGAAAAGAAAGATGCAATCAAAATTATATTACATATATCAAATGGAATGCCATAAAAGGAAATATATCTTTTCATAATAGAAACTAAAATCTGGAGAACTTTTGTTTAACAGAACTCTCTGTAAATAATCAGCCTACAACTAAAATATAAAGACAAATGGTTACTCATCTTGTGTGATAATCTTAATCGAGAACACTTAAGTATAAAGTATCATTTAGCTAATAATCCATACTTTAAATCAGGAGAATCAACATCATATACAGGAGTGCCAAATGGGTCACGTAGAAACTGGTCCTCACCAGGGGGGTAAAATACCCAACGTTTCCGTCCACACACATTAGCAGACCAGCTGTATGATCGAAATACATCTGCATGGAAGGGTGTCCTGCAACCATTTGATAATTTTCAGGTAATTATTTAGTTCATCTAAATATAGAAGGATTATTTTAGAGAAAAATCTGCCATCAGGAAATTTAATACAGCTGCAAGATAGCAAAAATATCCAAATCACATAAAGTGTTTGTGATAGTTGTTACTTACCAACTTCCTTTGGGTCCCATGTACACAAATTGGTAGTCATCATGAATATCACTACGTACATGCCAGAATTCATTTAGCCAATCTGATGCAAAATACTGAAGTGTAGAGTAAGCTTTGTAAGCAGGGAAGTCTCGAACAAAGTGCCAATCCTGTGAAGTGATGAAAAGGAATAAATCAAATGTCACTAGGAAAAATAAAATGCTTCTAGTTAAAGGATACATTACCATATAGAGCTAAGAAGTTGAAACAATGTTTAAAAATCCATATTTATATAACAGTATGATGTACTTATACATCATTTATATGCAGATTAATAAAAAATGACAACTCACATCCACTATTTATAAAATATTGAAATATTCAACAGGAGTTCAATAATACTGATAGCTTAGAATGAATGCTGGACTATAACCATTCATGCTTTTGTGTCATCTATTATGCATGTTGTGCTATAGTATGGCAATATACTTTTCTGGTGCCTGAACATGAAATCATGTATGATATTATACAGTTTATCTATATATAATGGATGACTTTCTATATTATTAGTTCTTTGTAAACCACAAATAGCCTATAAAAACTGGGATACCTCAAACACATTGTAAATCTAGTCTTAAAAATGGGTAAACCTTGCAAATGCAGCCATATTTACCTTCAGATAGAGACAATTCTTCTTCCCCGAACACGGATCCCTGAGGCTATTCCAGTAATCTATATAGTCTCTTAATTTGTAAGTTTTCTTTTCTTGAGAATCATAATGCTTTTGATCACAGTCAGCAACAGGAACTTCACCATCACCTACAACACG
>NW_020868835.1:327242-332242 GCF_003789085.1 Penaeus vannamei
ATATACATACAAATTATATATATATATATATATATATATATATATTATATATATATACAGATATATATATACAGATATGCATACATACATTTATATATATATATATATATATATATATATATATATATATATATGTGTGTGTGTGTGTGTGTGTGTGTGTGTGTGTGTGTGTGTGTGTAAAGTGCGCGCACACACACACACACACACACACACACACACACACATATATATATATAATATATATATAATATATATATATATATATATATATATTGCACATATAGTGTATAAATATACGTGTATGTTTCTTTTTCTGTCGACACTTGCTCGACACAGACTTATACACACACCAAACACCCATACACATATCCCCGTCCATGCATCCAACGGCCAGACACAACCCTCACCCAACGGCCAGACACAACCCTCACCCAACGGCCAGACACAACCCCCTCACCCAAGACACAACCCTCACCCAACGGCCAGACACAGACACAACCTCACTCACCCAACGGCCAGACACAACCCTCACCCAACGGCCAGACACAACCCTCGCCCAACGGCCAGACACAACCCTCACCCAACGGCCAGACACAACCCTCGCCCAACGGCCAGACACAACCCTCACCCAACAGCCAGACACAACCCTCGCCCAACGCCCCCCGGGATCAACCTGCTTCCCCGAGCGACCTACCTCGCACACCTCCCATCCGCCGGCGAGGTTGGCCACGGAGCGAAGCCGTTGGAGCCCCAGCTTCTTGTGCAGGAGGCCCGCGCGCTTCAGTCTCGACCGGATGTACTGCGTGGCGAGACACTTGGCCTGCGTGACCACCGCTTCTGCCCGGACGCTGCGCCAGCCGATCGTCGTCGAGATCTTGCGCGTCACGACGTCACTCACGTTGCTGAACCGCCGTCTGCGGGGGGGAGAGAGGGGCTGGTTTGTTACTCGCGTTCGGGATGGTGTATGATATACTAGAAGCACTCAGCGCATATCTCCGCCAAGGCAATAGGGTCACTGATGCAATAAGATATTCAGACGAAGAATTACATCGAAATCACCTCTTTCTCATGTACACTGGTGACGTTCGTGTTTCCAAAATCTAATGGCTTCTGTTGGGCTAAGACACACATCTTGTAAAAAATACAAAAAAAAAAAAAAAAACTTTATAACTTTTTGTGCTATCCTACTAACCAACTAACCAACAAACAAACTAACAAACGCTACTAAAAGCGTAACTTCATTGGTGGAGGCAATAAAGGTAATGATAATGATAAAAGTTACCATTTAATGGCATATAAGACACCTCTGGTAAATATTACTAATATTACTATAAATAATAATAATAATGATGGCAATAATCATAATAATCATAATGATAATAACAATAACGGTAATGAATGATAATAATAATAATGAATGATAATAGTAACAATGATAATAATAGTAATCTGGATAATAATAACAATATTAACAATAGCATTAATAATCAATTAATAACTGTAATAATGATAACTGTAAAATAGTGATAATAATAACAAAATTATATTAATAAAAATGTTTCTAACAATATCATACAAGAATACAACTTGGTTTGCACTGAACAGTTTGGCTATATATCTAGAATTAATAATTATGTACAAAAATGGAGGAAATACAAATGGAAGAAATATATGTTGCCTTATTTATTTTTAAATTCTTACTTTCTCTGTCCTTCCTTTTCTTTCCCTCCGTTTTCTTTACGTTTCCTTCCCTCCGTTTTCTTTCTTTTCCTTCGTTTTCTTTGCCAGTTATTCTCTCTTCTTACGTTCCCTTTTCTATTTTTCCCCCTGCGTTCAATTTCTTCTCCCTCCGTTTTCTACCTCTCCCTCCATTCCCGTCTCAAGTACCTTCCTCTCCCTCCGTTTTCTCTTCCCATTTCTTCCTCTCCCTCCATTCCCTCTCCCAATACACACCCCTAACCTTTCCTCCCTTCCCCCTCTCCCTTGCAACGTGCTGGCCTGCAACAAGTCCATTCAGCGCCTAATCAGGGAAGTCCTGAAGGCACCATTTCAGCGAGTCCTATTTTTTACGAGCCAACTCCTCAAGGGTGACATACTGAACTCTCGAGGGTGAGTGATGTGTCTGTTGGGGCGGTTATGAGCTCGTTTTCATTATTTTGTTCTTTTTTTGGTATGTGATTATTTTTTATTGGTATGATTCGGTATCTTTTTGGTATTTTTTTAATTGGTGTTTTTTATGCTTACCTAACTTTTCTTATCATTGGTCTGTTTAGTTTTTTGCCATGTATCTTCTAGCTTGTATTTCTTTTTATCTGTTTTTTTAAATTATTTTGTTTGTTCGTCTGTTAGATCTGTATATATTTTGAATATCTTTTCCTAATCATGTCTCTTCCCACATTTAATATTTATCGTCATTAAAAAAAGTCAACGCATTGCATTTGTCATTAATATTGTAATTCTTCTTGTAGATCAAAATAAACACACACAAAAAATATACATATGCTCTGACTCAAGAGAAGCAGAGAATGAAAGACGAATAAAGAGGAGGAAGAGGAGGAGGTGAAGGAGGAAGAAAAAGAGGATAGGGAGGAGTAAAATAAGGAAGATAAGGGAGAAGAGGAGGAGGAGGGAGGAGATAAAAAAGGAGGGAAGAGAGGAGGCTAAGGAGGGAAAGGAGGTGGAAGAAAAAGAAAAATAGGAAGGGGAGAGGTAAGTGGTGGGGGAGTAGGAGGAGGAGGAGAATAAGAATAAGAGCAAGTAATTAGGAAAAGGAGCAGGGGGAAGAGTAAAATAAAAATAAGGATAAGAACAGCTGAAGAAAGGAAGGAGAGACGGAAAGGAAAACAGGAGGAAAAAAGAGGAGTGGAACAAAAGAAGGGAAGTATAAGCAGCAGGTGGAAGAAGAGAACAAAACAACAACAAAACATTAGCCTTGGAGACGGGCAGGCAAAAATGGCGGGAAAAATGGCGGGAGGGGAGGGGGTGGGGGTACAAATACTTCTTACTCGGTCATACCGACTTTTCCCGAACGATATACTACGATGTTCATGTTATTTATACATACATATATATCTATCTATCTATCTATCTATCTATCTATATATATATATATATATATATTATATATATATATATATATATATAATAATTGAAGTGAATAGAATTCAACAGAACAATGCTCAGGTTAGAGCAAGTTTTGCATGACAGGTTAGCTATTGCCTGACTAACTGCTAAAACATAATTCATGCTTCTCATTAGCTGTCTACTTAAACGCGCTTTCTTTCTCCCAGCGAACTCTTCAGTGACAGGCCCACATTACAATAAAACATAAACTGCACTTTACTACGGTTTCAATTCATTAATAATAATTGGGTTTTCACTTTCCTAACCGGTCGTCTCCTCAACGGTACCCGGGGAAGGTTAAGCCAGCGATCTTCAAAATAATGTTTACGAATCACACCGATGCCTAGAAACGCATTCTCGGAACTGAACCAGTTGCCACTGTTGCCAACTGGAAATACTGTCTGCCGCTTCTATGTATGCAATATATATATAAATATATATATCCATATATATGTACTTTAGAGAATATATAGATAAATAACAATAATTGGACTGATATTATACCTGGTACTGATATGGTTAAATACTTAAATACTAACAAATACATAACACACGCACCTAACAACCCCACCATCTTTTAATTGCCCTCCTGGGTTTTTTATTATATATATATATATATTAATAAATATATATATACTAAAATATATAGTCTATAATGTTATGTGTACATATGTATAGTATATAACTGTATTACATTGTTATTTATTATATAACATATGTATATATATCATATATACAAATTTATTATATATCCAATCATATACCAATCATAATATCTGTAGAGTCACTACATGTATGTATGTATATATACCTATCCATAAATATATTATATAAGCTATCATAGAGTATATAATATAATCATGCGCCGGTCTATGTTAGTACATAAAGCATACATACATTACATAAAGAGAGCACACAACACGAACAAACCAACACACACAGCAGCAAGAACGAGTAGCACACACACAAACGCCACACATATATATAAGAGTGGATAGAGTAGAGTATAAAGTAATATAATATACATAGCTAGGTAATAGAGGACACAGAGAATATGCGTTAGGAGTTAATATACATATATAACCTATATATAGCATTAAATAAGTTTAATATAAAATAATAAATCTAGTATATAGAGATGAGAAGAGTAGGGAAGAGATAGGAAGATAGTAGGTATGATAGAGAAGGAGTGTATAATTTTATACCGTATAAGTGTGTATATGTACAAAGCACATATAGGCGAGCACACACAACGACACACACACACACACACAAGAGCACACAGCCCACACACACACAAGAGACACACACGACAGTACCGGTAACACGACCCCAGAAGCACACAGCACACAGACATATAAAGACGCTAGATTATTATTACTATAGAATATATATATAGTACCCTCAGATCAATATTATAAGCAATAGATATTCGCAAAAGATAACGTTATATAATGAGTAATAGATAGGTCATATATAGAGATAGGAGATAGTATAGTAATATATAATATGAAAGAGATAGAGATATGGATAATGCTATACTATGTGATATGTATAATGCACGAGCCACCGCACAGTAAACACACACAGACACACAACAACACACAACACAGAGCACAACGAGCACAAGACACACACAATATATGATACGTTGATATGTTACTATAAGTTATGTACTTATTATAGAAGAGAGCATAGAGGAGTATACAAAGAGCTATAACTATTATATATACTTATATAACCTTCTGTGCTGTTGATTGTGTGTGTGTGTGTATAGTGTGTGTGTGCTGGTGTTGTGTGGTGTGTGTGTGTGTGTGTGTGTGTATAACTACTAATATATATAAATAGATATATCTTTATATATGTACATATAACAT
>NW_020868835.1:337242-339742 GCF_003789085.1 Penaeus vannamei
AGAAATTATAAGAAAAAAGAGTAAAAATAAAGATAAACTAAAATAGAAAAGTAAGAAAAAAGTTATAAGAAAATGAAACGAAAAAGTAAGAAAAATGAAAATTGAAAGAATAAATTAGAACTAAAAATAAAAATAAAAATGGAAAAGTCCGAAAAGAGAAAATGCAAAAAAAAAAGAAAAAAAAAGAAAGGAAAAATCTGAAGAAAAAAAGAAAGAAAAAAGGATAAAGAAGTAACAAAACAAGAAAAAGAGAAAAATAAAAAAAGGAAAAAATAGACATTAAAACATAGTCAAAGAAAAACTAAACAATTTTATTGTGAGTTGCCAGAGAATTTTTGCAAAAAATAGTACAAATGTTGCAAAACAGAAGGCAGCAACGGAAAAGAAGCCGCACTTTTTGACAGAGATTCATGACAGTTCTAGATGTCGACATTAGTTTTATTCCATGTATGATGACAGTCATGACACTAATAAGCGGAGCAACATGAGAAGGAAAAATTAGTTGCAACAATAACAACATTTATAAATCACATTAATGATAGGAATAACGTAATTAAAATGAACTTGACTGTAAGTTATTATAGTCGTAGACTGAGCACACGTAACTTTATCATCATGATTACATGTAAGAATAATGATATACTGAAAATTACCACTAGTTTAAGCATTACCTTTCTGACAACAACCATTTTGAAGACAAGAATGGTAATAACAAAATTGGCACTAATCGCAGCAGCAGCATTGGGAGAATGGAAAAGATATTAATTAAAGATCAGGAAAATAAAGATGATACCCATAATGATAATGATAAGTGTTATGGCAGTGATGGTAATGATGAATAAAACATAAAACAATTATAAACATAATAGCATTAATGTCACCGAGATCATAGTCATAAAAATAAATATGCAGATAATGATTTCCATGAAAATTATTACCCGTCTTGTTACTCAGAAGAACAAGAACAATGAAACCAACATCAAATAATAGTTATTAATAGCAGGCAATAATAGCAAAATCGGATAAAAGCAAAAAGAAGATATTACGGCAAGTATTACCTACTTTCTCTTTTCTTCTTTTATCTGTTAAATACAAATCCCGATTTTTTTTCTTCTACTTTTCCCCTGTATCTTCAGTTTCCAAATACTTTTCATAAAAATTAATGTCGCTGGTTCCGTTTTCTATACAACTTGTTAAACGTCTAACCTTGTTAAGAAAACGGTGTTGCTTAAATACCCAAATGCGGGCACCCGGATGGCGTTACGTGACCCATTGTCTGCCGATAGCATTAGGACCTTCACTCCATTTCTCTTCCTCTTTTTATTTATTTATTTATCTATCAATCTCTTTCTCTTCCTTTTTCTTTCTCTCTTTCTCTTCCTTTCTCTTTCTTTCACTCTTTCTCTTCCTCTTTTTCTTTCTCTTTTTTCCTTTCTCTCTCTCTCTCGCGCGCTCTCGCTCTTTCTCATTGTCTTTGTCTTCCTCTTTTTCTTTCTCTCTCCATCTCTACGTGACCTAGTATTTGTCGATAGAGATAGTACATTCAGTCTTTTTTCTTTCCCTTCTCTCTCGCACTCACTCACTCACTCACTCACTCACTCACTCACTCTCTCTCTCTCTCACACACACATGCATATATAAACATTCCCTCCTCTACCCTCCTCTCTTCTTCTCTCAGGAACTACATAATCACTTATTCCACAACGCCTGATATAAAGACAAGACTGACACAAGACTGACAAAGCTTGGCTCAGTCTGACAATGTAATCCCATTTCAAGACAACATGGCTCCGAGTGACTGGACAGCAGATACAGTCCATGAATAAAAAATAATAATTATAGATATATGGCTATGCGTGTATACATATGCATATGGAGATATAAAGAGAGAGAGAGAGACAGAGAGAGAGAGAGAGAGAGAGAGAGAGAGAGAGAGAGAGAGAGAGAGAGAGAGAGAGAGAGAGAGAGAGAGAGAGAGAGAGAGAGAGAGACAGACAGACAGACAGACAGGGAGAGAGAGAGAGAGAGAGACAGAAGGAGCGACAGAGAGAGAAAGACAAAGAAACAGAAAAAAATACACAGAAGGAGGAAACACCAATACCTGAAAAAGGAGATACAAGAGAATAGATAAGCAAAAAGCAACAAACAAGGAAGAAGAGAGAATGAACAGAGACACGAATTTAGACCAAAGACCTTCGACTAAAAAGACAGAGAAAGTCGACTTATTAATATTCGTAACCAAACACACACTGGCGTAAGTACTTTGAAACACATCTATATGAAGAGCGCTGGAAACATTGCAAAATGCGCAACTCGTATAAATTTTGTCCCAAAGGATCTAAATTCATGTAGATTCCGTCTCAGATATATCCAAATTCATTGAAATTCAGTCCAATATATATATAAAAAAATCATGTATTCTCTGTTTTAAATATATCTAATTTCATTAAATCTATCACAAATACATAAAAAATATTCTTAGTTCTCAGCCAAACATATC
>NW_020868835.1:357242-362242 GCF_003789085.1 Penaeus vannamei
CATCATCATCATCATCACCACCACCATCACCACCACCACCATCATCATCATCATCATCATCATCATCATCATCATCATCATCATCATCACCACCATCATCATCATCATCATCATCAATCATCATCATCATCATCATCATCATCATCATCATCATCATCATCATCATCATCATCATCATCATCATCATCATCACCACCACCACCACCACCACCACCACCACCACCACCATCATCATCATCATCATGTGACGACCCACTGAACATGTCCTTGCGACCCAGTATCCCGCATTGTGAAGAACCTGCTACATAGAGAGTCAGGCAGCTGCCAAAGAACCGCCACTGATAGTCTGCATGCGAAGTACTCATGAATTCCTGTACACTACAAAACTACATTACATTTTCAGTCCAAACTTGCGGGATTCTGTAGTTAGATCCATGGACTTTTTTTTTAAGAGTAGACTTTCGATATCTCTAAGTTCTAGTTAAATTTAATTTGTCAGTGTTATCTTATCAGGGGATTTTGCACGTCTCGTTCTTTGAAGACAGGTTTGGTTTATGGCGCCTGGCAAGGAGAATTTATGTGAAGTTTCATCAGAACAGGTTTTATGTTTTTTTTTTCCTTTTCGTTCCTGTTTTATTTAGATATCTATTTATTAATTCGGTTATTGATTTGTGTAAAGACTCGTACTGTTGATATATGGCAAATATATTACTTATCACCTACAAGATCTACGCTACGTGGAATAATGATTGTAAATGACTTGACGTTATCAGAAAACGAACATCACAACCATCACCCAACAACAGCAAAAACAAGCGATAATAAAGGGATAATAAAGATGGTTATGATGTTATTAGTTATATCGATGGTGATGATAATAAGTTGCTTCTACTGCTGCTATTCCATTTGCTAATTATGATTACAGTAATAAGGATAATGATAATGATACGATTCAGAGCGACAATGACGATAGTAATAATGAAACAATCCTGCAATGCAGCATACAACAGTAAATGAACTCGATATCTACTTACATTGTTGGTTTCGGCTTTTTTCCGCGAGACCCCGGTACAAAATCCGCGATAAAGGGTAAGAATGCCCTCAGTCACTTCTTTCCTCACAAATACTTTCATATCCCGAAGTCAAGGAGAACATTTAACTCAGTGATCGAGCAGAGACGAGTTTCTGGTTGAGTTCAGTACTCGGGTTACGCGCTGAGACTGTCCCCTTCCCAGTCGCGTGTTTGTAATTTGCCGAAGATACGAGATCTATCACGTGACGCTATCCCGTCGCGATGAGAAATTTATTCAAATCGCTTTGGCATTCCTTCTCTGGACTCTGTTGATTATGATATATCAGCTTTACTATCCATCTGTTTATCTATCAAGTGTGGGAGTAACTTGTCGCAGGATTTGTAAATCAGGTTTCATATTATCAGCTGCAAAAAAGAGCGTTCACTTGTAAAGTTGCCAGACGTTCGACGAGAACTGACGGCCAAATCAGCTGTTCAGATTTCACCAACATTCAGGTAATCGCCTTCTGATTCTACGAGAATATGTTACCGGTAATATACAGTCCGTCGGGAATATAATGTTCGTCTTCATTCTACCTCTATCCTTCAACCTTCACTCCAGTTTTACCAGCAAACGTAAATAAAAATAGCTTGAAATAAATCTACAAATTACCTATATACACTTCATACACCGCAAGATAAGTCTTCCCCCTCTGCTTTCGAACGCGTCCCTCCCACTGGCCAATTTCAATCGAGATCAAATGTCAGGGCAACCAATTTTTACCGCAACAATAAAGTGGTAGACCCAGCAACTTTCGGTGACCAAACCGAAGACTTTACCGCTGCATATTGGACCACCGTGGGCCTGTGATACATTTACTGACCTGACATTTTGACAGGTTAAGTGGAGGGCGGGCCAAGGAGAAGTAGAGGAGTCTTAATTATAGAGTCCTTCTCCACGAAGTAGCTCACGCCTGACGGAACCATTAAAAGAGAGGATACCTCAGCTTCGTTAACTAAAGCCTGTTCATGTATTGACTCTGGATGTGTTACCGAGTGTGAGCGCCGTAGATTTTGTCTTTTACGGCCGACTGAACTTTTCGCTGTTGAACTTTACGTATTTAAAAAGCATTGATATTTATTTAGGGAAATTGACTAAATACAATGCATGGTGAACGTAAGCAACATATCTCGTCTGTTTATTTGTATATTCCAGACTATGTTTAAACCATTATTTCGTCTGTTATCTGCATGGTTGCGCATCCGTGGGAACTGTGAATCCGTGTCGCATGCTTGTCTATATATGCCATGGGTATAATGCTATTACATCTACTGCTGCTGTAGTACTGCTAATACTGCTGCTGTTACTGCAACTACTACTATTAAAGCTGCTGTTATTGCAACTGCTACTACTACTGCTGCAATAACTACGCTAACAACTACTATTGCTACTGCCACTGCAACTTCGACTCCTGCTACACCCACTGATGATTGATAATAGCAATAATACCAGCGACAAATTATGATCATGCTGTCAAAAATAAAAAAAAATGTGATAATGTAAACAATGACGATAATAATAACAATAATGATAAAAGTAAGAATAATGATAAAAGTAAGAATAATGATAATAACAATGATAATAATAATAATAATGATAATGTAAATTATAATAATAACAGTATTAATAGGAATATTGAATATTATTATCGCTTATGGTAGCAGTAATGATAACGAAATCAATAATATTGATAGTCATCATTATCATCATTATCATTGCCATCATCATTATTATTATATTTTTTTGTGAATGTTATTGTTATTAATATTATCGATATTATCATTGCATTCATTATCAATATTTTTGTCATTATTTTTATTAGTAATGGCAAAGATAGTGATGATAGAATACTAGTAATAAATAATGATAAGGATAATAGTGATGATAAAAACAACAGCAATGATAATAATGATAACAACAAGGATAATGATTATACTAATGATACTACTACTACCACAAATAATACTAATAATCATAATGATAATAACAGCAATTATATTTATGATGATAAAACTGATACTAATAATAATAATAATGATATTGATAATATCAATAGTAATCATGATGATACTAATAATGATAATGATGATAAGGATAACAATGATGCTAACAATAATAGTATTAATAATGATTATAATGTCAATTATAATTATTAGATTAACATTGATAATAGCAATAACAACGATAATTATAGCAATGGTAATAATAATAATGATAATAATAACAATGATAATGATAATGACAACAACGACAATAATAACAATAATAAAAGTAATAATGATAATGGTAAAAGTAATTATATAAATGATAATAATAATAACGATAATAACAATAATAATGATGATAATAATAACAATGATATCTGTTATTATCTTTACCTTTAATATTATCATCATTAATATGTTTCTTATTATTTTTATTATCATTCTTAACGCTATTATTATTATTATTATTGTAATTTTTATCATTATTATCATTTTCATTATTATCATTATTTTTATTATCATATCACTACAATTAGTATAATTTCTTATGTCTCTATTTATATCATCATTACTGCTACTGTTACTATTACTATTACAACTACTACTAATAATAATGACAATAACATTAATGATAATAGCAATGATAATGGAAATAACAATGATAATAACAATAACAATAATAATCATTGATAATGATAATGATAATAGTAATGATGATAATGGTAATTAGAATATTATTATCATTATCATTATTATTAGCATCATTATCTTAATGTTGTTGCTGACATTTTTATTATTATTATTACTATTATCATCATTGTTATTATAAATAGTACTATCAGTATCATTATATCGTTAAAATATAGTGATGAAAACAATTATGATAATAATAGGAATAATAATGATAAACACATCAACAATAACAACAATAATAATAAGATGAAATATAATTATAATAATAATTATTATTATTATTATCATCATCATCAATAATAATAATCATATTAACAATGATGATAATGGTAGTAACAGTAATAATAATAATGATGATTATGGTAATGGTAGTAGTAGTAATAATAATAATAATAATGATAATGGTAAAGATAATAATGATTACAACAATGACCGTAATAATAACAACAACAATAATAATGATAATAATAATAGTAAATGGTATTTCCGTCATTATCATTATTTCCATCATTATCATTATTTTTCATTATTATTACTATTAATATTATCATTATTATTATTACTTTCATGAAAATTAGTATCATAATTATCATTACTGATATTGATAATACCATCATTATTAGTTTTTGTTTTTATTATTACTATTATCATTATTACAGGTATTATTATTATTATTGTCATAATTGCCATCATTATTATCATTATTACACTGATCAACAACAAATTTATTTTCTAAAATGTTTTAGTTGATTTAAGACAATTTTGATGAGCTGAATCCAAGTATCAGAGGCGGGGCTTCCACGATGGCACGGGGAGGCACCCGCCCCCTGCAATCTGATTGGCCATCCCGTGTGCCCCCCATTGGCCATTGACTCGTCGTAATGGCCCTCTGTATGTCATCTGGCGCCCCCCCCCCTAGATTATTTATTTAACCCCACCAGTAAATTCTCTAGACCCGCCCCTGCCAAGTATCACATCGGCTTTGTTCAATCAGGCCAACTTTTTGAATTATGGCTACACGTTTTTTTACGCTTTTGTATACATGTTCGGGTTTTTTCTCTTTATACCAGGGTTCTCAACCTGGGGGCGTTCCCCCTAGGTGGTGTGATGCCTTTCATGTAATAAGTGAATGAAATAAACTAAGAGTCGGAAGGTTGTGGGGATTAGCCAGCTTTCAAATCCTCGCAGGCCTGCATCTGATATAGGCCTAGAGTTTATGGATTATCCTGGGATTAAGGAAATATCCGAC
>NW_020868835.1:364742-379742 GCF_003789085.1 Penaeus vannamei
GACGTTATCTAATACATGAGAAGCATAAAAATCTTGAACCTGGCAATGTTAAGAATAGCGATAAGAATTTCGGACCAAGGAATGACGCAGATAAAATGAAAACGGAAATTAAAAAATGACAATAGGAGTAAAATTGTTTTCAAATATTACGTAAAGGATAAAAAGTGTATAAATACAGTGGTAGTAACCATGATAGAGTAAAAACAAGTAACAATGATAACGAAAAAACGCACTGAATTATATAGAATCACAGTTCAGCGTCAACGGTCAAAATATAGTGACGTAACGTAGCAACAACATCGTAAACAGGAATGGACAGTACTGTACAATTTTAGAATTTTGTCATATCGCTTTGGGCATTTTTACTTCGGTTGCGACTAATATGTGACAGTAGAATTAACAGAAATGTCGCAGTATGATCGAAAAAACATTTTCTCTTCCGAAAATGCGCCTGCATTCAGCAGACAATGTTTTTTCTTATTTACCGGGAGGTGAGCAACAGGTGAATCGCCGGGTACGTCAGCCGCTGACCCCAAGCTCATCTCATTTTCGGCAACTCTGTCTGTTAGAAAGGATTTTTGAAGAAAAGTCATACGTAGAATGTAAGTATACGTCACTCCACATCTACGGGCGTACATGGTAGACAGTGTAGGCGGCTTGGGGCAGGTGTGGAGCCACAGGTTGGTATAGGTGCCAAGATTCTCAAGGTTACATATATACAGACGGTCGGCGGCGGATCTCGAGCGGGGAGACGCAGCCTGGGGAAGGAAAGAGAGGTAGTGCGGTGTGAGGGTCAGCAGAGAGGAACAGAGAGAGCGAGAGGAGAGAGAATGAGAGAGAGGGAGGCGTGTGTGGATCTTATGGTGGTCATGGGCCATGGTGAGCGACGAATTTTCGCTCGAGAGCAGTAAATACAAGTGTTTTATGCCACTTTAAATGCTTCGATGGTTGTCTTCTCACCCCATAGTGATTATGCATGGAGGTCTGAGGGAAAGAACTTAGGTTTAGATTTACCATAAACCGTGAACTATGTTGGGAACCCTAAGTGATGATGTGATAATTACATTTTATACCAAGTGTTGAACAAAGGTTGAATGTGAAAGGAAACAGACTTTAAGAACAGATAGTATGTTGCCGTGTTATAATAGTAAATATATAGAGAGAAAACTAAGTTATTTCATGTACGAAAGGTTGTAAGAAATGGTTTCAAGTGAATATCTCTTAACTTGTATTAAATATTTTTACGGTTACATACTAGCAATGTATTCAAGGAGTTTTGATTTCATATTTAAGTTAACAAAGAAATATTCTGTGGAAAATGAAGCATTTATAATGATAAAACTTTACATTTAGGTAAGAAGTAAGATATTGCTGCATATTGTGGAATGCCAAAATGTAAAGTACTGGCAAAAAAGTAAAGATAAATCCATGTAGATGATCACCCATATTTTGATTTTAGTTGTCTGTAGTTCGTATGAAATGAGTATTGTGATATTATGCCTAATTTCTGTTGCGTAGTCTCTTGCATGAGCATTGTAGTGATATTCAGCAATTAGCCAAGTTTAATATTTTATTATTCAACCTTTTATTGCCTGTGGCATTGTACTTGTTTATTTATTTCTTCCATGTACTTATTTATTAATATATTGCTTTTCTTGTCGGTATCATATGTCTTATGTTGAATAATTCTGAATTGGTCATTGGGTGTATTAATTAATATTTCTTATATTGTTGGTTTAATTTCCCATGAAAGTAAATATATCTGTTGTGAAAATCCATTTTCATATTTACAGAGTGTAATGGCTGATGTTTATACAAATCCAGACAAACATGTGGTCCTTCACAACAATGTTAAAATGCCTATTCTTGGTTTAGGTAAGAAAAGTTACAGGGTATTTCAACAATATTTAGTGTATACATAAGTGGCTAGGCTCTGATATTGACCCTTGGCTAGACACGGCATTTCACACATTTCATGCTAGTTTGTTTCTGTCTGCAGGCACATCACACAATGGTGGATATAGTCATTCAGCTGTTGTGTATGCACTGAAAGATTGTGGGTATAGACATATTGATACAGCCAAACGGTATGGTTGTGAAGCTTACATTGCTAAAGCTGTTAAGGTAATGGTTGTTTTGGTTATGAAATATATCATGCTGTAATTTTTTTCTTTTTGTAATATTACTTGTAATTATATGAATACATAATGTAAAGACTGTATTGTCTCAGTTATGATTAAATACAAAACCTCTTGTTTTAAAAGAATAATGTTATAAATAATCTTTTCATAATCGATTTGCACTGAAAAATTACCAGGAATCAGAAGTCCCTCGTGATGAAATCTTCTTGGCGACAAAATGTTGGCCCACTGACTATGGGACCATTGCTACTCGAAATGCCTTCAATGGTTCCTGCGAAAGACTGGGGTCAGATTACATAGGTTAGCTGCTCTCAGTCTTCTAATAAAGACTAAAGGCATTTGATTATATTGGTGTTCTTGACTCAAAATGACAGTTTTCTTTTTCTCTTATATAGTTTCAGAAGTCTTCAATAACTAAAACTGGTGTTGAATTGTGATGTACTAACATAAAAGAGAATTATTACTACAGTTCACATTGAAAAATATCCTGTTTTAGTGAGGGAAAGTTTAATTTACAGAAAAGTTTTATTCACTGGAAAGTAATATTATTAACAAACAAAGATATTAAAAAAAAAAAAAAAAAAAAGTTCTGACCTGTATTTTTCAATACCCAATAGATCTTTATCTTCTGCATTGGCCTGATGTTCCTTCAAGTGTTAGTGACAGAAACCGCCTCCTGCAGGAGACATGGCGAACATTAGAGGTAAGCCTGACTCTTTTCTTTTGAATGATATACTTTTATCCTTTTCTCAGTCTTTAATTGTTACAAACTATTAGCATATGTGATTATATTGGTTGCTATATATTTTGTATATTTCATGGAAGATTGGAAATCAGTCTTTTTAGATGTGGTTGTAGTATTTACATTATATAGTTTATATATTGACTTCAGTAATTCTTGACCAAGAATATTTTAGAATGTATAAAAAAAACGTGATGCGTAAGAATTTGTAATTTACAGATGTATAGAGATCCATATCTATATATATTTTTGTGTGTGGATAGAATAATGAATCAGTGCATTTTATATTCATTTTATTATGAATATGTATTTGTGGCTGTGCATATGGATGTCTGTTTCTCTCTCTTGGTGATATAATGACAGACTCTCATGTTGCCATGTTCTCACATATATTGGAAACACATCAGGTGTTGCTGGATGAGGAACGTGTGAGAGCCATTGGGGTCAGCAACTTCCTTGAACGTCACCTTGATGTGATTCTTGAGGAATGTTCTGTGGTTCCTCATATCAACCAGTGTGAGTTCCATCCATTCAATAACCCCAAGCAATTGCGAGAATATTGTGATGAAAGGAAGATACAATTTGAGGTGAGAACATAAATCATTAAGTGAAATTTGTTCAGATTATATGTAAGAGAAATATGAATTAGTCTTGTGAATTATGTGAATAATTAGTAGTGCATTGAAAATTTTGTTGATCTTTTAAAGTGTTGCATAGTGATGGTTCTCTTCTTCAGATTTATACCACATATGTGTAGTTGTACAAAGTAAGGAACATGATTTTTTCCACCATAAAGGTCATGCATGTGTTGCAAAAACATACTTTACTTGAAATATCTATTTTCCTTATATGATTATGATTGTGTATCATTCTGTAGATGAATTTATAAATCTTATGCATTTTAAGGTAATTGTAAGCACATGCCATATTGATAAATAACAATTAATTTGGTGCCCCAGGGTTATTCCCCTCTAGCAAAAGGTTATGCTCTTGTCGACTCTACAGTGAAAGCTATTGCTAAACTTCATAGACGGAGCCCATCACAGGTCCTACTAAGGTGGTCTCTGCAGAGTAGGGTTCCTGCTATACCAAAATCAACCAAAGTGCAGCGGGTGATGGAAAATGCCCAGGTATTTTTATATGTGTAGGATCCTTTCAGGAAGAAGGTAGCATATGATTTGGGTGTGATTTCTAACTTAGGAATTCAGTACTACAGTCATTATTTATTTTTATTGTATATGTTTTTAACTAGTTGCAGTTCTGTTGGATATTGGAAAGGTTTGAGTCTTTTGGGATACCTAGATGTTCACATCTTTTTTGTTTGTTTGTTTTTATTTGAAATGTTTCAAACTGAAAACACACAGCTAAATCATATTGCTACCATTCTTCCATTACTCAGTAGATAAGTTTTACACTTTAAGGAGCTTTTCATTTGTTTCATACTTGGTTTGAAAAATATCAAAAACCTTCTTTTGATTTTAGGGTTACTGTCCGCTAGGTAACGGACAAATTCTCACGGACCCAAAAATTAAAGAAATTGCAGAGAGGCATAACAGATCCCCAGCTCAGGTTCTCATTCGTTGGAATCTCCACAATAGAGTAGTGTGCATCCCGAAATCAACCAGGGAGCACAGGGTCAAAGAAAACTCAGAGGTAGAAATTTGAGTGTGTGGAGTATTTGGTGTGTCTAGGCTGAATTACCCCATTTACAAGGCATTTGCAAGGGTGAGGATTCAAATACATTTTCTGTGGAAAAAAAGTGTGGTGTAAGAGAATACAGTTTGGTGGATTTTTCTTTTATATGTCAGTATCTAAATATTTTGCCTGTTAGGAGAGAAAAAAATATATACTGAGAATTTTAATACATAAAACTGATGTTAAAATTTACATTTTTGAAGTACATGATATGTTTTGAAATATGTATAAGTAAATGTTAGTGTAACACCTTTTTATTATTATTGAACCCTAAGTGTCTTCTGAATACATTGTAGTTCATAAGTATATGTAGTTAAACTGTTTCCTGATTCATGTATGGTGGTTAAAATTACTTATTTGTATGAAATAGAACTGTGTATTGTAATGTTAGAGAATATATTTGAATCCAAACATTCTCTTCCAAACTCAGTAAAAAATCATCTTAGTATACTTAAAGCATGACCTTATAACTAACCTATAATAGCACTAACATTAGTTGTTTTTTTACCTTGATATATATAACATATTACTTATGGTAGTATTTACATACTTTTACCCTTGCAGGTGTTTGATTTTGTTCTGCACCAAAAAGACATGGATAGTCTTTCTCTGTTAAATGATGACTTCCATGTCTCATGGGACCCTAATTCATTGCCGTGATTCTTTCTGTTTACACCCTGGCCCCTCCCCCAACACACACACACACTTCCTTGCTTCAGAGGTACGTGTTGTGGCAGGCAGCATTGTAAATGGAAGTGTTCATGCTCACCGTTTAATATTATAAGGCATTGTTTTTCAAGACCTTGTCAAAACTAACTTGATTGAAGCCCTGTACTTATACCATAGATATTTGTGTGATTAACCAGAATACTGGCTTGTGATTGTTGAATGTACGTTTTTCTTTTCTTTTTCTTTTTAATTAGTATTTGAGTTGCTTATTGTAGATTAAGAATTTTACATTTGTGTAACTTGGTTTTGCAGCATGGTTGGTACTCCTCCTTGTTACAAAAAGGGGTATAGTTCTTAATCAGTACAGGATGGTTCATCGTGGTAGTTTTTAGGAACTACTAACAGAGAAGACTGAATATTCATAAATTCTAAGAAACGTATGCTATCCATGATAAAATTTGTCATTTTATGAAAGAGGGGGGGGGATCGTGTCAGCAACTCATTGCCAATAAAAGTTATGAATTGTAAGTAAAGAAATAGGACTGCAATCAGTGTTGTAATCTTAAAGGGACAAAACTTCCTTATGTAATATCTGGCAAAACTTTCTTCCAGATATTTGACTTTGCTCTCACCGACGAGGACAGTGCAATCCTGGACAACATGGCTCAGAAACTGACAATCATGGAACGCAGTACAATACAACACAAAATTGATAATCCTCTACCTGATGGGTACAAGCTGAAGATGGTTAAAATACCTGCTGAGCCATAAACATCAGTATTATGGAATCCTAAAAAGGTTATTTTTTATGCAGTATCCTCATTTGTCCTCATAAAAGAGTAACTCATATTCTAACTTACATAAAATAATTCAATAAAGGAAGATATTGTGTACTTCCAGATACTTCCTGAAGCATCAGCCAATTGAACCAAAATCAAGACATAAATGTTCTAGTTTATATATTTTTTCATGCAGTACCATAACCCATTTGACTATTCCGCAATCTATATTTGTCAAACCCATACAAAAATATTCAGGCTTTGGTAGTCTTGGTACTTTGAGCCAATTCTACCATGCAGCTATGTTCTTGCTTACTGAATAATACATGAATGACTGTCTGCTTGAGTGATTGTAATGGAAAGTCTGATGGTCTATGTGTAGGTGTAGATGTGGGTGCAGGTGCATGTGATCACACGGGCATATCTGCCTATTCTGGGACATTTTAACAACAAAGGATCTTTGATAATTTTAATATATTTTGCTTTATTTGTACATTAGGATATTTAAGATATTCTGTAATAATGTTTCCATTATATTTATTTTTTTCCTCAAATGTTGTGATAGCTAAATTATATATGCCTCATCAGGTTTTTATTGATAATTTAGTTACACTTTAAGCCGAAGACAAAAGTATGGAGTGAAATAATGAAATAAAAATAAGTGTTTGTCATCTTTCTGGAAGGATGCTTTAGACAAAAGGAAGAACTCCTTACATTTTAGTATGTTTTTTGTGATGATGTTTGTATAAAGTTTTCTTTATTATGCCAGCTAATGGTTTTAGACATTAGATGATTATTGTAATAATCTTAATGGTTAGAAATGTGGAAAGTAGCAAGCATTATTTTATTGACTGACTTTTTTATAATAAAATATTTATCAGTATTCACATTCTTTTTTTTTTTTAATTCCCAGACAGTGAAGATAATGTTTATCATTGATATTGAGAGAGGGAGAAATGACAAAGAAAAAGATTAAAAAGAAAACTTTTTCCTTTCATTAAATATATCATTATAATTTGGAATATCAATATAATACCTAAGCATAAAGAAAGACATCTTGATTTTATTTGTTTTACTGCCAAATTACTTATTTCATCAGTTACCTTATGAACCATGTGAATCTTAGTATGCTTGGAAAAGGTTAACTCTTTTACTTTTTTACATGCTACAACCTAAGAATGACATTCATACATCAAAAAAGGTTTTAAATCTTTTAGACTATAATTAAGGAATATTACCATACTTCTAGTACAGCCAAGCAGTTGATACTAATATATTATGCACAATTTTCTGTACTAAAACAAACCACAGATAAGAATCTCTTCTTTTAAGAAGACATATTAGAATATTGTTGAAGGGGTTTCAGGATACACAATACTCATCAAATATGATATAACAGAACATGTCTTAGGAGACATTAGGTCTATTACTCAGTGGATTTTTGTTACTTATGTTGTAATGACTGTAGCAATAAAAAAGATAGAATTCCTTCAAGCTTATGTAATTCTTGTGTTTTTGACTATTGCAATAATGACATTCTGTAAGGCATAACAGTATTTTGGAACACTAAATATTTAGATATGAAAGTATTCCTATTACTCATGAATATGAGGTAAATTATTTACAAAAACATCCTGGCACACATAGCTCTTCTGCAAAAACATCCACACATGCATGCATGCACACACATGCCCGCATGCATGCATGCATGGACAAAAAACACACACACGCACACACAGACACAGACACACACACAAAATGTGTTTAGAAAAAGAATGACTTTAAGATGGTATTCATAAGTTTGATAATGTTTGATTCATGAAGTACATAAAACAGTGTACTTGTACTATTTGTCTGTAACTCTGCTGCCCTGCTATGCTTTCTCAGGGACATGACACAAGCTTTATACACAAATTATATTTAGATAATTGTTTTTTTCAAGAAATAAGAAAATCAGTGATTTTCCAAAGTGGTGAAGACTTTATTCTTTTAACAAGAAAAAAACTAGAGTTTTGGGGAATCAAGGCAATCGCAGGAAGCTGAAGCACTTGCACTCAAATATTCTAATGACCCAGTACTGTTACCTTTGCCTTGATCTACAGTGCCCCTTCAGTAGAGGTCTTTCCAGTTTTTTACCTCTACTGGAAGCAGATCTAGATAAGGGAAGGCATGTACAGCTTTAGCACCATTCATAAAGATAAACTGTAAACCATACTCTGATGCTTCAAACAAATAAATCTTAACACAGTACTATCACATTCCATAAGCTGACTATACAACAGAAGTATAATATCACGACAAGAGCACACAAAGGTTTATCTGTTGAAGTTGTACCCAGGAATATATATATAATACTCCTGTTCTTTAAGCAGCATAAAAGCATCATTTGCACTGATGAAACAACTCTTGATATCATTAGTTCAGTACAAAATATTAAACTCAATAGCACTATGTTAATCCCAAGAGGAAGCTCAATATACACTTATCACTCATAATATTTCATGGAGGTATCTGCACATAATAATGTGTATTGTCTAACCAAGTATATCACAAAGTAACTTAGTGAACACAGAAAATAACTTAGTCAACATAAAAAAAAAGTTTTTGAATTCAGGAGGCTAAAGCACAAACTGCCTCTGCCATTTTTAGGTTTAATTATGTGCATTACTTTCTGAACAACAAAAATTACATACCCTGATATAAGAACCGCAAGAATTGAGATCAGCCTCTGACTGAGAGATTTTAATATAAATATATAAACAATTGTACAGGTATTTGAGACTGACACTGCTTCTGCACTGGTAAACATAATTCATAAATAATACATCCCTAATAAATAAAGCAAGTGTCTTCACTGTGGCATTTCAGAGTGAAGAATCATAATATGAATACCTAAATGTGAATAATGGATTAAGTTTTCTTTTGCCTACTGTTCATAATTGAAATATGGTAAAAAATGCCATAATAGAAGCATGGCACATCAGTAACAAAATGAGGTCAGTTTCCTGGAAAATATCACTTACAGCCTTCTGAATTCATACTGACAATCCAAATGGAGACACTAGAATGCATAAATAGGAAGAGATACAATCAGGAGAGTGTGCAATCCAAATTATTTGAAGTTCTTTGGATACTATAGATCAGTGTTTCTCAACATGCTTTTTTCCTATGTATAGCATGTTTTTTTTATATATAGCATGAACTTTTACTTTTCATAAACATATAGAAAGAGTTTGGTTTATTTTACTAAAGTTCATACATGGTTAGGTCTTTATCTCTTGAAGAACAGGAACATCCTTTGCATGATTCAAGGACCCTTACATGATTACAAACTTAAGTACAGTATTTTGAGAACTATCATATCTCCAAGTTTCCCCCTATTACTGGGAACTTAAATATCTTCTGTTGAGAATCACTGTCTCTGATGATCCAAAGTGTTCAACACATTATATAAGAACATCACTATGAGTTTTAATCTTAACCCTCTGTGCATAGATGGCATGAAATACATACCATGTTTATTGTGGTTTTATCTTATTAATTGTGTTTACACATAGTAGGCTCCACAAGTACTTAATCACCTATGAGTCAGTTACTAGTTGTACCTATCTCACCTGTTTACCCTTTTCCATGATTTTTGGCAAAAATATTGTTATTTTTGTTACTATTAGTATTTCAACATCCTACTAATCACAATGTCATTGACAATAATAGTATGAACGTTAACAGCATTTGGAAGAAACAAATATTCAAGGAATAGGGAAATCTGGTGAGTTCACATTAGGCCTACTAATTGACCCCTTGGTGGCTAAGCACTTGTGCAACTATCTGTGTGCAAGTAAAATTCACAAGACACATGCCATGTACACACATATACAAAGGAATAAAAGAGACATCTGTGGTGATAACATTGTTTTGTCAAATGAAACAGTCTTTAGTAGATCTCTGCAAGCAAGTGAATAAATTATCTGATATCACAAGAGTAAGAAAGGCTGTACAGACTTAATCATGTTTTGCTGTACCAGAGTTCAAACTAGATAGAGCCCTTAGGAGAAATGAAGGAACTATCAGCTAACATCAACAAGAAAAGAAGTTCTAAGGCAAAAAGCTGTTACAAGCTTTATATTAAAGCTATATTTTCTATCTTCTCTAACAAACTGTGAAAGCAAAAATGAGGTGTTTGGAAGCAAAGGGGTAAACCCATCAAATCAGACTTACACAGAAAATGTTTCAGAGACCAAAATATAATATTTTCTTACATAATTGCCTTCTGATACATAAACAGAGATGAGTATAATTATGTATGCTGCAACTGTAGGCGATAACTGTGATTATAATTTCTTCCAAGTTAACATTTGGTGAATTAGCCCCATTACTTCCAAATGCTAACTAAATACTGAATTTCCTAGGAATCTTATTATGCACATATATCATTATCAATTGTATTTCACAGACCATATCTCATAAATACTAACTGCATTATAATAACATTCTAATGAATTAATAAATACCTACAGATACTGATACAGCATCATGTAATTATGGAATTCAGTCCACTGAAGGAAGGAATTTCTCAGTATAACACTAACTACACTGTCTCTGATGCAGTCCTTAGATGTACTGACATGAAGTAAGACACTGTTATTGTCAATAACAAATACCCAAGTAACAAAAAGTCATGCCTTTAAAAAATGCATCTCTGGCAAATGCTGACTACACTAGTAGTCTGTCCCTCATTTGTACTCAACATTTATTCTCTTATAATATCCTAAACATTCTCTCCTTGCTGACTTATCATATTAACCATGTCTCAGTCAAAAAAGCCTTCATTCCCCCATTCATTTTAATACCTGAATTCTATCATGCACTAATACTTCTTTCAGAAATATAAAAAATGCTTTACAGGGTAGACCACAATCCTTAAATACTCTAAATTCCTTCTTTGCTTTACTTTCAATACCTTAAAACTATAAAGTCATTGTATTATAGTCCTTCTTGAAAACCACATTACAGCCAATTAATTACTACTTTAACTATAGTACCTTATAAGAGTAGTTTTGTGTATGTCATATCCCTGGAAGAAGGTATACTCCAGTTGTTTGTTCTTTTTTGAGCAAAAGTAGTGCAAAGAAAATCTCTCAATATAATGGTACTCTATGTTACCAGCTTATGAAAATACAAGATTTAATTATGATATATATTGATAATGAAAACTACTTTTGAATATAAATTTTGAAAACGAGACTTTAAATAAAAGAAACAAAATGTAAAAAAAAAAATCATGAAAGCACATTCACAACTTCATCAAGGAGATGTGAAGGGTGATTTTCTGTATTGGAGAATCCCTTGATTGTGTCAAGCCGCTCGTCATCCAGCAGCTGTTCCAAACACCATTGGATTTTCTTCAAGTCATACAAGATGTGATTCTTGCCAGTCTGCCAAATCCCAAAGCTGAGATGTGTTTTCTTGCCTGAAAAAAAAGATAGATAGTTAGCAAGAGAGAAGGAGAGAGAGAGAGATTGAGAGAGAATAAGAGAGAGAGAGGAAAGGACAAGGAGAGGTGAGGAGAGGAGACGAGAAGAGAGGAGAGGAAAGGAGAGGGAAAGAGAGGATAGGATAGGAAAGGAGAGGAGAGAGAAGAAAAGACAAATTCATATAACCTACCAGTGAGAGTCTCGATCCTCCTTTTGGCAATAGTTTGAAGAAAAGTATAGAATTCATGGTAATCCATACCATGTGTGGCATGTAGAAGAAGCTGACATTGCCCAGTCCAATCATCCATGTCACTGCAGTCTCTTATGGCATACTCCACCTTCAAACACAAAAGCAAGGTTAGTTTATATCAGAACTGTATTTATCATATGACTGCCACTGAATCAAACAGATATCAAAAGCATATTAAATTCATGAATGAGTACTTTAACATGCTAATCAGGGGTTAAAATGAACAGCTGAATATTCTTGCAACAAAACTACTATTTTTGGTATTCTCACCTGCTGTAGAGATTCTACCAAGAAGTACCATGCTCTGTGGAGATTGGTTCCATTGAGCCAATTGTGGTTGATTGATATTGTATCTTCCTGTAAGAATATAAAAGACTATCAATAATTCAACTGTATCACATGAATGCCACCTAAAGTGATTCCTTCTGAATCAGCCTCTAGTTGAAACTTCATAATCTTACTTGAGACTTATACCTCACAACATCATAATAAAACTATCATGGTTGTCTCCACATAATATCTGAATCTTCTTTTCTAAAAATAAATGTAAAGATCTGTCAGTTCTTTTAAAGGTTGTCAAAAAAGTAAATTTTCTTACCAAATTCCACACTTGGTGGTGCCAACTAGAGGGCACAAAGATTGTTTCCCCTTGCTCCTGGATAACCTCTATCCGACCCTTGGCTGAAGCTGCATTTGGATATTTTCTAATATCTCTGTGATGAAGACATTGCAAGTAGTGCAACAGGGGGTGCATTATCTTTGGCAAAAGGGATGAGGACTTCTAAGGCAAAGTAGAGAGAGAGATGAAGAGTAAGAGTCAAAGTCAGGGATAAAGAGTCATAGATGGAAAATCAGAAAAGGATAAAGAAAAAATAAGAATTCAGATTATTGATGCTATGAGTGTATATATACACATCTAAAGTCCACTATGATTTATTCAATTAATCTTTCTTACATGCAAATGGCTGTATAAGTGCTGTTACCTTGAAGTCAAATACTAAGCTGACTTGACCTCCCCTTTTTACCCCATTAGTCAAATTTTTGGAAAGAAAAGTTTTTATCTTTATCACTATTGCTATTGTTTATATCATAATAATGAATCCAATGGTAATATAACATTAATGACTACAGTAACAGAAATAAAATCTTTGGCTTGTTGAACCAGCCGTGTAAAAATAAAATTGACAAAACAAACTACACTAATGAGTTAAATGAAAAAATGGAGTAGTGCATTGGGCAGAAAAGAAAGATGCAATCAAAATTATATTACATATATCAAATGGAATGCCATAAAAGGAAATATATCTTTTCATAATAGAAACTAAAATCTGGAGAACTTTTGTTTAACAGAACTCTCTGTAAATAATCAGCCTACAACTAAAATATAAAGACAAATGGTTACTCATCTTGTGTGATAATCTTAATCGAGAACACTTAAGTATAAAGTATCATTTAGCTAATAATCCATACTTTAAATCAGGAGAATCAACATCATATACAGGAGTGCCAAATGGGTCACGTAGAAACTGGTCCTCACCAGGGGGGTAAAATACCCAACGTTTCCGTCCACACACATTAGCAGACCAGCTGTATGATCGAAATACATCTGCATGGAAGGGTGTCCTGCAACCATTTGATAATTTTCAGGTAATTATTTAGTTCATCTAAATATAGAAGGGATTATTTTTAGAGAAAAATCTGCCATCAGGAAATTTAATACAGCTGCAAGATAGCAAAAATATCCAAATCACATAAAGTGTTTGTGATAGTTGTTACTTACCAACTTCCTTTGGGTCCCATGTACACAAATTGGTAGTCATCATGAATATCACTACGTACATGCCAGAATTCATTTAGCCAATCTGATGCAAAATACTGAAGTGTAGAGTAAGCTTTGTAAGCAGGGAAGTCTCGAACAAAGTGCCAATCCTGTGAAGTGATGAAAAGGAATAAATCAAATGTCACTAGGAAAAATAAAATGCTTCTAGTTAAAGGATACATTACCATATAGAGCTAAGAAGTTGAAACAATGTTTAAAAATCCATATTTATATAACAGTATGATGTACTTATACATCATTTATATGCAGATTAATAAAAAATGACAACTCACATCCACTATTTATAAAATATTGAAATATTCAACAGGAGTTCAATAATACTGATAGCTTAGAATGAATGCTGGACTATAACCATTCATGCTTTTGTGTCATCTATTATGCATGTTGTGCTATAGTATGGCAATATACTTTTCTGGTGCCTGAACATGAAATCATGTATGATATTATACAGTTTATCTATATATAATGGATGACTTTCTATATTATTAGTTCTTTGTAAACCACAAATAGCCTATAAAAACTGGGATACCTCAAACACATTGTAAATCTAGTCTTAAAAATGGGTAAACCTTGCAAATGCAGCCATATTTACCTTCAGATAGAGACAATTCTTCTTCCCCGAACACGGATCCCTGAGGCTATTCCAGTAATCTATATAGTCTCTTAATTTGTAAGTTTTCTTTTCTTGAGAATCATAATGCTTTTGATCACAGTCAGCAACAGGAACTTCACCATCACCTACAACACGTGTTAAAAAAATATAGATACAAGTATTGACAGAGCAAACCTAAATTATTTAAACTAGCTACTGAAACTTAGTTATTCTGTTATCCTGGATATCTTCATACCAGGTCACACATATCTAATAACAAGCTAATCTTGAACAATCTGAATATAAGCCATATATAAAACATATGCAAGTCATTTATCAACCTATAAAGTCACCTTATCATATCTGCTTGGCAAATGTGCAAGAATATAGTTCATTGTGGCAATAACTGATAGGGTATGTATGACAATGAATAATATTGTAAAGCAAGTAATTACTTAACATTCTTATGCAGAATAAAACTAGGTCAAGGCAATTTGATTTTTATATGGAATAAATGATCAGTTGCTTTATCAGAAAACAGTGAATGGATACAGAGAGGGTCAGCATTCATATCTTAATGAATAAATAAAATAGCACTCATCTCCAAATTGCCTCTTTCTCTAATGAAGAAGGAGGGGTGACAATTTAAGCTACCATAATGAATCATTTCTAAATATAATTAATTTGTAATCTTATAGGACGTGAAACAAAATCTGGTCTTAAAAATATTTTCACATCATGAACCTCACCTCAATACTGACCCTTTCACCAGAGGGTAACTTAATATATACAACAAATAAAAATACATGCCAAAAATG
>NW_020868835.1:392242-397239 GCF_003789085.1 Penaeus vannamei
TCCACATCCTCATCCGCTCATCCACTCTCCGTCTTTCGCCACATCCTCACCAATCTCTCTCTCCCTCTCCTCATCCATCCGGTCCCGTTTTGGTTCGTCCCATAACTCTTTTTTTCCAATCTTTTCTAATTCTTTTCTTCGTCCCTTTGGGCTCCTCCTCCACCTTCGGGTTTTCCGCACTCCTTCCTACCGTCCTCCCATCCTACTCCTGCCTATCTATTCCTCCTCCTCCCCCTCTCTCGCTCCTCACTAGCCCTCCTCCATGCCCCTCCTCTCCCCCCTCTCCTCGCTCCTCACCCTGCTCCTCTTCCTCCCCCCCCTCTCTCCTCACTCCTCCTCCTCCTTATCCTCCTCCTCCTCCTCACTCCTCCTCGCGTCCTCCTTACCTCCTCCTCCTCCCTCTCTCCTCCTCCTGCCTCCATCCTCCTCCTCCTCCCCCATCATCACCCACCTAAATCCTTCCTCCTGGCTCCTCCTCCTCGTTCCTTCCTTGCGTGCCAGCCGTCGCTCCGCTGTCTGGCTCTCACCATGGGGCATCAACCTCCTCCTATCCTCTCTTCCTGTCCTCCCTCCTACCTTCCTCCTTGTCCTTCTCCCTCCCCCCTCTCCTTCTCCACACCATCACCCTACCTCCTCTCCTCCTCCTACCTACCTCCTCCGCACCCTCCACCTCCCTCCCTCCCTCCTCCTCCTCCACACCACTCGTTGTCCCTATTCCGTGTGCCAAAGGGCTCGTGTGGATATGCGTCTGGCGAGGGATGGAGGAGTGTGGGGGCGGCGCGATGCGGGCGAGTCCGTATTGAAGGCGACGGCGGCGTGGGCGGCCGGGTGCTCGGGACACTCGAGCGCTGTTTGTGGAGGCACCGCTCACGCCCGCTCGGAATTCTTCTGTCGGTGCTTTGGTTTTGTTCTTGGTCTTGCTGTGCTATTTTGTATTTGTTTGTTTTTTGTTGCTTTATTTTCTAATTCGTTAGCTGTTCTCTGCTGCCTTTCTTTGTTTCTTTCTTTTGTGTGTGTGTGTGGTGTGTTATTATCTATCTCTCTCTCGCTCTCACTCTCCTTCCTCCCTCCCTCCCTCCCTCCGTCCCTCTCTCTCTCTT
This sequence comes from Penaeus vannamei, assembly GCF_003789085.1. Taxonomy (NCBI): domain Eukaryota; kingdom Metazoa; phylum Arthropoda; class Malacostraca; order Decapoda; family Penaeidae; genus Penaeus; species Penaeus vannamei. Next base: position 393,343 of record NW_020868835.1, read on the forward strand.
CCCTCCCTCCTTTCCTCTCTCATCCCCACGTTTCCATCCTTTTCGCCTATCCCCCCTCCCTCCCCTCTATCCTTTCCTTCTTGCATTTCCTTTATTGATTCATCCTTTTCCACCCTGGCCCTTTTCTATTTATCCTTCCCCCCCTTTCTCTTTCTCTTTTATGTAGTCTTGTTTATGGTTTTTCGGTCTCGTGCCAAGTGGAGGGAGAAGGGGAGGAAGGTGGAAGAGGGAGATGGTAGAGGGGAAAGGGAGATGAGGATGAGGATAAGGGAGAGGATGAGGACGGAGGTGGGGACGGAGAGAAGATTATGAGGATGGAGAAGTAGAGGGGAAAGGGAGATGAGGATGAGGATAAGGGAGAGGATGAGGGACGGAGGTGGGGGACGGAGAGGAAGATTATGAGGATGGAGAAGTAGAGGAAGAGAAAGAAGAAAGAGAAAAGAAAAGAAAAGAAAAAAGAAAAAGAAGAAAAGGAGAGGAAGGAAGGAGAGGAGAGAGAGGAGAGAAGAGAAGAGAAGAGAAGAAAGAGAAGAGAAGAGAGAGAAGAAAGAGAAGAAAGAGAGAGAAGAGAAGAGAAGAGAAAAGAGAGGAAAGGGAGAGGAGAGGAGAGAAGAGGAAAGAGAAGAGAAAGAAAGAAGAGAAGAGAAGAGAAGAGAAGAGAAGAGAGAAGAGAGAGAAGAGAGAAGAGAAGAGAAAGAGAAGGGAGAAAAAGAGGAAGAGGAAGAGGAAGAGGAAGAGGAAGAGGAAGAGGAAGAGGAAGAGGAAGAGGAGAAGAGAAGAGAAAGAAAGAGAAAAAGAAAGAGAAAAGATGGAGGATAAAGGAGAAATGATTGAAGAAAGAGAGAGGGAAGGGAGAAGGAAAGTGAACACGAAAAGACCCATGATAGATTTTAAGTGACGACGACGACCGCAGGAGGCAAGCGCGGAGAAGGGGAGTGGAGGGAGACGGGAAGGAGAAGGGGCGAGGGGAAGGGGAAAGCGGAGGGAGAGGGGAAGGGGGTGTGGGAGAGATAAAGGGGAAGGGAAGGGGAAGGGAAAGGTGAGAGGGGATGCGATAGAGAAAGGGGAAAGGGATGGCGAGAGGGGAAATAGGAGGGAGAGGGGAAGGGGGATGAGAGAGATAAAGGAGGAAGGAAAGGGGAAGGGGACGGCGAGAGGGGAAATAGGAGGGAGAGAGGAAGGGGGATGAGAAAGGTGAAGGGGGAAGGGAAGGGGAAGGTGAGAGGGATGTGTGAGAGAAAAGATGGAGGGGAAGGGGAGAAGAGGAAAGAATAGGGAGAGGGGAAGGGGGAGGAAAGAGAGAAGGGAGAGGGGAAGGGCAAGGTTGGAGGGGATAGGAGAAGGAGAAGGAAAAGGGGAGGTGAGAGGGGAAAAGGAAGGGGGATATGGGAGAAAAGGGGAGGGGAAGAGATATGTAAGAGCGGAAAAAAAGAGGGTGAGGGGAAGGAGAAAAGGGGAGGGGAAGGGATATGTAAGAGGGGAAAGAAAGAAGGAAAGGGAAAGGAGAAAAGGGGAGGGGACGGGGAATGTGAGAGAGGAAGGGGAAGGAAAGGGAGAAGGAGAGAGAAAAAGGGAAGTGGAATGTGAGGGGAAAGGGAAGAGAGAGGAGAGAGGTGGCTCCTTGACCTCAACTTCAGTCACAGAGGAAGAGCGGCCTGCGTGCCTGGCGAAAGGAGCATGCAGCCTCCCCTGGCACCCTGGCACTCGCACATGGTAACGAGGAAGGCACTCTTGCTTACTGTCCTGGCACTGGCTGGATTAGACGCTGAAAAGAGGCTTATGTCTTTTGTAATTCGAATTTTTTATTTTCGTAATATTAGTTGTATTACATTTTTTAAATAATTTTTAAAATGAATATTATTGATGTCGTTATTGTTTTAGTTATTGTTAGATTACTGTTATTATTGTTCTTGTTCTTGTTTATGCTGTTTTATTGTTATGTTTGTGGTTAATTAATATTAATATTATTATTGTAATTCTTTTTAGTGTTATTATTGTTACTATTATTATTATTATTATTATTATTATTATTATTATTATTATTATTATTATTATTATTATTATTATTATTGTTTCTTTTACGATTGTTAGTTATTTTTATTTATTTTTTTGTTTTTGTTTTTATTTGCATTATTGTTGTTGTATTAATTATAATTATCATTTCTGCTTTTCTACTTACAATTGTTATTTTTTAATTGTAATTAATTATTATTATTATTATTATTATTATTATTATTATTATTATTATTATTATTATTATTATTATTATTATTATTATTATTTACATTGATTTTGATGATGATGATGATGATGATGATTATTACCATTACCATTATGACTATTATTGCCAATATGATTTTGATTACTACCATTATTATTATTATTATTATTATTATTATTATTATTATTATTATTATTATTATTATTATTATTATATTATTATATTATTGATTCATCATCATCATCATAATTTTGCAATGTCTGATACAGGGACAAAGTGTATTCATATGGAATTCAGACGTAGTAAATGTGCTAAAGTAAAAGTGGAAAGTTGGTCTAAACTTGGAAATTCCATTTACCGCCGCCAGGGGAGCAAATGAAAGGATTAGATTTAGGTGAAACGTATGAATAATTAAGGATTCATCAGTCAGACGAGATGATGCGATTAAGATCTATCTTAAAATCTAGATTTCGTCGGAGTAATCAAATAACTGTAATTAACAGCTTTGCAGCACCAGCAGTAACATACGAAGCAGGAATGACTGAGTGGAACAAGGAAAAAACATCGGCTAGTGGAAACGAAAGCTTTAAAACCATCACAATATAAAGCCGCGGTCACACTAGTCTTCTCTGCCCTGGGATCCCGAGACAGCCTCGCCAAAGAGAGATCAGCTGACCAATCAAAAGCTGTAACTGGGCGGACTTCGGCGAGGCTTTCGAGGGATGACAGAGAAGACTGGCGTGACCCCAGCATAAGGCGCTGCACCCAAGAGCCGGTGCAGATAGGCTATGCACTTCGAGAAAGAAAGGCGGAAGAGGACTTGTAAAATTGGAAGACTTGGTGGCTGTGGAGATTACATTTTTAGTAATGTACACACAAGTCAGGAACCGCTAATGGGAAATGGCCATGGAAGGGTTTCTGGTCAAGTATGTCAAAAACTCATAAAAAAGCGGCTCCATAAGGGAAGGAAACAAAGTTGAGAGACAAATCCTTGCACGGAAAAAAAAAAAAATCTTACAAGCATCACACCTCAGACCTGTAACAGAATTGCTAGTTAATGTCGAACAAGATCGGGCACAAGCACAACTAGCATGCACATCACATCCTGAAAATACAATCCTCTGATAAGTGTAGAGTTTGTATAAAATGAAATAAGAACTATAGGGTCCATTATAACTGGACGTCCTTAATTAGCCCAGATTGTGTACCTGAAACACGTCTGGGGCGACACACACAGTGAATGAGTTATACAAAGCATTGGTTTTAAACAACAGAAAATGGGGGAACAATAAACAGAAACATTACTAGACACAAAAAAAAAGACAAAAAATTGTTCCTTGATTACTAACGATCATTACTAACAGAAGAATCACAGCGAGAGGCCAGTGTTTTTGTTGTTCACAACGAGAACCAGAGATTAAGAATGATTCCCCAGCGGATAGGAATACTGAACTGAAGGAATGAAAGAAAGAAAAAAATCGACAAAATACCAGGTTTAGACAAGACCAGCATCGAACATAGAAAAAAACTAGTTTGCATAACGTTCACCAAAAATCTAGGGAAGTTCCTCTTGATATTGAACATTAAGGACATCAGTATGAACAAGTTTCGAAAGATTTGATGAAAATCAAACACAACCAGGAGACATCTTGATTTCCTACCGTCTTTTTGAATTT
>NW_020868835.1:407339-417339 GCF_003789085.1 Penaeus vannamei
GCATGATGGCATACATCACATACTTAGTCAGTCTAGAACAATTACAGTATCACAGAACAAAAGACTTGTACAAAATATAGATAGCATAAGAATCTCATTCTTTCTGACTTAACATGGGGATGGATTCAACCAGTGGAAGAACTACAGGGGGAGTAAGAAGAGGGCCTGCCTCCTACCCCCCTGGTACATTTTTTAAAAACAATTTTTTAACTCTCAACGAGAGATAGCCACAAAGCTGGATGTTTAGCGCATTTATTTGTTTCAACCAATTTTGACATAAGATAACTTACTTTTTTAAGACTATCTCTTCTATTGATGTAGAAAATGAAATAGAAATGTATGCTGAATTTAGAATTATATGTTACATGGAATGGTAGTTCTTTTTGTCCATTAACCTTAGAACACGGCTATACCCTTGTAACCAGACCAAAAAGTGCAGAAATAGAATTATGAATGCCTGATTTTAGATATTTGGTAATGACTAGAAAGTCCTCAACATGGCTATATATCCCTGATTCTTTTCAGGTGTCCTCACTGGTAGCAGACAAGATGGGATTAGAGAAAGAAGCACATGACCTTGGGGAAAAAGTGGTGGGACTTGAAAGGAAGACTTTAACCCTCAAGGAGGAGAATAATAATCTACAGAATGACCTCAACAATCTTGTGCAGGTGTGTTTGGTTTTTCAGTTTTGTTTTTTTCTGCTGATTCTGAGTTTTGGTAATTTTTCATGTAGTTTATCTGTTTTATTGTAACTAGTATTTTCCATACCTACATAATTTCATACTATAATGTGTGCTTATATATCTAAGTAACATAACAGACACATTTTTGAAAGCAAATAATTTGATTTTGATTTGATTTTTGTAAAACATTCTTGGTTGTTTCTTATGTTTTGATATAGTATTGAATATGTATTTTATGGCTGGGAATAGAGTGTTTCATATATATCAGCTCAATGGGGGGGCAGGGAACTGCAAAAGAGAAAATGGAAAAGAGAAAACTGAAAATGAAGCAGAAGCCAGGAAAATGGACATTAAGTAATGTTTCACTTTCAGGTGATTACACGTGCAAGACTTACAGGTCAGTGGGAAGCAGACAACCTTACTTTCTCATGTGTCACGCCAGAGCAAGTGTTTGGCCCTGTCTTATCTTCATCCAGGTGAGCTGTTAACTGATATGTGACATTTTGCGTGAGTCAAGGTCTATATTCCAAAATCATCCACTCCAAAATATAACAATTTGCTATACATAACTGATCTGTCATCTTATAGTGTGTATGAGTGGTTATGATTTAACAGATTGCTTTTCACTGTTTTGTTCCTCAGGAGGTCATCCAAGTTACTTAAAAGAGAACCAGCATATTTTTAGATTTGTTTTTGCTTCTTATTCTTTTTATCATATTTTTAGGAGATTTTCTTTCCTTTTTCTTATTTTTTATTAAGTTGCTGAAAGATACCCAGTGTGTTTTTAACAGATTGGTCTTCTGTATTTTTATTGATCAGGAGGTCATCTCAGTCACTGAAGGAGAGCCAACATGACTACATACAACACATGCTGGAAGAGCACCTCAGGAAAGACAGCTCCTCCTTGAGAAGCTCACTTTCAAATCTTCAGGTGAGTGGATTCCCTTGGAAGGGTATTGCATCAGCCCCAAATAAGGGAAGTCTTAGGCATAAAACATCATTATTCTGTGTAATACATTTTAACCATACAAGGTTGCTGGAGAGTGATTGAATAGTAAATGGCCAGGCTGCCTATCTGGTAGTCGTAGATATTAGATTATTCATCTGTTACAATAATGTGTTATCTTCTCATTGTATTATATAAGCAGCTATGTTATTTTTGTTTTGGTAGGATGGAGACAGCAGCATGTATGGAGGCAGAGGGTCTGAGAAAGAATTAGTAATCATGAAACTGCGGTCTGACCTGCGGAGCCTGCAGTCGGCCCAAGATGAAACCAACCAACAGCTTCTTGAGAGAGATAAACAGATAGCAGACTTACAGGTTTGTTTACTGATGTGCTCCATAATTATCAACAAATTTAATTAGAAAACATTAGACTTTTTAGTCGTATAAAGTTGTTCTGGAAAGTGTTGTTAATTTTGCCATTTTGAAAAGGGCTTAAGATATATTGGGAGTCATTGTTTATAATAGGGGTGCCCAGCCTGGGGGGTCATGGGGTACTTTCTGGAGGGCCTTGGAGCAATATGAAAATTAAGATGTCGAATTGAAATGAATTCTATCTCACCTGCAGTATCAGCACATAATTATCTCTTACTTATCAATAAGTTGGAATCTTTTGATAAAGTATTCTTGTCCTGTAGCTACTGGCACCATTACACTATTCATAACTAGTAATAACTGAATCTGAAAAGATGACAGTCACTGAATGGGGCCATGGAATTTATTATATATTGGGTGGGAGTCACAGAATGAAAAGGTTGGGAATCTCTGGTATATAAGCTGTATTGGGATTAGGTGTGTTTCTTCACAGGTGCTTATACTTTCAAAAAGTAATTTCTATTTAATTTCTATTCTTCTACCTGCCCACACGTCGATCTTTGAATGACAGCATTATTACTTAATATGAATTATGTTGGAACAGATGCAACTGACAGAGCTCCACCATGAACTTGCATTGTCTCAAGCGGAAGTAAACAGCGTCAACCATACTTTGCAGGAGGTTCGTCACCGTAGCAGGCATGAAACTATTGAGGTGAGGGAATATCTTTTATGATACACATTTTGTAAATTTGATATCTTCAATATATATCCGGAACAAAGAAATAGAAAAAAAAATGAGACAACTGCTTTGAAGTATGCACAAAATTTTTGAACTTGACAAACACTTATTTTCTAGATTACTCGAAAGGAAGAAGTTGTACGTCAGTTACTATCAAAGCAGACCAAAAAGGATTCGGTTAGAGGTTCATATACGTCTCTTTGTGATCTCGATTCAGTTATTACAGGAGATAACAATGTAAGAATATTGTTTAGTCAATTTATGTTGTGAAATGTGAAATATGGACGATTTTTATAAATCTCTAGATTGTTTCTTCACAAAGTATAGTGATAATAGTTAAAATATTTTATAAAAGTTTTACCAAACCTGCTGTAAAGCTGATAATCCTGGGGCAATTCTGCAGGTGGAATCGCAGCTGAGTGAAAACATAGATATATTGGCTGGACGCCTGGCTGAGCTGGAGGAAGAGTGTACTCAGGTGCGTGAGGCGCATAATTCCCTGAAGGACACGCATGCCCTCTGTGCCCCAACCATTTCCATGCTACAAGATCAACTCGCCAGGTCACATCAGGTCAGTTGAGACGTTTTCCAGTGTGTTTTGAGACGCTTTTTTATTTTGAATAAATGTTGGTGATTTTAGTTTTTCTACAGCAGTTTGTATAAAGGTCACAAGGTATAACAACTTATATGGATTTCTATAGATGCATGTTATCATAACACAACATGTCTTGTAATTTATGTCATTTTTAATGTTAGAGTCTGAATTTGAGGTAATGTAATAGTCTGCTAGAGCACAAGCTTTTCAAGTCCAATTTTAATTAATACTGTAATAGATTTGGTGTAGGAAGTGTTTGTAATATTAGATGTGTTGGAAGTATAAAGTATTTCTGAGGTAGATTAATAAGTGGTGTGTTGATGTTTGTTATTAACTTATCCCTTTCTCATTCTGGTGGTATTTGAACACTTTATATTTGTGTATTTCCTTTAATGACAGTAATATTAACCCCTATGATCCAGATGACTATCACATGAAAAAAACTGACTTGAGGACTGGGTGACATGAACATACTGTCATAGGAGAATTTGGCTGTGGGCTTGGTTAATGTGAACTTGCTGTTGTGAACATTATGGCTTAATGCCAGAAGTGACTGACCACAAGTGCATAAAGCTCTTGGGGGGTGATTAGACTCATTTGGCATTTAGGAAGGGGCTTTTGCATTATTTCCATTGATAAAGGTGTGGAATGTCCTTTCTGTGAGCTATGACTGGAAGAATGTTGGCTCCAGGGAGGACGCTATTTCCATGCTCAGAATCCTATTCTTGGCTCTTGTGGCCAGTGGTACCAGTAGTATTTCAGAAAACTGAATATTACAAAAACAAAAAGTTATTCTTGTTATTATTCTTGCACTGAGTTATGGACTGCCTAGAGATGATATGGAGTCTGCATGGAAAACGGTCAATTACCATCTGGATAAAGCAAATCAACTGACAAATATGGACACTAGAAAATGGCAAAAAAGCTAAAGATGCTTATGCAGACATAGAGAATAAAATTACAAGAGGGAAGCATAGAGTCTTAAGTGTTCACGTGTGCCCAGCTTACAAGTCACACACCTGTTTGGCCAATCAAGTAAGCCTGATACCCATTTTTAGGCCATGCGATGAAAGTGAAGCACCTGGATCTTATGGGTTAAGATAGCTATATAAACAAGATAAATGTAAGACTACCATCCAAAACTATTTTTTTTCCCTTCAGAGTAATGTGCAGTATAAAGATAATCATGCCACCAAAATAACAAATAGTTTGTAAGCTGTATAACCATAAAAAACAGAACTCGAGTACCTTACTTCACCAAGTGTGGTATAAAAAGTCTAACCTTAGGAATGGTAATTGCTTTGAAACCCAGCAGACAGAAAGGGAAAGTTTAAAATGTGGATAAGGAATTGTTTGGTTTGCTTTTGAGTTTGACTAATATTAGCATCATGTAGCTTTTGTGGTTTGGACCCAGTCTTAACTGTATACAAACAATCCCTGGCTCTCCAGATTTTATCCACAGAGCATATGGTTGTGCTAGCCCTTTGTATAACATTCTGCATCCCTCTTTGATACTCTACTAATGTAGAACCAAGTGGAGCTGCGCACAGTACTAACAGCCGAAGTGGCTGAAAGACACGACCAACTGGTGGCCCTCAGAGACAAGCTGAAAGAGGAGGAGCAGAGGCACCATGAGACAAAGATGCAGCTCCAACTCAAGACTGAGGTGGTTAAAGATCTGCGGAAAGAAGTACGAGAGTGTAAGGAGAGGCCTTTAACTAATATTGGAAAGGTAAATAAATGGAGATTCCCAGGCTGTAGACTTGTGTCCTCTCTTAGAGTAACTGCATGCTTTAAACTAATTTTCTATATTTCAGCTCTTTCACAGTTTTATTTTATTAGTCGTAGATGAACTGTTAGTTAAATCCTTTGGGGAATTATATTAGCTTAACAATAGTAAGACATCTTGAGAGGGAAATGTCTTTCCAGAGTGATATAATTCAACTGGAAGCTGCTGTACAAACTTCAGCTAAGGAAATAAAAGCTGCTGAGACACAGACAGCAGAGGTAGGTTTTGTGGCAGTGTCATGTCTTTAATTGTGGAAGAGAACATTTTACAATGTTGATTTCACACATTTATTTTGCTTGAACAACTTAATCTTCCACTAGACACAATAGATGTCATTAAGCCGCAGATTTACTTATTTTGGCAGTGACACTTTTATTGAATATGTAAACATACCACTATTTTATTTTTGTATGCACCATCTTCCTAAATGATACACTGACTTGTGACTACAGCAGCATTTGTGTCATCATTTTTTACCCTAGTGTTTTCATAATTTTGATGAATTACATGGATAAAGTTTACTGAAATTCTGAAAGTTACTATCTGCACAAGATCTCAGATATCTGACAGTGATAGCCAATACATTTTACCTAAACATGACTTACAACTTTAAGGATTTATGTATTGCATACTGTAGATATTATGTCAAAATACTTTTTGAATGTTCTTTTGTATTTCTCCATATAAGAATGTTTGATATATTGGGCTCCCAAGTCAGATAAGAAGGCTATATCAACTAAGTTGCCTCTTTTATTTTTCAGAAGTGCCACTTATTGCAAATGAAATTATAATTTTGCCTTGCAGTGATTTTAATGGTGCAAATGCATTTACTTTCAGGAGGTGAATCATATGGACAAGGGCACAAGAGAGGGACCTTCAGTGAATGGCTTTTGTTCACAGTCGTCCCAAGTTTCTAAACTGGAGAACGAGGTGTGTTGCTCATAGGTTAAGGATTATTTCCTCAGTTCTGGGTGGCTTTTGCCCTGATAAAATTGATTATGCTTGAAAGTAATTTCTTTTTATGCTATTTACTTTTTCTGCTGTGCTTCCCCCATCCCCCTCATATATTTTTGTACAATCCTATGCCTTCTTTACTATAGGTCAGGGTTGAAATAATAGACTCTGTTGGCGAGATGGCTAACAAGGCCTGAATAAGTAAAATATATCTCAAATAGGAGAATAGTTGGTACTTGGAAAACAGATAGTAGTCATAAATTTAAGGTTGGTTAAGGTCTGAGTTGCAGACTGAAGCATAGATGCACTGTGTGAAAGTACACACAAAAACAATAAAGGTAATTTATAGTTTGAGAGCACCGACATTCAGCCCTAAACATTTCCTGAGTGCATTTTTGTGTATCTTGCTTCCCCATATTGCTTGCTGCTAACTGCTACTTTGTCTCCTTCCTTGACCCATGTGCCCCTGTGTGTGCATACAGTTGGCAGAGAAAAGTGTCCTTCTACGTGAGCTTCAAAGTCACCTGGCAGCATCGCGTCAGGAGCTCCACCTCAAGGATGAGACGCTCTCTAAGGTAACATGACAAAAAACTTAAGGAAGAGAGGAATCTTGCCATTGCTTTTGCCAATGTTGTGTCCTGTGGATTACCATTTCTGAACAGAGAGAATGTGTAGAATGTTGTGCTGTGCAAGGGAGGTGTAGTAAAAATTTTGGTTTTATTACAACAGCTAGAAAAGAAATTGGATTCTGTACGTCGAGAAGGCGGACATAATGGAGAGAGGATGCAGTATCTCACGGGTCAGCTCACGAGTCTCCAGTTGGAAGTTGGGAGAACTCACGGCCAGGCAGAACACCTTCGTAGACAGGTAGAATCTGGGGAAGAGACTGCATTTTTAATAGATAGATTTGATGATTAATGTCTTGTAATTACACTCAGATCTTAATATTAACTATGATTCTTTAAGAGTGTCATGTTCTCTACACAGGTGGAAAAGAAGACAGAACTAATTCAGAAGATGGAGGCAGAGAACACATCACTCTCGCAGCAGTTGAATGACAAATCACTAACATTAGAAAGATTCCAGTCAGAGGTTCTTAAAATGTCTACAGAGCTTGATAAAAAGAAGAAGGAGGTACATTTTTTTTCTTTTACAGGGAAAGGAGTCTCTTTTAAATGTTTTTATTGTGCTGAAGTACTCTTTTGTGTTATAAATTTTTAGTTATTATGTTTCCCCTGGTCAGGATGGTGGTCAAAAAGTTTTTTTTGTTTTGTAAGCAAGGTTGGAAACACATTTTAAAAAATCGGATTAGAATACACATTAATGTAATCTGCATGTACATTACAGGTTGGAGAGCAGCGTCTGACCATCAGCTCACTTCAGGAGGCACTTGTGACCAGCAAGAGGACATGTGATGACTTGCGTTCCCGTTTGGACAATGATGTGAGTGCTGCCATGTTGCACCATAGCCTCCCTCCACAGATATTTGCTAGTAGCAATAATCCCAACAGCATCCCCAGTGTGACTAATAAAAGCATCCTTGCTGACCGTGAAGATCCCCATTATCCGGTTGTATTGCCCAGTGCATGCGTGGATCAAAATGGCATAGGCCTACCTGTAAACTCTTCTCGCTCTTTCCCCATCACCGCCAGTAACTCCATGTCAAGCATTCCGCAGCCTGACTCTTGGCAGCTCCATGCCTCTCAGCCTCACTATAAGCAAGTAGCCGCAACAGACTCAAACATTGTGATGATGCCAGATGTCAGTCCCAGTGATTCATGTGCCAAGGATGTTATCAACCAAAATACCCCAAGTGCCATAACCCCGGATGTGTTGTCGTCCTGTGGTGGGACCCCCTTGTTAATCATGAACTCTCAGAGTGAAGGAAATAAAGTTTTAAATGGTGATTCACTAAGTGCTGTGAAGACCTTTGTTGGAGAGAACACTGAAAGTAGCATATCTAGTCAGAGTGGAAGGACATATGCAACACCTGTTGGCCAGACTCAGGGCCACAGTGGTCGAGTGTATGATGTATAGATAAGACTAGCCTGAGGTTGCAATCACCTGTTACATCTTGTGAAATTCATAAATACCTCAGGCTGTCTAACATGAAATCATATCGCTTTTGTACATTAAGAGTACTTAATGAAATAAGTTCATGAAATATACTTTTATTTCAAATCTCTAGAAGAAAGTTATTCAAAGCAATATTAGGATAAAAAAGAAAAAAGCAAAAGTTGGTAGACTATCTTTTTTTCTGGTTGTAATGATAATAGAGAAAGGATACACACTGATTGTAGGCAAACTTTTGAGAATAGCAGAGTGAAAGGTAGTTGTCCTTTATCCTGTGCCATCAGAAATCATATTTTATTTCAATTCTTTTTTTGTGTTGAAGCTTCTAGTCATAAGATGCTTGTAAATTTTGGAACTCTGCTGTAAATGTTTGTGCAGCAGTCGACAGGTTGTGAACCTACTTCTATTTCTCATGTTTGCAGTAGTGTTCTTATATTAAAATTACTGCTGTATCAATAGAACTGTCATATAATTATGTAATTATGGATTGTTTACTGAAAACAATCCTTGTTCTTTTTCCATTGATGCATGTGTGTCATAGTGTACTTACTGCTACTAACACAGACCAGACATAGCAGCTGTGTCTTAGTCACAATCTGCCATGTAAGGTAAATGAATATAGTAATTAGGTAATAAAATTTTTATTATGCTAGAGAAAAAAAGGCCAAATGTAAAATCAGATTTATTGAACATTCCAAATGTTGTAATGGAATTCTATTTATATTTTGTTTCATCTCATATTATTTATAACTTATAACTTTTATTTATGATGTTTAATGATATGTTTGTAGGTGAGGAATCATTGTTATCTCTCATTTGATATTTAAAAGCAGATAAACATAAATACATATATATTTATATAGTTATGAAAGTAATATATTTTTTACAATGCAGTGGATTGTAAACCAATAAATGAATGAGAGTGAATTTAAAATTTTCCCTACCTTTTCATAATATATACTGATATGAGTGAAATGTAATCACCAAAAAAAAAAAGAATTATAATGATGAAAATGGTTCACTTTCAATTTGACATGAAAAGCATGAAGCATGTCTTTGAAATAAGAATTTGAATTGCTTGTCTGAATACTAATCTTGTGGATAGTCCTCTTGGAAGCGTGCTACTAACAATTTGTAATTTGGAACTTAGAACATGAAATGAGTACTACTTGTGTCGTGTCTTCTCTTGCTTTCAGTTTGTCCTTCTTTCATTTATTTATTTTATTTTATTTATTTTTTTGTATATGGTTTACTATATTTGTATATTTAATCTTCTGTTAAATCTAAATTTTCTTCTTAGCTTCAATTATCTTTCATTTTCTTTTCATGTTTTTAACTTCAGTTATTTTTCTCTTTTTGTATTTGAATCCTTTTATTTTCCTTTTTCTTTCTTTCTGTTATTAATTTTTTTCTTATTAATGTGTCTTTTCTTCTCTCACAAATTCCTTCTTATATGTCTGAGTTTTCTTCTTCTCTTCTCCAGCCTCATTTCTTGGAAAATTGATGCTGAACAAGTTAACCAATATACAACCATTTTGTTTTATTTACAATGCACCAATCCTTTATTTCACTATGTCTTGCCTTAATTGCTCAGGTTAAACTGCATATGCCTTATTTCGCTATTTTGTTTATGCCTTATTTAGTTTATACCTGTCCTTTAATTCACTATTATTTCCCCTTATCATTTTATTTATGCTATACCTATCCTTTGCTTCAAAATATTTTACTTTCATTGTTTTGTAATTACATACCTCTCCTTTGTTTTATTTGAGCTCTCTCTCTCTCTCTCTCTCTCTCTCTCTCTCTCTCTCTCTCTCTCTCTCTCTCTCTCTCTCTCTCTCTCTC
>NW_020868835.1:422339-432787 GCF_003789085.1 Penaeus vannamei
ACGGTCGCGACGGAGAGCCGGACGGAGGCCGAGCGGCGAGCGTCGGAAACCCAGCGGGACAACCTCGCTCTTCACGATCGGCTGGCGGCGCAGGAGGTAAGGGAGAGATGGAGAGACGGAGGGGGATAGGGAAGGAGAGGGAAAAAGAGGGAGGAGGCAAAGGAGAGAGGGAGAGGTGAGAAGGGGAGGGGGAGAAGGGAGGGGGTGAAGGAGAGAGGGAGAGGGAGAGGGAGAGGAGTAGGGGCAGAGAGAGGGTGAGAGAGGGAGAGAGGGAGGGGAGGGAGAGAGGGAGAGAGAGGGAGGGGGATAGGGGCAGAGAGAGGGAGAGAGAGGGAGGGGGATAGGGCAGAGAGAGAGGGAGAGAGAGGGAGGGGGATAGGGGCAGAGAGAGGGAGAGAGAGGGAGGGGGATAGGGGCAGAGAGAGGGATAGGGAGAGAGGGAAGGGGAAGGGAAGGGATGAGAGAAAGAGGGAGAGGGTGAGGAAGGGATAAGGGGTAGGGAGATGGAGAAGGAGATAGAGACAGAGACAAAGTCAGACAGATACCAAGATAGATAAACAGGCGGGTAGACAGAGATAATTAGACAGAGTCATAAAAAACACACAGACAAACAGACAGGCAGGCTGACTGACAGACATTCCATCCGAACATCGTCCCTAGGCCTCTTCCTCTCCCTCAGACAAGCGGCAGCGTTGAGAGACTAGGCCGCCAGCTGGAGGACACGGTGGCGGCCCTCACCAGCGCCCGTCAGGAGGCAGCTGCGAGGGCGGAGCAGGTCAGAAGGAGTCGCCAGGAGGTGGAGCAGCTGAACGAGACCCTCACCTACGAGAAACAGCTGAACGCGTCTTTACATGACCAGGTTTGAGGGCGTGTTGTATTGTTTAGGATTAAACTTTTTTTTATTTCATATATTTCATTCATTTCTTTATTTAATATTATTACTAACGATTATTATCATTAGTATTATTACCATATATATTTATTTGTTTACTTTTGTGGCCGGGAAGGTTAATAGACGGAAATAAAAAGAGTGATATAAGATCTTGAATTCCCTCACAACTTGAACATTTCGTGAAGGTTCCTATTTTTTAATCAAATAAAAGAGCAGATTTTTGCTTCTTGAAGTACCCACTTCAATATACACACATTTTTTTCTTAAATACCCACCCTCGCAGCTGTCCTCGCTGTCATTCTCCTACAGTGGCTATTCTTATTACAGGTGGAAGGGCTGGTGAAGGAGGCAGGGGCCCTTGACGTGAAGGTGGCCGATCACCAGCAGGAAATCAGGAGGCTGAACCGGGAGCTGCACCAGAAGGAGAGGCAGGTCAGTTCACTGGAAGTTTAGCTCATTTTAAGGCACGTGTCTGTTGGGTGAGAGTGTTTCCCCCGTTAGTTTAGCTGTTAAAGTCACGCGAGTGTGTTGGGTGAGGGTGGCTTTGATGTCCCCGATCACCGAGGTTCCGACGATGCTTATTCACTTTCGTGTCCTTTCAGATGGCGTCGTTGCAGACCCAGCTGGACGGCGCGAGGAGCCAGCTGGCGTCGATGGAGGAGCTGCTCGAGAAGAAGTCCGGGGAAAATCAGCTTCTGCAGGAGACTCGCGCACAGCTGACCGCGGTAATTGGGATGCGTCCTTGTGTATATCTGTCTCTGTCTGTCTTCGTCTCTCAGTTTCTCTCTGCCTCTGTCTGTCTCAGTCTCTATTTCTGTCTCTCTCCCTCCCTCCCCCATCCCCTTCTCTTTCTTTCTCTCTTTATATACATGTAGGTAGATATATATAGACAGACAGATAGATAGATGTAAATATATAGTCTATACATAATTCGGGAGCTGATACCCGCAGCGAGAATAGCCTCCTTTTCCGGGACTTTGCTAGGTCCCAGAAATTGATGATTTCTGGCTCCTGGTTCCAGCGCTGACCCACATCGTTGGACATGGTACAGCGATGCGGGTAATGCAGCCAAGGAGTTCGACCACATACTCGATAGCACTCGATGGAGGACCCTCCAGAACTGCAGGGTGCATAGGAGTGCTGAGTTCTGTGGTACTGACCGTAGATTGGTTGTGGCTACCCTCCGGGTACACTTCAAAACTCCCCAGCGGTCCAACGATCACCCGAGTGTTTCATTTGGACAGGCTGAGGGAGGGTGTGTGTGCTTGGGGGTTTGCTTGAGGCAATCTCTGGTCGTTTCACAGCAATCTGACGGACCCTGTACTTCTGTGGGACACCTTCAAGCACGAAACGCTTGATGCAACCCGAGAACCGATTGGTGAACGCCCGAGGGCAAGACAGAATTTTATCTCACAGGAGACACTGGAAGCCACAGATGCTTGCCGTGCGGCTCGTCTGACAGAGGATCGGGATTTGCGCCACTCTCTGGTACGCAGAACTCGGTCTATGTTAAGAAGGGAAACCGAGGTCGAGTTTCTATTAAATGACTTCGTCCTGCATACCAGGGCCTGAGAAAGCTGAACTCGGTGACTTCCTGAGTGGGCGGCTTTTTTAATAGGTCCTTGTGCTGGATCATGGGGTACTGTTGGTGGGACCACGTGTCCAACCAACGGTTGCACCATGAGACTGGCACAGGACCTGGTACATGCACAATCCGTGATCGCCAACTCAGGCTATATGGCCACCTGGCTTGCCTTGCTCAGGATGATTCTGCCCATCAGGTTGTCTCTGTTCGAGACAGCCCTGGGTGGAGGAGGCCTGTGGGACTTGTGCAGATCGATCAAACCTGTCGTGAAGATCTCGAGATGGGCCGAGTCTCTGCCTGGCGGCTTGCTATGAGGGACCCCAAAAAGGAAACAAAGGGTGGATATGCGCCCCCGTCGGCGTTAGCTACTAGTGATGATGATGTACATAATTACTCACTCGCATCCTGTCGAAAGTCTTTGAGCACTTCAATCCCTCCTCCGCCTACATAGCGCTTCGTCCCCACAGGCCAGGAGGGAGGTTGCCAGGGCGGAGGAGCAGGCGTCGAGCAGCAAGAAGGAACTCCAAGACGCCAGGGAGAAGATCTCTACCTTGGAACGCCACGCGAGGCAGACGGTATGTATGGGTGCGTGTGTTTGTGTGTGCATTATATACATCAATTGCAACCAGTAGGGAAATAAACACAACCAAAGTTCTTCATATTCCTTTCAAAACGAGCCGTATAAAATTTAGGTCTATTTAAATATTTCTTTAGACCATGCCTAAACCTGCCGTCATTAACTCACACTCACAAGACTCCCCCCCCCCACGCCCTTGCAGGAGGAGGAGCGCGAGAAGGAGGTGGCGGCGTTGGCGGAGCGTCTGACGTCAGCGCACGAGGACAGCGTGAGGCGCCTCGAGGACACGCTGCTCACCTACACGCGCGTGCAGGCTCATGATGAACTGCAGGTGGGTTGTGAGAGTATACATACATACATATATAGTTAAAGGGGTATACATACATACATATATGCATAGTTAAAGGGGTATACATACATACATATATACATAGTTAAAGGGGTATACATACATACATAATAGTCAAAGGGGTATACATACATACACACAGTTAAAAACATACGTGGTAAGAATTACGAATAGGAGTGAAGGAATATGAATCCTTAATATAAGGTTGTTATTCCAATTAATGTCCTTTGAAGATCATGAAATATGAAATGAAATGTGATTTAGGAAAACTGCTACCAACATAGAAGGATCTACATAAAAAAACTTAATATGCAACGTTCGTCTCAATACACATCTCTCCTCGTTCCTGCGTTGCGCGTGCACCCTGCAGGTGGAGAGTCTGGAGGAGGCGCTGGCGGAGGTGGGAGGACGCCTGGGGCAGTGCGAGGTGCAGCTGCGGGAGAGCGAGAGGGAGCGGGACGGCCTGGCGCGGTCCCTGCAGCACGAGATCGCCAGGAGGGAGTCGGAGGGCCAGGAGCACCACGCGCAGGTGGCTCGCCTCACGCAGGAGACGGCGCTGCTCAGGGTCAGTTCGCGGAGCTTTTCGTTTCAGTCTTTTTGGTTCCTTTTATTATTTTAGGGAGCCTCGACTCGTATACATTTTAGACCTCGTTTATGAAAGCCTTCGCCGCTAGATGCAGGTGCTAAAGAGCTTCGTTCTGACCGCCAGGCGCGCCTCGAGAGCGTAAAGGAGGAGACCCTGACGTGGCAGAGGCAGTGCGAGGACCTGGAGGAGCGTCAGGGCCTGGCCACGGACCCCTTGGCCGCCAGGGACCAACTGGCCTCCACCCTCCACCAGGTAAAGGGCCTCGGGTTGGCTTCAAGGCGGAGAAAAAAGAAAGAAAGAAAGAAATATAGATAGAGAGAATGAAAGAAAGAAAACGCTCTTCGTTCTTCTTCATGTGAAATTAATAGATGTGTGATCTGCAGATGGACAACCTCCGGGCGGCCCTGAGTGCGGCGAGGGCGGAGGCGAGGGCGGCGGAGGAGGAGAAGAGCCTGGCGCACGAACAGGTGCTCAGCCTCATCCGGGAGTGCAACCGCCTCGAGGAAAAGGTAAAAAAGAAAGAAAGAAAAAAAAAAGATAATAACAATAATAAAAAACGTATTGCTTAGACCTTTTTCTCCTAATTCGATAATTGAAGTCCGTCGATAGAGATATATTACAGGAAATTCCCCATGTGAGTACAGATGGGAAAAAAGGGACAGGTCATAACTTTCCTTTGATTTACTCTTGCGTAAGCTATTTCCTCTCGCACTACATACATAATATTGCATCTATTACCTCCACATTTTCTCCCCAGCATCCTCCTTCCATCCTTCCCTGTGGCCTTCCTTTCAGACGCTTTTCACCTTTTTCTTCTCCTCCTTCAGATCGAGGGCATGACCAAGCAGAAGATCAGGCTGGAGGAGGAACAGTCAAGCCTCAAGAAGGAGCTGGAGATCTCGAGAAGCACCCCCGTTCTGACGAAGGACCCAGAGCAGGAGAAGGAGGAGAGCCTTCTGAAGGAGGAGGTCGCGATGCTGAAGGAGCAGCTGGAAGCGACGAAGAAGGAGTTGAAAGAAGCGGTAATTCGGAAAGACACTTTTTGGGGGTGAAGAGGAAGGAGGGAGAGGGAGGAGAAGGAGAAGAAGAACAAAAAAGAGGAAGAGGGGGTAGGAAAGGGAGAGGGAGAAGGGGTAAGGGATGGGGAGAGAGAGGGGGAAGGTAGGGGAATAAGAAGGAGAGGAAGAGGAAAAGAGAAAGAGACTAGTTAAAAACATGAGAGTGGACAGATCTGCAGCAAAGACAACATAGAAATTATCTATGTAAGGAAAATATACATTACATTATCATCCAAAGGAAGGAGGGAGAGGGAGGAGAGGGAGAAGAAGAGGAACAAAAAAGAGGAAGTGGGAGCAGGAAAGGGAGAGAAAGGGGTTTATGTAAGGAAAATATACATTGCATTTACATCCAAATCGACGAAACAAAGCACAGTGCCCCAAACCTTCCCTTTCCCCGTGACCCAGACTGAGGCGGACGGGAGCAACCAGCTGGGGCAGATGGAGAGCCAGCTGGGCGAACAGCAGCTACGGGCGGAGCTGGCCACGGCGAGGCGCGAGGTCGGGGAGCTGCGGCGCCTTCTGCTGGAGCGAGAGAGCGAGGCGCGACTCAACATGCTCAAGGTCACCACGCTGCAGAGGACGCTGCAGGACCGACAGCACGAGGTCAGGAATCTCATCTTAGGTCACCGGTGGGGCGTTGGAGATTGAGAATAAGAAGAAGGAGAAAGAGGGAGAGTGTGAGGGAGGGGGAGGGGGAGAGGACGATGGAGAGAGAGAG
Source organism: Penaeus vannamei (assembly GCF_003789085.1). NCBI lineage: Eukaryota > Metazoa > Arthropoda > Malacostraca > Decapoda > Penaeidae > Penaeus > Penaeus vannamei. Next base: position 428,105 of record NW_020868835.1, read on the forward strand.
AGTGTTAGGGTGAGAATGAGGGGGAGGGAGATAGACAGATAAACTGACAGATACACATACATACATACATGCATACAGACAGATAAACAGATATACATATATACATACATGCATACATACATACAGGTAGACAGACAGAGGGAGAGGTTTTGTAAGAGGATGAAATGTCAATTTTGAATATCAATGTTATTTTAAAACTTCAGTGGAATGAAACGACTATCAAAAGTGTTGAAAGATGGCCAGGACTGACATGCAACGTGAATGATGATTTGCATGGTGTAATAATGTATAAATAGGTAATAACGAAAAAGAAAAGAAAAAAAGAAAAAAAAGAAAAACATCACCCTCAGGTATCTGGTCTCGAGGAGAAGCTGCAGGAGGCCCACGCGGACGCCCACAAGTACGAGGTGGAGGCCGAGGAGCTGCGGGCGCGGGCGGCGTCGCTGACCACCCAGATCGCCCACGCCCACGCGACGGGCCGAGACTCCGCCCACCCACGCCCTCAAACACAGGAGGTGAGGAACCTTTGGAGCAGTTTTCGTTTTTCCTTTTTCTCTTTGGCGAAGCTGTTGCAGAAATCACGGAATAAGGGAGAGAAAGAATTATATATTGCTTTCATTTTCAGGAGGTTTGGACCATGATTGCTGGCTGGTTGCCATATAAATAAATAAATGAATATATATATATATATATATATATATATATATATATATATATATATGTATATATACACATATATATATATATATATATATATATATATATATATATATATATATATATATATATATATATATATATATATATAAATATAATATATATATATATATATATATATATATATATATATATATATATATATATATATATATATATACATATACATATACACATACATACACATATATACATTTGTATGTGTGTGTGTGTCTGTGTGTGTATGTATGTTTGTGTGTACGCATATATGTATGTATATATGTATGTATATATAGATAGATATCTAGATAGATAAATCAATCGATATCTAGATAGATAGATAGACCGATTGACTGATAGATGCAAAACTATAAAATACATATTGATATGTTTCGTTGAAATAATTTCCCCTTGTTATATTGCTGCCCGATTTTGACATTCTAATTTTTCCGTAAGATTTTGGTAATTGCGAAAATAACAAAAAAATACGAGTATTTTTCGTCCACGATTTGACTCTTGGCAGATTTATTTCATTAAGTATATCATTCAGATTATAATTTTCTCCTGCAGTTAATATCAAGTATATTAGTACCAAGAAAAGGCATCGTCGAAATTAACTAAACGTAGATGGAACAAGGGGAAGGCGGGAAGCGTAGAAATTCATGAATGGGATGCGTAAAAAATTATGAATGGGATGCGTGGTCAGTTAGTTGAATGAAACCCGCGGGATGCACACACACACACACACACACACGCGCGCGCGCGCCCACACATTCACAAAGTAATGAAATATTTATGAATGGATATTTTAGTTGCATAACAGATGGGGAATGCTTGAATTAATAAAAAGGGAAAATTTACATGTAATAATGATATACTTATGAACTTAGTTCAATAAAACACGAGACTAAACACTTAGTAGTAACGAGTATTTAGTTTCAACGAATTATTCATGAATGAGTAAAGTAGTAAACTAAATCACGGAGGATGTACACGTAGTAGTGGGATATTTATGAATGAATATTAAGCTGCATGAAACAAGAAGAATATACACATATTAATGATAATTCTCCCCCACCCCCGCCCCCCACGCGAGTGCAGGTGGAGGCACTCGAGGATGAAGTTTCGAGGTTGAAGGGAGAGCTGGCAGCCAAGGTGGAGGAACTGAAGCAGGTAAGAGAGAGGGAGATAAGAGAGGGAGAGGGAGTGGGAGGAGAAGAGGGAGAAGGAGAGGGAGAGGGAGTGGGAGTGGGAGGGGAGGGGGAGGGGGAGGGGGAGAGGGAGAGGGAGTGGCAGTAGAAGAGGGAGAGGGAGAGGGAGAGGGAGGGGGAGGAAGAGTGAGAGTGCGAGAGAGTAGCAGTGGGAGGGGGAGAGGGAGAGGAACTAGAAGAAGGAGAGTTAGAGTAAGACGGAAAAGGAAAGGAAAAGAAGATGGAAAAGGTGAAGGAGAAGGAGAAGGAAAAGGAGAAGGAGAGGATAGAGGGAGAAGGATTAGGAGAAGGAGAAGGAGGGTGAGAGTGAGAGTGGGAGTCGGAGTCGGAGAGTGGGAGAGAGGGAGAGAGGGAGAGAGGGAGAGAGGGAGAGAGAGAGAGTGAGAGTGAGAGTGAGAGTGAGAGTGAGAGTGAGAGTGAGAGTGAGAGTGAGAGTGAGTGAGTGAGAGAGAGAGAGAGAGAGAGAGAGAGAGAGAGAGAGAGAGAGAGAGAGAGAGAGAGAGAGAGAGAGAGAGAGAGAGAGAGAGAGAGAGAGAGAGAGAGAGAGAGTTTATAACAGGGGTGCCCAACCTGGGGTGCCATGGGGTACTTTCAGGAGGGCCTTGGAGCAATATGAAAATTAAGAAATCGAACTGAACGGAAATCAATCTCACCTACAGTACCTACACATAATTATCCCTCACATTTCAATAAATTGGAGTCTTTCCATAGAGTGTTCTAGTCCCAGAACTATTGACACCATTGCACTGTTCATAACAAGTAATAACTGAATCTGAAAAGATGACAGACAGTGAACAGGGCCATAGAGATTATTACTTACTGGTCGGGGCCACGGAAGGAAAAGGGTTGGGAACCACTTCCAACACAACACAACAAAACCATTTTATCCTCGAACCATATTTTCTCCTCAGTCTCTAACCTTCCTCTTCCTTCTCTCTTTTACCCTTAATATTTCCCCCTCTCTAACTTGCCCCTACTACTTTCCCCTCTCTAATTTGCCCCCACTATTTTCCCCTCACACTCTGACTTTCCTCTTTCCCCCTTCCCCTTCCCTTTCCTCCAACAGTTTCCCCTCACTCTCTGACTTCCCCCCTTTAATTTTTGCTCTCACTCTCCAACCTTCCCCTTCCTCCTCCCTTTCACCCTTAATATTCTCCCCTCACTCTCTAACTTTCCCCTTCTCTTTCGCCCCAATCTTTTCCCCTCACTCTTTAACATTTCCTTTACCCTCCCTTTCACCCTTAATATTTCCCCCTCTCTATCTTCCCCAATATTCTCCCCTCGCTCTCTAACCCCCCCTTCCCCTTCCCTCACGCAGGCTGGAGAAAGGGCCGAAAGGGAGGAGGCCAAGATGAAGGACCTGCAGCAGGACGTCTGCCGCCTCACTCGGGCCCGCGACGAGGCGCTCAGGAAGGTTAGGAATAATCGTGGTTTTAAAATTTATTTATTGTTTGATTGATTTTTTTATTTTACCTTTTTTGTTGTAAGGACTGTCTTTATTTTCGCAGTTATTGTTATTATTACTATTGTCATTGTTCTTGTTTATATTGTTAACGTTAGTAATGTCATAATTATTATTGTTGATGTTATCATTATGATGATGTTTATTATCATTATCATTGTGATCATCGTTATCCTCCTTACAATTAATACCACCATGAACACCCCTTCCCCCTCACCCCCATCCTCCTCCTTCCTCGCCCCAGATGGTGTCCCTGGAGGCCTCCCTGGGCGAGAGCGAGGCGGTGGTGGAGGCGGCGCGGGTGGTGGAGCGCGTGTGGGGGTCGCAGCTGCAGGCTATCGAGGAGGAGGTGTCCCGCCTGGCCTGCGAGAACGACCAGCTGAAGGAGTGCAACGCCGACCTGCACCGCCAGGCCTCGGAGGCGCAGCAGGAGGGCGAGCAGCTGAGGGCGTCGCTGAGGTCGAGGGAGAGCCAGCTGCAGGAGTTGCAGCAGGCGAGGGATCTGCTGGCTAATGATGCGCAGGTAAGGCGCGGGGGCTGGATTTTCTTTCTATCTCTGTCTCTCTCTCCCTCCTTTTCTTCTATCTCTTTCGTTATATCCGACCATCAAACACAATGCCCACCAACCAAACGGGCGGCAAATAACAAACTAACCTAACCCCAAATACAACCTCCAGGTGGTGGTGGCGGCGGTGAAGCAATGGCTGCACGAACAGAAAACGACCAACCTCAAAATGGCGGGAAAACTCCACCAGACCAACAAACAGGTGCTTCTGCTCAATACCGAGAAACAGTGAGTCTAATCTCAGCGTGATTATATTCGTGTGTGCGAGCTTTAGGGGCCGCAAAAACGAGACTATGAAAACCCCTACAAAAAGTTTCTAAAAAATGGCTTCTCATAAACCCGTTCGTTAATAAGAACACTAAAACAATAAAAAATAATCCTTGCCGCTAAAATGGACATACTTTTCAACTAAGACGAAGACATATTGGAATTCCACAAACGAAGTTAACAGTTCTATTTTTTTATCGATAACTTTCCTATATTTAATGAAGCCAATATTGCGCATGTTCGTGTGTAGGCATATGTATGTATTTAGATTAAAGTTTTGTATTCAGTATTCAATATTAAGCATTCAAGTTAAGTTTAGTATTCAGCAAATGAGAAACCAACTTAAAAAAAAACAATAACAAAGCTTAATATTTCGTTAAAGCTATTAAACAGAAGAAAAGAAATACAATAATAATGTTTAATCAATAACAATATTAATTCAGATAAAAAAAGTAATGTTTAATATATAATAATGTTTAATC
>NW_020868835.1:432887-435387 GCF_003789085.1 Penaeus vannamei
AGGGAGAGGAGAAAGGAGAGAGGGAGAAAGAGGAGAGAGAGAGGGAGAGAAAAGGAGGAGAGGAGAGAGGAGAGGAGAGAGAAAGAGAGGGGAGGAGAGAGGAGAGAGAGAAAGGAGGGAGAGAGGAGAGAGAGGAGGAGAGAGAGAGGCGAGAAGAGAGGAGGAGAAGGAAGAGATAGAGAGAGAGAGAGAGAGAGAAGGAGAGAGAGAGAGAGAGAGAGGAGAGGAAGAGAGAGAGAGAAAGAGAGTGAGACGAGAGAGAGGAGAGAGAGAGAGAGGGAGGAGAGAGAGGAGAGAGAGGAAAGAGAGAGAGAGAGGAGAGGAGAGAGGAGAGAGAGAGAGAGAGAGAAGAGAGAGGAGAGAGAGAGAGAGAGAGAGAGAGAGAGAGAGAGAGAGAGAGAGAGAGATAGAGTCATAGATAGATATATAGATAGATAGATGGTTAGAGAGATTGACAGATAGAGACAGAGAATGAGAAAGGGATAGAGACAGAGATGACTAACTACCTCTTTCCTACAAACTCCCTCCACCCAATCCCACAGAGACCGGGCAAAGTGGGCGGCGTGCTCGTGGGCGGCCTTGCTTCCCCGCGAGTGATCTCTCCCGTTGTGGGCGTGACATCACCTCGGCTTCCCTCGGCCACGCCCTCTCACGACAGCGTCTTGGGATTTGGCAACCACGCCGACTGCAAGCCTGAGGATGGGCTGAGTGTGAGTGATAGGCCTATGTATCGGCTGTGCGTACTGTTACTGTAAAGTTATAGCGTGATATTTAGAGATGACACGTACATGCAAATGCACACGCACATGCACAATTAAACACATTTTTGTCGAATTTAAATACCTTACAGAAATGACACGCAAAATAAGAAAAAATACACACAACCAAGTATTCCAGCAACACCACACAGAAATGACAAAAAACAAACAAACAAACAGAATAATACCTCACCTAAGAATTCTAAAACGCTCTTCCCTTCGCCGCCCTCAGACGTGCTCCTCGGGCAGCAGCAGCAGCAGTGGGTGCCAAGTGCCCGGCCCCGACATCCCCGGCGCCTTCCACCTGGACCGACTGGCCTCGCTCGCCGATTCTCTTCTGGTTACGTCTAGGTGAGGAGTGGGGGAAACGAGCCTCTGATTTATTCTTTTCTTTTTTTCCAAACAGATGTGCATTTGAATTGGATGTTCTTGATTAGGATTTTTAATTTAATTTATTTATTGGAGGAGGGGAACGAGCTTACGTTTTTTTTTCTATAATCTAAACAATTGTGTCTTTGAATTGGGTTGTCTTGAAATGATTTTTAATCAATTTATTAATTTATTGCTGTGACTGATATATAAATATCTATATCTATATTATGTATATATATGTATATATATGTATTATATATGTATATATATATATATATTATATATATATATATATATATATATATATATATATATATATATATAAACAATTGTGCGCATGAATTGCATTTTATTGATTTTTTTTTATTTATTTACTGAAGTGGGGGGAAACGAGCCCACGAATGTTTTTCTATATAATTTATTTGTGGAAATTGTTTTAAAATCGAAATGATTGTGCCTTTAAATAGGATTTTATTCTTATTTATTCGTTTTTTGGACTGAGGGAAACGAGCGCCTGATTAACCTTTTCTTTATGATTAAATTGTGTAGATTGTTTCCAAGATCGAAACAGTTCTACCTTTGAATAGGATTTAATTTTTATCTATTTATTTTTTACCCTTGAATTGTGGTGATTGTTGACAAGATCGAAACAGTTGTATCTTTGAATAGGACTTTATTTATTTATGTTTTCTTACAAATGATGTAAATTGTGTTTCTGTAAACTATAAATTATGCCATGACTACTGTCCCAAAGTTGCTACATTAAATTTCAAAACGACGGAAAATTAAACTAAATTTAACAGTGATTCTATAGTTTTATATGTTTAGATTTTATTTTTTCTGTTGCTTGAGACATAATGTAACAACTTGCTCTTGAAAAAAACATTAACCGCCGCTTCGCATCTGGCACCCAAGACACAATGCAATTAAAATGTGATCATTACCTGAAAGCAGTTATTTCCATGTTACTTTATCATCCGCCAGGAACGTCAGCAGGTCATCGGGATTCGAGTCCGGGTCATATCACGGCAGGTCACCCGCCACGTCTCTTACTGACCTCGTGACCCTTACGAGTCCGGAGCACACGAGTCGAGCCTCCATCACGGCAAGAAGTCTTCGTGCTCCACAGGGAACCTGACGAGCCTCTGCCCCGCGCCCGCCGCCTCCTCGCCCACCTCCAAATACGCGCCCTACAGGGTGAGTGACATCAGCTCCCTCCTGGCCTCCCCTGGGTCGAAGGTCATGATGGCGGGGCGAGGCGGCGAGGTCATCCTCGGGACGCCGGTCCGAGAGCGAAGGTCCTCGCACCAGATGTTCCTCACGGACAGCATCGAGGAGACCGAAGAGGAGACCTACTCGGTGCAGGACCT
>NW_020868835.1:440387-443317 GCF_003789085.1 Penaeus vannamei
GCAAACGAACATCAAAACGTTCTTCTTGAGTAGGCAAGAAAAAGATCATATTTTTGCTATTCTGTTTTAGAAAATATAGAGCTGATTTACTATTAACGTTTTTGCCGTGAGTACTTTTTACTTTTCTTAATGACACCTTTTTGTTACAGGTTTTGCACTATATTTGTTCATATACAAGTGAATTTTCGTGGCGTTGGAAGCCCGTTCAAGTGGTTAATTAATGAAGAGTCGATATCATGCATTACCTGCGTGGTTAAGAGTGAAAGGTTTGGAATTCGTTTCGCCGCTTCTTTGTAAACAACAAGATGGTCGCCGACTTGAGCCTAAAAAAGTATATCTGATTAAATTGCATCACACTTAATTTTAGCTTGGAACTTCGTTTGTCATATGGGCGTCTTCTGTACGCGTCATAAAAGTTAAATATTTAAAGCTTAATCTAAATCCCCAGTACTTGCACCAAAGATGTAAGACACTGCCAGACGCACGAGTAAATGCAATTATCAGTAAATCTGCTCTTTTACATAGAAGGCCCGGTATTTGTGCAGTGGCAGTTGGCAGTCACCCTCTATATATTTTATATCACGCACTAATGTGATAACGAGAGTAAATATGCACACATATACGGTAGTATTATATCTTGAAGTATATCTGTGTCAATACAAGTAAAATATATAAATGGGGCCTTTGAATTTCATAGGCAACTGAAGCGAAGGTGTCACACAAAAGAAAATTCTCGTAATATCAGTTTATATTCGCGGGAGTTTTCTCAGAGCTCTTTCGGTGGGCGATCGCAAGGCTCGGTAGGGTAGTCTTGTTCAGGATGTTGCAAGCGAGGAATATTACAAATTTCTCGGGGCTTTGAATTCATTGCGGTTTAAAGATTCAAGAAGTTTGTACTTTGAATCTGAAACCTAATATTATTAAAAACATTCTTTTTTATTCCAGATTTGGGAATGTTTTTTTTCCAACCTGGATATATCACTGCCTTGTCTATGTCTGTAAACTCTGGAATTCTCTGTGGGATTTTCTTTTCGTTATTCTTTAAACTGTTGAGAGTATAATTATATCTGCAGTTTGAATATCCCAAACCTTATAATAATATATATTGATAAATTCTGATATAGGTTTACCATAAAATGTTAGATTTTTTGTTATTGCTTATAATAAACATTAATGTCAACTCAACTCCATGTTTTCTATGAAGGTGATGACGTTATTATGTATCAGGCATGGTTGGTGGGATTAACTAGTTCTGCGCATGTGCAGGATTAGATTTTGAGCATAAAAGTTAATGCTGGTCCAGAGCTGCATTAAGAGTTGATCCTGGACGCTGCCATTGCGCATCCGCAGCAGAGAACTGGATTAAACGGTAAACGAGATTAACTTTTACGGCGCGTACAGAAGACGCCCATAATTATGCGCGATAAAGAACTCGTCTGCATCACTTTCTTGCTCTTATTACATTTTCAAATCAACTAAATTTTGTTTTCTCTCTCTTTCGACGAACGGTGTCCACTTCTACTGCAAGTAAGGAACTCCTGTGCAGTATCACTACTGTCAAGTCAGGTAAAAACTTGTCAGACTGTTTCGAATATCGGCCTCGAACCCTTTATGGGATTTAGGTTAGGAATACTTCGAAGCTTCGTAGTTATACAAGCGGTTTTGCTAATGGTTGCAACCAAGGTACTTTACCTTATGTAGCCCCACTCCATCTTGATTGGCAACTTATGCGTTAAGCCCCACCTCTTTGCCTTGTAAATATTAAATATTTGTTTAATTTATCTCACTCTTGTTTTATTTGATTATTGTTTTTTTTTCTAATATACCATTTCAAAATGAAATGCACTGAAGATGATAAAATGTCACACAGCAATAGCTATATACATATTTATTTGTATATATATACAAATAAATGTAATATACTTAATATCATTATAATTGCCAGAAGCCAAAATTCTCTTGTTTTATTTTAATAATGAAGAGTTCCAACTCATTAACAACCATCAAAATATTCTTGGGAAAAAGTCTTTTTCTTTTTTGGGTTCAACAGAATAAATACAAGTGGAAATACCTAGTTATATGTACCTTTGTTGTAAAGAATGCGAAGGCTGATAACAATGATTGTAGTATTAATAATACTAATAGTTGTAATAAATTTAGTCGTAATAACTGATAATGTGAGGAATAACTATAATACCAATTATAATGGTGGTAATTGCAATAATAATAATTCCTATTACCATTGCTAATACTGATAATCGTGATGTCAACATTAACAATGATAATGATAAAGATGGCAATATTGTCAATAATAATATTAATGATGACGATGATAATAATAATGATAGTAATGATGATAATTAGGATTATGATAATATGATAGTAATGGTGAGAAAATAAGAAAAGGATAGTGATGGTGATGATGATGATAATACTGATATTAATATTATTTTCCTGAGAATCTTATTCCCAGAGAAGAAACAGGCTCAGACGATGGTGACTTATTTAATGACAATTGTCGTGTGTACAATATAGGTAGCTATGACAGATCTGAAAAAAAGTGAATTTACATTTATCAATTCCTGTGCATAAGGAAACTATTAAAACGCACCATGGCTTGTTAGGCCACTCGCTATCCCCCTGATTGAATGTTAAAAAAAAAAAAAAAAAAAAAAAAATGCTTACTTATCATAACAATGACTAATCTTCATAGCCTTTCCTACCTCCAGAAGGGGTAAGATTGATAGGATTCATCGAGATATTTTGATGTGGGATCTGTAAAGCACATAGTCTTAATGATCAATAAATCCTACAATTCTACAATCCTACAGCCCTATAAGTCCTTCAGTCTAAAGAGTCCTACAGCCCCATAAGGCCTTCGGTCTAAAGAGTCCTACAGCCCCATAAGTCCTTCAGTCTAAAAAGTCCTA
>NW_020868835.1:443417-459080 GCF_003789085.1 Penaeus vannamei
AGCAGGTCATCGGGATTCGAGTCCGGGTCATATCACGGCAAGGTCACCTCCGCCACGTCTCTTACTGACCTCGTGACCCTTACGAGTCCGGAGCACACGAGGTCGAGCCTCCATCACGGCAAGAAGTTCTCGTGCTCCACAGGGAACCTGACGAGCCTCTGCCCCGCGCCCGCCGCCTCCTCGCCCACCTCCAAATACGCGCCCTACAGGGTGAGTGACATCAGCTCCCTCCTGGCCTCCCCTGGGTCGAAGGTCATGATGGCGGGGCGAGGCGGCGAGGTCATCCTCGGGACGCCGGTCCGAGAGCGAAGGTCCTCGCACCAGATGTTCCTCACGGACAGCATCGAGGAGACCGAAGAGGAGACCTACTCGGTGCAGGACCTCGATGTGTCGCCCCTCGCGAAGGACTCCCGCGCGACGCCCGCCCGCCAAGCCCCCGAGCCTCCGTGCGGGTCCCAGGCCACCCAGACCTCCATCCGCGTCTCCGCCTGCACCCAGACCAACGGCGAGTCCGCGCGCGACCAGACCCTGGAAGTCTTCCCAGCGGCGGCGGACCAGGGGGAGTCCTCGGCGTGAGGGCGGTCGGGGAATCGGGGGGGGGGGGGGGGATGAATTCTGTCAAGGCAGAGTTCTGGCTGTGAGAGCGCGCGCACACACACCACACACACACACACACACACACACACACACACACACACACACACACACACACACACACACACACACACACACACACAGCCTCACCAGAAGACTGTACGGTATATGCTATGAAATGAATGTGGAAGAATGCACTTATCGAAGGCAACCCGTAAAGCAAAGAGGTGATCAAAGACGGAGTTCTGAGTTCGATGCTGCTCTGTGGACTGATAGCAGGACGAGGAGGTCGAAGCCGAGACTGAAGCGAGGTCGGCCACGGTCGACGAGCCAAGGGGGCTGTTTAGTACTTAACCGTCCAGAGTGATAGTTGGCTGTTTCGGAAAGTAGCGAGGTATCACATGCGCACATATACACACCCATACTCAGATTCAAATACTCTCTCTTTCTGTTTGTCTATTTCGCCCCCCCCTCTCTCTCTGTCTGTTCCCCCTCTCTCTCTATGTCTGTCTCCCCCCTCTCTCTTATATAAATATATTCATTAGACACACACACTTCTATGTTTGTAATTAAACGAAACAATTTCCATGCGTTCAATTGACCATATACAACAGCATGGTCCTGGGAGGGAAAAGCAATGTCGCCGTTCGGTCCACTTCAGGCAGCTTCTTCCAAACCTTGTTCCTAACCCGTTAAAATATTTAGGCCTTTGTTTTTTTCTCTATCTATCCATCTTTTCTTTTTATCGCCTCTCACCTTGGGCCCATTTAATGTGGATGGCTCCTTTGCCGACCGCGCATGAGTCCCTCACACTCCCAGTAACCCTCGTATGACGCAGCGTTGCAGCCTGGGTTATGGGGGATTGATTAGCAAGTGCCCGCGGTTGAATCTTGAGGAGTCTTTCGCAACTGCCATTATCCTTTCCAGCTTCATTATGTAGCTTAGTGACTGATCTTGAGGGTAGGCTCGTCCGTTCATTCACTTTCATAATTTTCTGGCATTTTACTGGGTTTTTGTGCACTTCATTATTCTGAAATTTCTAACAGGCATTCATATTCATTTATTTCTATCGCTCTTCTCTAGCTCTGTAACCTAGCATCTGGTATTGTTAACCAGCTCTCTTATTTTTGTATTTCCATCTTCTTTAGATCTGTAACCTAGCTTATGAAATGTCAAAGACCTTTTCGACTCATTTATTTCTATCTCTCCGTACGAGCTCAGTAACCTGGCTTCTGAAATTTGTAACTAGCTCTTCCACCATGCTTCTCCAGCTCTTTAACGGTTTTATGATCCTGATTGTAAGCCTGTCTGTTTTTGCCTGATTTTGTAAACACTGGTCACTAGTATTGCTATTGTTCAGCAGCATACTAACTTCGAACTTGAATAACTAGCTCGTTTGTTGCTTCAGTGCTGCCAATCTCATCGAATTCTATAGGCTAGCGTATGCCCTTTCTTACACACGCACACACTCTCTTTCTCTCTCTCTCTCTCTCACACACACACACACTCTCTCTCTCTCTCACACACACTCTCTCTCTCTCTCTCTCTCTCTCTCTCTCTCTCTCTCTCTCTCTCTCTCTCACACACACACACACACACACACACACACACACACACACCACACACACACACACACACACACACACACACACACACACAAATCTTCTTCATGTTTTCTAGTCCATTCATTTGCTACAACCATGCTTATCCAGCCTGTCTGCCCATGATTTTCTTGAAAATGTCTCCAAATTGAAGGATCCGATAGCATGCAATAATTCTGCGACTCCGAAAATTAAATACGAGATTTGGCGATCGTAAATTTAACCTAATTGCAGATGTCCCGCAAATTGGGCCACCCCGCTGTGTTTTGCGGTGTTGGGTGTGTTCCAGTGGCTCCATGAATAAGGTCCTGAAGATTAATTTCTTGATTTCAAATTAAACTGGACTTTGGTGAATAGGGAGCCGGTCTGGAGACTAATCCTGTTTGGAAGATTTGCCCCTCCCGGGCCCACACTTTCCCATGCAGGTGAAATTGCTGTAAAATGACAATATTTACTCTTAAACACACACACACACACACATACACACACACACACACACACGTTAAATTTGCTAACGTTATGTAATAATTGGTATAAAATATCTGACTGGGGTTAATATTTAGTTACGGCTGTGACAGGACAATTTAGGATAGAATAGGTTAGTGTGATTACTGTGCAGCTTGGTTTAGGATTAGAGTAGGATAGCGTAGGGTAAAGTAGGGATTAGGGGGTGGGGTAGGGTAGGGGGTGAACTAGTAATGGTCAGAATTATCCACATTAGTACGTTGCAAACATAAGCTGAAACAATATGCTCGCAAATTCACTTGCATACACGTATATGTAAACACACACACACACACACACACACACACACACACACACACACTACACACACACACACACACCACACCACAACACATACACACACACACACACACACACACACACAACACACACACACACACACACACACACACACACACAACACACACACACACACACACACACACACACACACCACACACACACATACACACACACACACACACACACTCTCCTCTCTCTCTCCTCTCTCTTCTCTCTCTCTCTCTCTCTCTCTCTCTCTCTCTCTCTCTCTCTCTCTCTCTCTCTCGAACCATAAATACGTACAAAATATACCTCGTGAAAATGGTTGTTTCAGAGCAGTGATTCGCTCGTGAGAATTCAGAAGAAAAATACCGAAGGAAAATGTGTAAAACTTTCATTTTTTCATATTTTTCCTTCAAGGACAGTTGCGTCGTATTTGGTTGTGTGACTGATTATAAGTGTATATTTGTAGATAGGATCAGTATTAATAATGTATGAAGTGTTCTTTGTTTGTGCCAGCGCCCTCTATGTGGCTCAAAGGGACCCAGTATATAAAGGACAATTTTTTTGCGACTGTGCAGACGTATATGATGTACAAAATACTGCACATATTTTGGAGTATATGTCTAGGTTGTGTATGTGTATTATAAAACAATATTCTGGAATTTTCTTTTATTCTTGATACCACATGATATGAAAACAAACATTTAAAGCTATATTTTGAACTGGACATAAACATGCCAAAAATGACCGTTAACCTAACCGCAGAAAAGAACACAACGGAATTTAGAAGAGGAGATTAATGAACTTCCAAATGTGAAAAAAAATCTGGTTTGAGCGGAATAGCTGCCCGTCAGGTAAATAATTTAGGCGTTAAGATTTATCGTTTTAGTTACAAGGTGATATGAGGAACAGCGACGTGATAAAATTGAAGCCTCGTCCACTGAACATATCTAAATTATGAAGCAATTGGTAGTTTCAGATAACATACCAAAATATCGAAATGAGAGAGGAAAAAGGTGTGGTTATTGAGTTCATGACACATATTTATAATCTAGTTCTGTAGAGGATATCTGATGCCAATAAAGATGGGAAAGAGAGAGAGAGAGAGAGAGAGAGAGAGAGAGAGAGAGAGAGAGAGAGAGAGAGAGAGAGAGAGAGAGAGAGGAGAGAGAGAGAGAGAAGAGAAAAGACAACTATATATATATATATATATATACAAATCGATAGACAGATGGACAGAGATAGACAGATAGATCTATAGACAAATAGGTAGGTAGGCAGCTAACCTCATATGCAGATAGCCTGAGAGACATATAGTGAGAGGTTGATAGATCGTTGGAAATATAGTGATAAAGACAGATAGATCGATAATAGATAGATAGATAGACAAGTAGATAGCTAGCTACCTACTTGACAAAACAGACTGACGGATAGATAAAGAATTGAGAGAGAAACAGAGTGGGAGAGTAAATTCCCTGATAGTTGCAGAAAAAAATCCCTAGACTTTTCCGACGTGTAATGAACCTAAAATCTGATCTGATTTTCGAGAATAACAGAATGACGTAAATACTTATAACATTTATTGTAAAAATTATAGTAGCATTATGGAGATGCTGGTGTTCGTAATATTAATAACAATTGTAATGAAATACAGGTTGATATTGATATTATACTTAGAGCTTGTATTAATAATAGTAATGTCGACGACAATAATAAATTGACAAGGAAAAGTCGTAAATTTAATAACTGAATTAACTTGTACTAGTAACGGCAATAACGATGGTACTAATAACAACAATGATAATGATAGTGAAGGTAATCTACTGTTGATACTACTACTAATAAATAATACTTTTATCATCATTAATGATGAAGGTATAGGTTATAGTGAAATAGGGTATATAAAACTCATAATATATATATATATATATATATATATATATACACACACACACACACACATATATATATATATATATATATATATATATATATATATATATATATATGTGTGTGTGTGTGTGTGTGTGTGTGGTGTGTGTTGTGTGTGTGTGTGTGTGTGTATGTGTGTGTGTGTGTGTGTGTGTGTGTGTGTGTGTGTGTGTGTGTGTGTGGTGTATGTGTGTGTGTATATGTGTGTGTGTATTTTTTAAAGAAATAAATTCTAATAAAGATTATAAATAATCTTCACTGCAGAGTATTTTGGCTAAGAATGATTGAAAATATATACCTACCCTGTATGTATATTAGTATTTGACACACACATAAACAAGTATGCGCGCGCGCGCGTGTGTGTGCGTGTGCGCACGTAAATGCATATGTGCGTATGTACGATTGCGTGCGATTTTATTTGCGTGAGTATATCCACTTGCAGGGGAACGTCGATCCAGCGCCTAAATTACAGGTTTAAGTTCGCAGACACTCATAAAGCTGTCATTCCCAAGTAAAGCCAAAGCAAACGAACATCAAAACGTTCTTCTTGAGTAGGCAAGAAAAAGATCATATTTTTTGCTATTCTGTTTTAGAAAATATAGAGCTGATTTACTATTAACGTTTTTGCCGTGAGTACTTTTTACTTTTCTTAATGACACCTTTTTGTTACAGGTTTTGCACTATATTTGTTCATATACAAAGTGAACTTTTCGTGGCGTTGGAAGCCCGTTCAAGTGGTTAATTAATGAAGAGTCGATATCATGCATTACCTGCGTGGTTAAGAGTGAAAGGTTTGGAATTCGTTTCGCCGCTTCTTTGTAAACAACAAAGATGGTCGCCGACTTGAGCCTAAAAAAGTATATCTGATTAAATTGCATCACACTTAATTTTAGCTTGGAACTTCGTTTGTCATATGGGCGTCTTCTGTACGCGTCATAAAAGTTAAATCCGGATTAAAGCTTAATCTAAATCCCCAGTACTTGCACCAAAGATGTAAGACACTGCCAGACGCACGAGTAAATGCAATTATCAGTAAATCTGCTCTTTTACATAGAAGGCCCGGTATTTGTGCAGTGGCAGTTGGCAGTCACCCTCTATATATTTTATATCACGCACTAATGCTGATAACGAGAGTAAATATGCACACATATACGGTAGTATTATATCTTGAAGTATATCTGTGTCAATACAAGTAAAATATATAAATGGGTTCAAATAGCCTTTGAATTTCATAGGCAACTGAAGCGAAGGTGTCACACAAAAAGAAAATTCTCGTAATATCAGTTTATATTCGCGGGAGTTTTCTCAGAGCTCTTTCGGTGGGCGATCGCAAGGCTCGGGTAGGGTAGTCTTGTTCAGGATGTTGCAAGCGAGGAATATTACAAATTTCTCGGGGCTTTGAATTCATTGCGGTTTAAAGATTCAAGAAGTTTGTACTTTGAATCTGAAACCTAATATTATTAAAAACATTCTTTTTTATTCCATTAATAGATTACAGATGTTGGGAATGTTTTTTTCCAACCTGGATATATAGCACTGCCTTGTCTATGTCTGTAAACTCTGGAATTCTCTGTGGGATTTTCTTTTCGTTATTCTTTAAACTGTTGAGAGTATAATTATATCTGCAGTTTGAATATCCCAAACCTTATAATAATATATATTGATAAATTCTGATATAGGTCTTTACCATAAAAATGTTAGATTTTTTGTTATTGCTTATAATAAACATTAATGTCAACTCAACTCCATGTTTTCTATGAAGGTGATGACGTTATTATGTATCAGGCATGGTTGGTGGGATTAACTAGTTCTGCGCATGTGCAGGATTAGATTTTGAGCATAAAAGTTAATGCTGGTCCAGAGCTGCATTAAGAGTTGATCCTGGACGCTGCCATTGCGCATCCGCAGCAGAGAACTGGATTAAACGGTAAACGAGATTAACTTTTACGGCGCGTACAGAAGACGCCCATAATTATGCGCGATAAAGAACTCGTCTGCATCACTTTCTTGCTCTTATTACATTTTCAAATCAACTAATTATTTTGTTTTCTCTCTCTTTCGACGAACGGTGTCCACTTCTACTGCAAGTAAGGAACTCCTGTGCAGTATCACTACTGTCAAGTCAGGTAAAAACTTGTCAGACTGTTTCGAATATCGGCCTCGAACCCTTTATGGGATTTAGGTTAGGAATACTTCGAAGCTTCGTAGTTATACAAGCGGTTTTGCTAATGGTTGCAACCAAGGTACTTTACCTTATGTAGCCCCACTCCATCTTGATTGGCAACTTATGCGTTAAGCCCCACCTCTTTGCCTTGTAAATATTAAATATTTGTTTAATTTATCTCACTCTTGTTTTATTTGATTATTGTTTTTTTTTCTAATATACCATTTCAAAATGAAATGCACTGAAGATGATAAAATGTCACACAGCAATAGCTATATACATATTTATTTGTATAATATACAAATAAATGTAATATACTTAATATCATTATAATTGCCAGAAGCCAAAATTCTCTTGTTTTATTTGTAATAATGAAGAGTTCCAACTCATTAACAACCATCAAAATATTCTTGGGAAAAAGTCTTTTTCTTTTTTGGGTTCAACAGAATAAATACAAGTGGAAATACCTAGTTATATGTACCTTTGTTGTAAAGAATGCGAAGGCTGATAACAATGATTGTAGTATTAATAATACTAATAGTTGTAATAAATTTAGTCGTAATAACTGATAATGTGAGGAATAACTATAATACCAATTATAATGGTGGTAATTGCAATAATAATAATTCCTATTACCATTGCTAATACTGATAATCGTGATGTCAACATTAACAATGATAATGATAAAGATGGCAATATTGTCAATAATAATACTAATGATGACGATGATAATAATAATGATAGTAATGATGATAATTAGGATTATGATAATATGATAGTAATGGTGAGAAAATAAGAAAAGGATAGTGATGGTGATGATGATGATAATACTGATATTAATATTATTTTCCTGAGAATCTTATTCCCAGAGAAGAAACAGGCTCAGACGATGGTGACTTATTTAATGACAATTGTCGTGTGTACAATATAGGTAGCTATGACAGATCTGAAAAAAAGTGAATTTACATTTATCAATTCCTGTGCATAAGGAAACTATTAAAACGCACCATGGCTTGTTAGGCCACTCGCTATCCCCCTGATTGAATGTTAAAAAAAAAAAAAAAAAAAATGCTTACTTATCATAACGATGACTAATCTTCATAGCCTTTCCTACCTCCAGAAGGGGTAAGATTGATAGGATTCATCGAGATATTTTGATGTGGGATCTGTAAAGCACATAGTCTTAATGATCAATAAATCCTACAATTCTACAATCCTACAGCCCTATAAGTCCTTCAGTCTAAAGAGTCCTACAGCCCCATAAGGCCTTCGGTCTAAAGAGTCCTACAGCCCCATAAGTCCTTCAGTCTAAAAAGTCCTACAGTCCTATAAGTCCTTCAGTCTAAAAAGTCCTACAGCCCCATAAGTCCTTCAGTCTAAAAAGTCCTACAGCCCCATAAGTCCTTCAGTCTAAAGAGTCCTACAGCCCCATAAGTCCTTCAGTCTAAAGTCCTATAAAGTCTAAGAGTCCTACATAAGTCCAGTCTAAAAGTCCTACAGTCCTTCCTTCAGTCTAAAAAGTCCTACAGTCCATAAGTCCTTCAGTCTAAAGAGTCCTACCCAGTCTTCAGTCTAAAAAGTCCTACAGTCCCATAAGTCCTTCAGTCTAAAGAGTCCTACAGTCCTATAAGTCCTTCAGTCTAAAAAGTCCTACAGTCCCACAAGTCCTTCAGTCTAAAGAGTCCTACAGTCCCATAACTCCTTCAGTCTAAAAAGTCCTACATAAGTCCTTCGTCTAAAGAGTCCTACAGTCCCATAAGTCCTTCAGTCTAAAAGTCCTACAGTCCATAAGTCCTTCAGTCTAAAAAGTCCTACGTCCTAAGTCCTTCAGTCTAAAGAGTCCTACAGTCCCATAAGTCCTTCAGTCTAAAAAGTCCTACAGTCCCATAAGTCCTTCAGTCTAAAGAGTCCTACAGTCCTATAAGTCCTTCAATCTAAAAAGTCCTACAGTCCCACAAGTCCTTCAGTCTAAAGAGTCCTACAGTCCCATAAGTCCTTCAGTCTAAAGAGTCCTACAGTCCCATAAGTCCTTCAGTCTAAAAAGTCCTACAGTCCCATAAGTCCTTCAGTCTAAAGAGTCCTACAGTCCCATAAGTCCTTCAGTCTAAAAAGTCCTACAGTCCCATAAGTCTAAAAAGTCCTACAGTCCCCCTTCAGTCAAAAGAGTCCTACAGTCCCATAAGTTCTTCAGTCTAAAAAGTTCTACAGTCCCCTAAGTCTTTCAATCTAAAAAGTCCTACAGTCCCACAAGTCCTTCAGTCTAAAAAGTCCTACAGTCCCATAAGTCCTTCAGTCTAAAGAGTCCTACAGTCCCATAAGTCCTTCAGTCTAAAAGTCCTACAGTCCCATAAGTCCTTCAGTCTAAAGAGTCCTACAGTCCTATAAGTCCTTCAATCTAAAAAGTCCTACAGTCCCACAAGTCCTTCAGTCTAAAAAATCCTACAGTCCCATAAAGTCCTTCAGTCTAAAGAGTCCTACAGTCCCATAAGTCCTTCAGTCTAAAAAGTCCTCCAGTCCCATAAGTCCTTCAGTCTAAAAAGTCCTACAGTCCCATAAGTCCTTCAGTCAAAAGAGTCCTACAGTCCCATAAGTTCTTCAGTCTAAAAAGTTCTACAGTCCCATAAGTTCTTCAGTCTAAAAGTTCTACAGTCCCCTAAGTCTTTCAATCTAAAGAGTCCTACAGCCCCATAAATCCTTCAGTCTAAAGAGTCCTACAGCCCCATAAGTCCTTCAGTCTAAAGAGTCCTACAGCCCCATAAGCCCTTCAGTCTAAAAAGTCCTACAGCCCCATAAGTCCTTCAGCCTAAAGAGTCCTACAGCCCCATAAGTCCTTCAGTCTAAAACGTCCTACAGCCCCATAAGTCCTTCAGTCTAAAAAGTCCTACAGTCCCATAAGTCCTTCAGTCTAAAAAGTCCTACAGTCCCATAAGTCCTTCACTCTAAAGAGTCCTACAGCCTCATAAGTCCTTCAGTCTAAAACGTTCTACAGCCCCATAAGTCCTTCAGTCTAAAGAGTCCTACAGCCCCACAAGTCCTTCGGTCTAAAAAGTCCTACAGTCCCATAAGTCCTTTAGTCTAAAGAGTCCTACAGCCCCATAAGTCCTTCAGTCTAAAAAGTCCTACAGCCCCATAAGTCCTTCAGTCTAAAAAGACCTACAGTCCCATAAGTCCTTCAGTCTAAAGAGTCCTACAGTCCCATAAGTCCTTCAGTTTAAAAAGTCCTACAGTCCCATAAGTCCTTCGGTCTAAAGAGTCCTCCAGTCCCATAAGTAGTCCCTACAGCCCCATAAAAGTCTAAAGAGTCCTACAGCCCCATAAGTCCTTCAGTCTAAAAAGTCCTACCCATAAGTCCTTCAGTCTATAAAGTCCTACAGTCCCATAAGTCCTTCAGTCTAAAAAGTCCTACAGCCCCATAAGTCCTTCAGTCTAAAGAGTCCTACAGTCCCATAAGTCCTTCAGTCTAAAGAGTCCTACAGCCCCATAAGTCCTTCAGTCTAAAGAGTCCTACAGTCCCATAAGTCCTTCAGTCAAAAGAGTCCTACAGTCCCATAAGTTCTTCAGTCTAAAAAGTTCTACAGTCCCCTAAGTCTTTCAATCTAAAAAGTCCTACAGTCCCACAAGTCCTTCAGTCTAAAAAGTCCTACAGTCCCATAAGTCCTTCAGTCTAAAGAGTCCTACAGTCCCATAAGTCCTTCAGTCTAAAAAGTCCTACAGTCCCATAAGTCCTTCAGTCTAAAGAGTCCTACAGTCCTATAAGTCTTCAATCTAAAATCCTACAGTCCCACAAGTCCTTCAGTCTAAATCCTACAGTCCCATAAGTCCTTCAGTCTAAAGTCCTACAGTCCCATAAGTCCTTCAGTCTAAAAAGTCCTCCAGTCCCATAAGTCCTTCAGTCTAAAAAGTCCTACAGTCCCATAAGTCCTTCAGTCAAAAGAGTCCTACAGTCCCATAAGTTCTTCAGTCTAAAAGGTTCTACAGTCCCATAAGTCTTCAGTCTAAAAAGTTCTACAGTCCCATAAGTCTTTCAATCTAAGAGTCCTACAGTCCCACAAGTCCTTCAGTCTAAAAGTCCTACAGTCCCATAAGTCCTTCAGTCTAAAGAGTCCTACAGTCCATAAGTCCTTCAGTCTAAAAGTCCTCCAGTCCCATAAGTCCTACAGTCCTAAGTCTTCAGTCTAAAGAGTCCTACAGTCCTATAAGTCCTTCAATCTAAAAAGTCCTACAGTCCACAAGTCCTTCTCCAGTCCCATAAGTCCTTCAGTCTAAAAGAGTCCTATCCAGTCCCAGTAAAAGTCCTCAGTCCCAGTCCTTCAGTCAAAAAAGTCCTACAGTCCCATAAGTCCTTCAGTCAAAAGAGTCCTACAGTCCCATAAGTTCTTCAGTCTAAAAAGTTCTACAGTCCCATAAGTTCTTCAGTCTAAAAAGTTCTACAGTCCCCTAAGTCTTTCAATCTAAAGAGTCCTACAGCCCCATAAATCCTTCAGTCTAAAGAGTCCTACAGTCCCATAAGTCCTTCAGTCTAAAGAGTCCTACAGCCCCATAAGCCTTCAGTCTAAAGCCAGTCCTTAAAAGTCCTACAGCCCCATAAGTCCTTCAGTCTAAAGAGTCCTACAGCCCCATAAGTCCTTCAGTCTAAAAAGTCCTACAGTCCCATAAGTCCTTCAGTCTAAAAGTCCTACAGTCCCATAAGTCCTTCACTCTAAAGAGTCCTACAGCCCCATAAAGTCCTTCAGTCTAAAAAGTTCTACAGCCCCATAAGTCCTTCAGTCTAAAGAGTCCTCCAGTCCCATAAGTCCTTCAGTCTAAAGAGTCCTCCAGTCCCATAAGTCCTTCTCCTGTGTCCTTCAGTCTAAAAAGTCCTACAGCCCCATAAGTCCTTCAGTCTAAAAAAACCTACAGTCCCATAAGTCCTTCAGTCTAAAGAGTCCTACAGTCCCATAAGTCCTTCAGTTTTAAAAAGTCCTACAGTCCATAAGTCCTAAAGAGTCCTCCAGTCCCATAAGTCCTTCAGTCTAAAGAGTCCTACAGTCCCATAAGTCCTTCAGTCTAAAGAGTCCTACAGCCCCATAAGTCCTTCAGTCTAAAAGGTCCTACATTCCCATAAGTCCTTCAGTCTATAAAGTCCTACAGTCCCATAAGTCCTTCAGTCTAAAAAGTCCTACAGCCTCATAAGTCCTTCAGTCTAAAGAGTCCTACAGTCCCATAAGTCCTTCAGTCTAAAGAGTCCTACACCCCCATAAAGTCCTTCAGTCTAAAAAAGTCCTAAGTCCCATAAGTCCTACAGTCAGTCTATCTACAAATAAGTCCTTCAGTCTAAAAAAGTCCCCAGTAATCCTTCAGTCTAAAGAGTCCTACAGCCCCATAAGTCCTTCAGTCTAAAAAGTCCTACAGTCCCATAAGTCCTTCAGTCTAAAGAGTCCTACAGCCCCATAAGTCCTTCAGTCTAAAAAGTCCTACAGTCCAATAAGTCCTTCAGTCTAAAAAGACCTACAGTCCCATAAGTCCTTCAGTCTAAAGAGTCCTACAGTCCGATAAGTCATTCAGTCTAAAAAGTCCTCCAGTCCCACCATCTAAAGAGTCCTCCAGTCTCATAAGTCCTTCAGTCTAAAAAGTCGTACAGCCCCATAAGTCCTTCAGTCTAAGAGAGTCTTCCAGTAAGTTCTTCAGTCTAAAAAGTCCTCCAGTCCCATAGTCCTTCAGTCTAAAAAAGTCGGATCCTTAGTCAGTCCTACAGTCCCCAAAAAGTCCTTCAGTCTAAAGAGTCCTAACAGCCCCATAAGTCCTTCAGTCTATAGAGTCTACAATCCATAAGTCCTTCAGTATAGAGAGTTCCTACAGCCCCTTGCTCCTTCCAGTCTTAAAGAGTCTACAGCCCCATAAAGTCCCTTCAGTCTAAAAGAGTCCTACAGTCCTATANATATATATATATATATATATATATATATATATATATATATATATATATATATGTATATATATATATATATACTATTTGGTATAATATATATAATGTATATATTATAATCATATATTATATAATAGCATATTTTAAATATATATATAATATATATATATATATATATATTATATATATATATATGTGTGTGGTGTGTGTGGTGGGTGTGTGTGTGTTGTGTGTTTGTGTGTGTGTTTTGTGAAGTGATTGTGTTTGAGTAGTTGTGTGTGTGAGTGTGTGTGTGTGTGTGTGTGTGTGTGTGTGGTGTGTGTGTGTGTGTGGTGTTGTGGTGTGTGTGTGGTGGTGTGTGTGGTGTGTTTTGTGTGGGTGTGTGTGTGTTTTTGTGGTGTGTGTGTGGTGTTGTGGTGTGTTTGTGTTGTGTGTGGTGTGTGTTGTGTGTGTGTGTGTGTGTGGTGTTGTGTGGTGTGTGTGTGTGTGTGTGTGGTGTGTGTGTGTGTGTTGTTGGTGTGGTCTGTGTGTGTGTGGTGTGTGTATATATATAATATATAAATATATAATATATATATATAGTATATATATATTTATTTTATTTATTTTTTAGATATATTTATATATTGTGTTGTGTGTGTGGTGTGTGTGGTGCATGTTGGTTTATAGTCAAGAATTTTAGAAAAATTATGTATATTATGCTTTATAATGTGCAAGTATTAATCATTGCCTAATATGCGTATATGTGTTGATGCGTTATGTCTATATGATATGTGTTGAGCGTTTGTCTGATGTATGCTGGTTCTGGGTTTTTGTTTTCTATGTGGACCGAACGAAATTCTGAAGGCCATCTTGTTGATGTCAATGTATCCTATTCTCCAGCGGGAACTCAGATGTCAATAATCCATATTTGCGGCCGATTTTGCTTAACAATAGATACCGGAAAAGAAGTAGTGACAGGGAGAAAGAGGATAGAGAACAGACAGATAAGATAGCTAAGATAAGATTGGAGAGATAGATGGTAGGTAGATAGATAGAGTAGATAAATGGACATCATAGACAAGATAAGACATAGATATATCAGATAGATGTGTATATGGATAGATAGATAGCAGATTGATTAGACTAGATAGGTAGATATTAGATCAATGTAAGATAGAATATATATTTGGAACTTTTTGTTACAATAGGTAAAATTGACAATAGTAATGATTATGGGAATTACTGGTGTTACTTTATTTATCAGTTTCAATCATAGCCTTGGAAGAGAGAGAGATGGCCCTTTGATTCAGTACACATCACAGTAAACTGGCGTTTATCTTGAAATACTTTGTATTAATATCCTTGTTTCAATATAAACATTTTAAATTTCTTGGACTAATGTCAACGTAAAGTAAGTGTGGGATCGTTTATTGCCATTAACGATCTGCTTATCATGAAGGAACCTATAGTATAAGTCGTAGCGAAGCACTTTAAAAAAACAGTTAGGAGTATCGTGGTAATAGTAGTGATTTTTTGTTTATACTCTGTTCGCTGCGGAGGTATTCAAGCGTGACGACAGTTGGCGCGAGCTATTGTTCATAGTAGTAGAGTCGTATGGAGCGGCGTCAGTCAGCACTTATATATGATCACTAGAGTGTGTTTGTAGCTGAATGAGACCGCGCTCAAGGAGTCATGTCCGCGGAGAGATTGACGATTAAGTTGCGTAGCTGGATGAGGAGGATCACACGCGCATCTTTATATATCGGTGTCGCAGTCGTACGACGGAGTACGAGGTGAGCAGGATAGTCTACGAAGGCTTTCGCGCCATGTAAATCGTTTATATATATCTGCCTGTGTGAAGAGTTTAACGAGATGAGTCGTCGTATATATTGGCCCCACCTGTCAGTGTGCGCTGCGTATGTGAGGAGGCACGAGGAGAGCGACCAGGTGTCAGCGGAGCGGTGATAGCTGACGTGAGGGAGCTCGCTTAAAAGCAAGCAGGATAGGAATTCCCCTTTAAGGTATATGGGCAGGGCTGGGATGGACCATCCCTATTCCCAAGGTACACCGTTTGCATTCGCTGGTGATTACAATCGGAGAGAAACAGGGGTATTGCTTAAATATGAATCATAATCTAGCTGCCAGTTCTCTCAATCAGAAGATTAACAAATACAGTGCATTTATAATCCATCAAAGAAAACGTTTAAGTCGACTAAACACGGGCGGCGCGCCTCACCCGGGCGCGGACTCTGCGCTGCCCACGTGAACAAAACTGTTTTTAGAGCGCAGGATCCTTCGCCCCGAATTATGAGCTCTCCTCACAATGAACTATGAAAAAATATACTATTCTGAAGCGCCTTCGGGACCAGAGGATCCGGTCCGTCTTCTAAGCAGTTATTTAGTGATGGACCGTTGTTGACATGGAGGAACTTTATCATTTATTCTTGTTGCTTTAGTGGGAAAGCATGCCCAGTGCAAACCTTTAGAGGAATGGTCAACATAAACGAAATTTGGAATAAAGGGTTAAGTGGTTGTTTCATATCAATAAGTCTCGTGGAAAGAGCGTTTTTTTATGATCTGCAAAAGATTAGGATATCTTGGTCTGGAATTGAAAGGAAATACTGTCCGTGAAACGGGAAAAGTGCTGCGCTGAAATCACGTTTACTTCAACTTTATCTGCTGGACAAGAAATAAAG
>NW_020868836.1:0-5000 GCF_003789085.1 Penaeus vannamei
AAGTCTGCCTGAGTGCGCACAAGGTCAAACAGGAATCAACTGAGACAACACAAGAGGCAAAATAATAATAATAATAAAAGATAAAAAAAAAAAAAAACATATAGATCCAGACAAAGATCTTTCTCTGAGGAGGTACGGGTCCTCAAGCTGGAAATAAAGAAAACAGTAATAACTCAGTGTTCCTCTAATTCACTTGGTCCTTCTAAGCTCTCTAGCAATTGGATTTCACTGCTTTGGGACATGGTTAAATAGAGTGCACCCTGCAGATGGTAATGCCACATGTCACACCCATAAATCCAAAAGAGAAAGTCGACTCCTACACACAACCAAAGAAATTAACTGAACTTAGGAAAGACAGATGGATTCGGCAATCTTGGCTTAATGCGAGGTAAATCCAAGTGAAAGCACACACACAAATATTCCAACTGCTACAGCATTCAGGACAAAGTTCAGGACTGAGGTGATTTTCCTTCCCCCTTTATTTTTTTTCATATTCTTTTTCTATATATAATTTAGTCTCCCCCCTCCCTCCCTCTTTTCTCCTTCTACCCCTCTCCCCCTTCACCCTCTTTCCCCCCCTTCCCTATTTCTCCTGCCCTCTCCCTCCTTCTGCCCTCCCCAAAGATGGAGGGAGTCTGGGATTCGCTATCGCCACTTTGTTACTGTAACCGACCCTGCAGCCTGCAGCGCTGCATACTTCCCCCAGGTTGGGTCGCTCATGTCCACAACCATGTCCCTGCTCGTCACCATCAGCAGCCTTTCGATGACTAATGCCGAGACCTAATTGGATGAGATGGACACCTCACGGCTCGCCCATTGGACTGCAGGCTCCCCTTGCTCCCGGGTAGCTAGCCCAGCTTAAGCTCTAGTGCCCGGGCCGAGATCATCTCTCAACGATCCTCCATAATGAGCCCAACAACAGCAGTAGCAAAATGAGGCCTGCCTAGGCCTCCGCCATCGGGGAGCCTCGCTGGCTTCCCCATCGATCTCCACTCACCTTCAACACCCAGCCATACCTGTGAGAACTCACACCCACACCACTCATTATATAAAGAAATAATAGACACTAGTCAAATGGCATGCAAATCATATGCCATACTAGTGACCCCCGGAGTGACATGAACACGGCTATCACTCGCTTGCTGAGCTCCCTCACTGGAGAGGGAGTACCTGAAGCCGATCCCCACAACCTGCAGCACGACATACTTCCCCCTGGCTGGGTCACTCACGTCCACAGCCATGTCCTCTCATCTCACCATCAGCAGCTTCTTGACAACTAATGCCGAGACCTGATTGAATGAGATGGACACTTCACGGCTCGCCCATTGGACCACAGGTTCACCTTGCTCCCGGGTAACTGGTCTAGCTTAAGAGTACTTTAGCTCCAGTGCCCGGGCCAAGATCATTACTCAATGATCCTCGATACAGAGCCTGACAACAGCAGCAACAACCTAGGCCTCCACCATCAGGGAGCCTCACCGGCTTCCTCGTGATTTCCGCTCACCTCCAGCATCCAGCCATACCAGTGGGAACTCACACCACTCCACAGAGAGAGAATAGACACCAGTCAAATGGCGGATGCAAATCCAATGCCATATTAGTTCTATTGTTTACCATAAAAGTATGTGGCTCTAAAAGGGTTACAGAGAGTTACATGAAAATAATATGGTATATATAGTCGGTTTATCGTGGAGGGATTCTTCTGACTCTAGCTAGGCTTTGGCACACACATCTGCAACTGACTCGCATTCTATATGGTAGGATGTTGTATTGGATAGGGCTCTTACTTGACTAATGCTGGGTTTGTTAGGGGTGATAGGCTGATCTTGAAGGCTGTCTCTTGTGGCTTTGTCTACCAACTCATTTTATATGATACCAATGGGACTAGGTGTCCAGTGAAGGCAAACAGACTTTCCTTGTTAGGAGAGCAATTGATTTCGGAACAGAATGAATGTGACAAACTAAACATGTCAAGTTGGTTTATCTTTCTAAATGTATGAAGTGCTGTAAGTCGGTGTAGATACAGACCGAGGTTTCTGGACGAAGTAACGAGTGACTCAGTGCAGACTTGATTGCAAATAGTTCTGCTTGTAAGGTCATGGAATTGTCACTTAGTTGTTAGCTGTGGGTGTAGCTCCCATTCTGCCTGATAGTGAATTAGTATGTGAAGTATGTGGCCTTATCTCTCTAGTTGACTGTTAGTGCAATGGTCTCGTGTAAGCAGCGGTCAACACGAAAGCATTTGGCCTTTGATTTTTGGAGACTGTTGGTGATGCAGGTCATTAATGATGGGTCCCAAGGATGTGGCTCTCTGTAGCCAGGGTGAGGGTCGTCTATAACTCGAGTGTAAACTAGGAATTAAGTTTAAAGAGGTCAGACAGTGGAACACCTTTCTATGCCAGGGAAGAGCTCGGAGTTGAGGAATTTGTGGGTTAGAGAGAAGCATTTGAAAGTTGTCTCTTAAATTGGAGTGTTGATATCTTGATAGTATTTTGCAAAAATGACCTGCAACAATTTGTTTTGTTCTTGTCTCCTGGTACAGATTTACTAATCACGTCCATATGGATGCTCCCTTATGATATTGTTACGGTTGAAGTTGGTTGATGAGATTTACTCATAGTCTAGGGGAACGATGTAACTACAAATCCACAATAAAATTGATGCATTAGACTTCACTTCCATGCATTATGGTATATTTCATATAACTTCCAGGTTCTTTGTTCATTTTATTTAATCAGAATATGTAGAATAGGTATTAAGCTTTTGAAAGACGTGTTAATTCACTTAGCTTAGTCAAGGTATGCTTAGATTTAGATTCGATTAGCTTAGTCAAAGTATTAACTTAGATTTAGATTCAATTAGCTTAGTCAAAGTATTAACTTAGATTCAGATTCATTAAGCTTAGATTTATTTCTTCTTGTTCTATATAATTATTGCTTTAAATGGAAAAAGCATTAAAAGTAAGTAAAGTTATATTTTTATTTACCAAAACCGATTACCAACACTGAAATACACAAATTAAACCATTATTCAAATAATGAATAATGAATATAATTACATAAAACACAACACCATCAATAATCTAATTGTGAATAAGGTATCTATAACCAATTTTCTGTAGTAAATATACCACAAGATTCTTGAGTCACAGCTGAGGAGTAGCAAGGTTAGAAAAGAGAGGAATTGGTGAATGGCTGAATAACTCTCCCTATGTCGTTTTTTTTTTTTTTTTTTTTTTTTTTTTTTTTTTTTTTTGGATTTCTTGGCTATCAACCAGCGGCATGTGGCCAAGGTTATTAAGCCAATGGATCCTGTTTATTCTTTCAATCTAAATAAGGTTAAAGTTTTGTCTCCCTTAGAAAAGCGATTAATCTACGTATTATGTTTTCATGATCTGTTAATATATTTGGTAGTGTGAATGGTATGTTTTTGATACAGAAATAATTTTTTATTTGTTGTCTGTTATTGTTGTATTTTGGCAAACTGTTAGGATATGGTTTATTGAACTTGTACTATTGCATTGGGGGCACTGTAGAGGGAAGTTCCTTTCAATATATGGTGTGAGGTGGTCAGCCTGGTTGCATTTAGCCTGAGGCAGGCCAAAACCACCTCCTCCACCCTCCACTCTCCTGTTGAGAGTGGAGGGAGGAAGTTGAGAATTACAACTTCGTGAATGGAACGTCTGAATATGAGGTTGCAACCTGTAATGGTTAGGTGACAGCATTGCTTCCTGTATTTCTCAAAGGCTTTGTTCAACGGTTCCCACAGGTTATGGAAGGATGAGTGTGCATTGAGGGACTCGCAGCATTTGAGCCATGAGTCACTGCGGATTTCTTATAATTCTCTCCTGATTAGTCCTTGTGTATCCCTGAGATTTGCAAGGATAGTTAGAGAGGGATGTCTTTTCAGCTGGACTGGAGAGCTGGTGGGTACTTATACCCCGAAAGAGACACCCAAGCCCATGCCCCAGGCATGGCGCGAAAAGAAGGAAATATGTAAATGAAGTACTCGAAAACCAATCCGATTGTTAGATAGGACCCGAAAACCATGAAGAAGAACACACTTATCACGACACATTGGATACGTCGCCAAGGAGAAGGAATAATATAAAACGATAACTAGGGGGAACGGATACGGAGGAAAACTGATAATACGCAGCTCTTGAGAAGACTGTTCATTTCGGACTTAGGATATTTACAAGATTAGCTTTATTTAGTTTGCTAGGCGACTTAACACTATTCAAGTAGCGAGACGGTTAAAATTGCGCTCATGGTTATAAAAATAAGAAAGTCCACATTACTATACAGTCAGGGACTATCATTCTTAGATGCTTTGGACTTATCCGCTGACAAAATAAAAGCATCTACGAGACGAAACCGGAGGGCTTACTCCGGCGGCTCGTGTGGCGTTGGCCTTAATCCTAATAAGAAAAATAATGAAGACAATGATAATGAGGACAGAAAATAATACTGTTGATAGGAATAATGATGATCATCATGGTATAATGAAAATAATAACAATGATAGTAATGATAATAATAACAATAATAATAGTAATGATAATAATAATAGTGATGATAACAACATTGGAATCATAACAAAAGCAGTAAGAAAAAAAATAATGATAATGATATTAATATTTATAATAGTAGCAGTGATGATGGGGATTATAATGATAATGATGAATGTAATAACAACAACAATGATAATAACAGTAACTATGATAATCATGATAATGATAGTATTAATGATAGTAACAACGACAACAATAAGAACAACAGCAATGAAAATGTTAATTGCAATAATAACAATAATGATAATAATAATGATAATAATGTTAATGATGATGATAAGTAAATGAAGAAAAGGGATAATGAATAGTAATGATAACAAAAACAATGATGAACCTAACAAAAAAGATGACGATAATGATGATAATAGCAACAACAATAATGATAATGATAATAAAAATGATAATAATATTGATGATGATGATATAAT
>NW_020868836.1:48532-51032 GCF_003789085.1 Penaeus vannamei
GAAGAGCATGTGGAATATATACAGATAAATGAAGATAGATAAACACGTGGATAGTAAAAGACCAATAAATAAGCAGATGATCATAGGTAGTTCGACAGTAGGTTAATAGATAAATAAGTAAACACGTAAGCTGTAGATGGATGCACAAGCAGATACATATACAAATAAATGGATAGTCAATGGCACATATTATGGATTGAAATGCAGGTAACCAACCAAATAGAATGGAGAAAAAAAAAAACAAACGAGAGAAAGAAAACGAACTAAAAGAAAGAAAACGAGAGAAAGAAAATAAATAAAAGAAAACGGAAAACATAAACACCACAGAAAACGGGAAGACCCCCGACGCCACGATCCCACCTCGCGGATTCTCCAGGGAGTGCAAAAATATCACACCAGCAAGAATCGCCGGCGAAAACACACGCAATTCGTTCCGTCCCTTCGCCAGCGCGGCAAGATTATCGTCCTGAGCCCCAGCGATAAGAAATAAAATCAGAGGATGAAGGATGGCGAAGGAGGGAGATAAAAATACGACGCACGAAGGAGGAAAAACCGAGGAAGGAATGTAACCGCGACGACCCTAAGAAAGTGGGTTTGTTATTGTTATTTGTTAATGTTATTGTTATTATGATGAATATGATTGATGTAGTTATGTTTATAGGCAATGAGCTAAACAATTTTTGTTATACATATTTACCATTAATATTATCCTTATCCCTTTTGTTCTTCTTCTTATTATTATTACAGTTGATATTATCATCATTGTCATTATCATCGTTTTTATTATTAGTATTATTGTTGTTATTGTTATTATCATAATCATCTTTATCATTATTATTACTGTAATAATCACTATCACTATTATCATCATTATTATTATCATTATTACAATCATCGTCATTATCATTATTATGTTTATTATTATTATTATTATTATTATTATTATCATTATTATTATCATCATTATTATTATCATTATTATCATCATTATTATTAGCATCATTATTATTATTATTATTATTACTAACAATAATATAATGATAATTCATGTTATTGATTTATTATTGTTATTATTACTCTTACTACTAATAATAGTGTTATCATTATAACTGATGTTGATCTTATTATTCTTGTTCTTGTTATATAATTATTGTTATTATTATTATTATTGTTATTATTATCATCATTATATCATCATCACTATCATTATTATTGTTATTATGTTCACTATCCTTATCATTACTAAAATCATAATTCATATCATCATTAGAATTACTATTATTATCATTATCATCAAACCAATCTTTCAGTCTTCAAAAAACGAAAAAAAGTGAAAAATCTACTTTCAAAATCATTCCCGATCATCAACCAAAATCGTACCTAATATCAAATTACTTTTTCCGCGCTATCATCATCACCTCCATTATTATTCTCTTTTTCTTATTTTTGTTTTTTATTTAGAGCGTTTCCCCCGTGTTCTGTACCTGTCTATTAGTGTCAGGTCTCACCGTCTATCAATCTTAATTTAGAATAGTTACCCAAACGGGAATTGTGAAGAGTCATGATATAGAAAACGTAGATGTTCTGCCGTTTATCCGCTGCGCGTTTTCTATATAATTTATTTTGTTTATATAGTGTTTGTTTCTTACCTTCGCTAAGGTAGCGTTGGTTTGTTTGTTTGTTGGTTAGAACTCAATAAGTTATGAACAGAGTTTTATGATTATTTTACCAGAGGTGTGTCTTAGCCCAACTTAGATGCCATTATTATTATTATTATTATTATTATTATTATTATTATTATTATTGTTTTATTATTATTATCATCAATTATCATCATCATCATCATCATCATCATCATCCTCATCATCCTCATCCTCATCCTCATCCTCATCCTCATCCTCATCATCACCACCACCATCATCATCATCATCATCATCATCATCATCATCATAATCATCATCATCATCATCATCATAATCATCATCATCATTATCATCATTATTATTTTTATGTATTTCTTCTATTGTGAATATTTTTATTGCATCAGTGACTTTATTGCCTTGGCGGAGGTATGCTTGCTTTCCGAGTGCTTTTAGTTAATACTATCGTGTTATTGATTATATTATTGTTGTCATCATTGCTATCATCATGAACATTGTCATTATAATAATAATGATGATGATAATAATGACGATGATGATATTAGTAATAAAATTGATGATAAAAGTAATAATTATAATCATGATATTAATATTGATATTTCTGAAAATGATAATAATGGTGATAATGATAATGATAACTGTAATAATGATAATATTGATCCTAAAATGGTAAAAATAAGGAAGATAATAACGATAATAATATTGGTCATAGTAATAACAATGATGATATTAATAAACATAATAATAAGGATAATGATGATAATGATAATGATAATCATGATACCTATAATTATAATAATAATATTGATTAATATTATTGTTATTATCATCATCATAAT
>NW_020868836.1:56032-58532 GCF_003789085.1 Penaeus vannamei
ACACGTCCCGAAATCCTGAAGTCCTGAAGTCTCGAAGTCGATTTCCTAAAACCTGTTGCTCCGTTCAGGTAAAGTCCGCAAGAGCCCTGGCGAAGTATGCGGAATCGATACTGAATAAAAAGAAAAAGAAAAAGAAAGAGAGAGAGAGAGAGAGAGTGAGAGACAGAAAAGAATACGATCTTAGGCTGAATCTATTTTTTTCTATAAACCGAAAAAAAAATGTATTTCAAAATTGATATCAGTTTTTAGTTCTTCGAAAAGGAAAATCATGCATAAAGGAATAAAAGGTTTTAGACTGAACTCTGGCACCAATTCTTCCCGATTTTAGGCTACTTTGGATTTCATTTCGATCACCGGTTCGGCTTTTTTATAAAGAGCTTTATCTGGAATCCCATGAGAAGAAAAAGGGACATGGAACTCACTTGGAGACAACGAGAGAGAGAGAGAGAGAGAGAGAAGAGAGGAAGAGAGAGAGAGAGAGAGAGAGGAGAGAGAGAGAGAGAAGAGAGAGAGAGAGAGAGAGAGAGAGAGAGAGAGAGAGAAGAGAGAAGACAGGAAAGAGAGAGGAGAGAGGAGATGAGAGAGAGAGCAGAGAATGGAGAGAGAGGAGAGAGAAGAGAGAGAGATGAGGAGAGAGAGAGAGGAGAGAGAGGAGAGAGAGAGAGAAGAGGAAAGAGAGAGAGAGAGAAGAGAGAGAGAGAGAGAGAGAGATGAGAGAGAAGAGAGAGAGAGAGAGAGAGAGAGAGAGAGAGAGAGAGAGAGAGAGAGAGGAGAGAGAGAGAGAGAGAGAGAGGGAGAGAGAATAGAGAGAGAGAGAGGAGAGAGAGGAGAAGAGAGAGAGGAGAGAGGAGGCGAGAAGAGAGAGAGAGAGAGAGAAGAGGAAGAGAAGAGAGAAAGAAGAGAGGAGAAGAGAGAGAGAAAGAGAGAGAGAAAGAGAGAAAGAGAGAGGCGAGAGAGAGAGAGAGAGAGAGAAGAGAGAGAGAGAGAGAGAGAGGAGAGAGAGAGAGAGAGGAGAGAGAGAGAGAGAGGAGAAGAAGAGAGAGAGAGAGAGAGAAGAGAGAGAAGAGAGAGAGAGAGAGAGAGAGAGAGAGAAGAGAGAGAGAAGAGAGAGAGAGAGACGAGAAAGAGAGAGAGAGAGAGAGAGAGAGAGAGAGAACACACATGCCCGAGCTTCACGGGGAGAAAACGACCCTTCGACATAACAAGGGTTCCGCAATAGAGCAAAAATGCCCCAGAGGCCGTATGTGCATAGGGAGAAGGGAGGGGGGGGGCGAGGGAGGTGAGGTAGAGGAGGGGAGGGAAAGAAGAAGATGGGTTGGAATGGGAGGGAGGTGGAGGTAGGGGGAGGGGAGAGGGAAAGAAGAGAGATGGGGGGTGAAGTGGGAGGGAAGTGGAGTGGAAGGGGTGAGGAGGTAGAGTTGGAGGAGGGGAAGGAGAGAAGAAAAACGGAGGTGGAGTGGGAGGGAATGGAGGAACGAAGGAGGGAGGTGGGGTGAGGGGAATTTGGGGGGGAGTGTGGAAAGGAAAGAGAGAGAAGGAAGATGGAAAGTGAGTAGGAGTAACGAGGGTTTAAGGGGGGAAAGGTTTTGGAAAGTGAGTAGGGAGGGGGTAAGGGAGGGGGGGGCGTGAAATTGGAGTTGCAGAGGGGGGCGAGGGAAGGGAGTGGGGGAAAGGGCATGAGTAGTGAGGAGGTTAGAGAGAGGGAGAGACAGTGGGTGGAGGGCACAGGGGTAGGGGGACGGGGGGGAGGGGGAATCTGATGCTTTGGCCTCCGAAGTGGTTTGGGAATTCGAAATTTTTCTTTCTCTTTTTTTTCTTCTTCTCCCTCCCTTTCAGAACGTTTCAACTCGGGCCTTTTATCTTATCTTCCCTCCCGTCTCCCTATTCCCTCCCTCCCTCCCTCCCTCCCCCCTCTATCTCTCTCTCTTTCTCCTTCTCTCCCTCCCTTTCAGTGTCTGCAGTTAGCAACCTCCAGCGCGCAGTGATTTTACAGAAATACACCTTTGCTTGACTGACAAAGAATGTTTGAGCATTGTGCTCCCTTCGCTCTCTCGGCCGACGCGACTGACACGCCTGGAATTAACGTCTTTTGGGACCTTGGCTGAGATGTTCTTCGCGGAGGGATTTCTCATGCGCTCCCGTCATGCACGCTCACAGACGCATGCACGGGGAGAATGCATGATGCGTGCACCTTCCGCGCTTTTGCTAACAATTAAAGGCATACATGGATAGACACGAGCATATATACACGCAGCACACACATCACCACACACACACACACACACACCACACACACACACACACACACACACACACACACACACACACACACACACACACACACACACACACACACACACACACACACACACATACACCACACACACACATACATACCCACATACCCAACACAACCTGCAGAAACAAACATACCCACATACAAATCCTCATATATAATGGACATCTCCCCTTCTCTCCCACACCACAAAACCGCACATAT
>NW_020868836.1:63532-66032 GCF_003789085.1 Penaeus vannamei
ATAAACACCCACACCACAGGTAAAACGGCAAACCATTTAGAACAAGGACGGGAACAAGAACGAGAACAAGAACAGCCATAAAACAGAACCCAGAATAAAAAATGAAAAAAAAAGTAAAAGAGACACGCAACACCAACAACACCTCCGCCTCCCCTCCCCCCACCCCCATCCTCCCCGCAGCCCCTGATGATGCACGAGAGAGAGTGTGTGTGTGTGCCCTGTTGCCCCGTGCGGTAAACCATGGCAACCAGGGCGGCTTGACCTTTTCGGGCAGACGCGAGGCAAGAGCCAAGCGGGCTGAGGGGACCAGTTTTTGGGGCGGCGAGGAGGATGCTCACAGGCTTGTGGGCGGAGGGGGGCGGGGTGGGATGGAGGGAGGTGGGTGGGATGAGAGGAGAGGAGCAGGGGGTGAGGGAGGGGGGGGGGGCAGAGAAGCGGGAAGGCTGGGGCAGAGAAGGGGAGGTGGAGGGAGAGAGGAGGGAGGGGGATGGATCAGAGGGAGAGTGGGGGGAGAGGGGAATGGGTAGGAGGTCAGGGAGAAAGGGGATGAGATGAGAGAAGGAATGTGGGTGGAGAAGAAGGAGGGGGAGGGAAGGGGAAGGTGCGGAGGGGGAAGATGGGAGGAAGGGAAGAGGGGAAGAAGGTGTGTATGAAGGAAGGAGTGGGGGAAGCTGAGCGGTCGAGAGGGAGGGGAGGAGGGATGAGACGGAGTAGGGAGGAAGGGGATTGAAGAGAGGGGAGGGGAGAGGAGGGGGGAGGGAGGTAAGGGAGTGTTTGTAGAGGTGGGAAGAGGGGGATAGGGGATGGGTGGTAGGGAGGCGAGGGGGGGGGGGGGAGGGAGTGGACGACAGCAGAAGGAGGGAAGGAAAGGTAAAGGAAGAAGTTGGAGGAAGAGAGAAAATGTGAGAAGAAAGAAATCGCAAAGGAGGATAAGGAGACAGATAGAAGGCACAAAAGGACGAGATAAATCGACTAGACACGCAGATAGATAGGCAGACAAACAGACGGAAGGCAATATATAGGTGAAATAGCTATATAAAATAAACAGATACACAGAAAACAGACAGAGATAGATAGACAGAACAGAGAAGGAAAGGAGAGGAGGAGAGGAGGAGTGTACGGAGAAGGAAGAGAAAGATAGGAAAGTGGGAGGGAAGGGAAAGAAAAGCAGGAATAGGAATAGAAAAACGCAAGGAGAAAAAAGCATAGGAAGAAAGACATAATGACAAATAGATATATAAACAGGTGAATAAATAAACAGATAAGGAAAGACAGAGAATATGTGTTTTAGAAGAGGGAGGAGAGAGAGAAAGAGAGAGAGAAAGAAGAAAGGAGAAGAGAGAGGAGAGAAAAGAGAGGAGAGAAGAGAGAGAGAGAGAGAGAGAGAGAGAGAGAGAGAGAGAGAGAGAAGAGAGAGAGGAGAGAGAGAGAGAGAGAGAGCAGAGAGAGAGAGAGAGAGAGAGAGTAAGTTAGACAACCAAAAAAATGTCGAAAACGAATCAACAAACAAAGAAGCAACAATCAATAAAATGTAAAAAATCATACCATGTGAATAAACTATAAAGAGGCAAGGAGGGTAAGACGAAGATAAAGAAAAAACATTATGTGTAGATTCAGAAACAATACAAAAAACAAAAGCGAAACATAAACAAAAGCAAAAATAAAAGTGAAAATAAAACAAGAAACGAAAAATGAAAAAGCAAAATGAAGTAAGATAAAAGAAACGAAAGCACAAATATAAGAGACGAAACAAAACAAACAGAAAAATGAAAATGACGAAGCAAAGCAAAAACAAGACAAACAAATCCCAATCACAAAGACGAAAAACGAGATAAAAACGAAACGAAACAGAAACGAAACAAAGACGAAACAAAGATGACACGAAACGAAACCAAACCAAATAAAACGGAACAACAACAAAAAAACAAAAAACAAAAACGATAGCAAACAAACAAACGAAACCAAACCAAACGAAACCAAAAAAACAAAAAAAAAAAACGAAACCAAACAAACGAGAGACCAAAAAAAGAAACCAAATAAACGAGACAAAAAAGCAAACGAAACCAAACAAGCGAGACAAAAAACAAACAAACAAACAAGACAAAAAAGAGACAAAAAAGCAAACGAAACCAAACAAACGAGACAAAAACAAACAAACAAACGAAACCAAACAAGCGAAACGAAACCAAATCAAGGCGAAATCAACAGAAACCACAGCGATAAGCAACCACGACTCCGCCGTTGTCTTGAAGATATCACAAAGGGAGTTTAATGAAGCAGAACCGAGTGACGAAGACGGGGAGAGAGAGACGTGGTAGCGAGAGAAAGGGGAGGAAGAAGCAGAGGGAATAAAGAAGGAAGGATGGGAAAAGAATGGGAGGAAATTAAAGAAAACGGGAGAAAGAGAGAACATAGAAAGAAGGGGGGAAGAGAAAGGGAAGGAAATATGGATAAAGGGGAGATATGGAGAGAGAGGGAAAAAAGAAGGAAGGAGGGAAG
Organism: Penaeus vannamei; assembly: GCF_003789085.1. Taxonomy (NCBI): domain Eukaryota; kingdom Metazoa; phylum Arthropoda; class Malacostraca; order Decapoda; family Penaeidae; genus Penaeus; species Penaeus vannamei. The sequence continues at coordinate 66,032 of NW_020868836.1, forward strand.
A
>NW_020868836.1:73532-78532 GCF_003789085.1 Penaeus vannamei
ACACACACACACACACACACACACACACACATATATATATATATATATATATATATATATATATATATATATATATATACATATATATATATATATATATATATATATATATATATATATATATATATATATATATATATATATATATATATATATATATATATATATATATATATATATACGTATATTACATTTCTGATGGATATGCACCATAGCTCACACTCACTCAAAGCAAACTCGAATGATCAAAACTTACTCTGGAAGGCACACGCGCCAGTGGTAATAACTCCGTGTTTTATGGGGATTAAATTCAATCGCAAAATATATGACACTTATGTGCTAATTTCACAGTATGTGTAAACTTATCTGCGCCGCTTAACGCCAGACGCTCGGGGTGTAATTGGGAGAATGGATAAGATCTCCTGTATAAACTTTACACGCCAGTATCTATCTAAAGTGTTCACTCACGCGGAAAATTGTAGAAAGATAGAGCTGAGGTAAATAAAAAATGAAGTAAAAAGAGAGAGAAAGAGAGAAAGAGAGAAAGAGAGAGAGAGAGAGAGAGAGGAGAGAGAGAAGAGAGAGAGAGAGAGAGAGAGAGGAGAGAGAGGAGAGAGAGAGAGAGAGAGAGAGAGAGAGAGAGAGAGAGAGAGAAGAGAGAGAGAGAGAGAGAGAGAGAGAGAGAGAGAGAGAGAGAGAGAGAGAGAGAGAAAAAGAAAGAAAAAAAAATGATATGTTGATAAGTGTACTCTCTCACCTGACAAGTTAAATAACGTGTTTTGATACAAGGACGAACTCTCGGGCTCTTTGCATTCCGTCGGGAAAATCCTTCGCTTTCTCGGCACGTAACTTGAAGGAGGACAGTGCAAGCTTTTCGAGGCTCATTATCAGCTTAGGAAAGGTCTGAAAATAAAAGAGAGAGAGAGAGAGAGAGAGAGAGAGATAGAGAGATAGATAGATAGATAGATAGATAGATAGATAGATAGATAGATAGATAGATAGATAGATAGATAGATAGATAGATAGAGATAGATAGAGAAGAGAGAGAGAGAGAGAGAGAGAGAGAGAGAGAGAGAGAGAGAGAGGGAAAGAAAATAACAAACATAGAAACAGATAAACACACTGACACACAAACAGCCTATATATATATATATATATATATATATATATATATATATATATATATATATATATATATATATATATATATATATATATATATATATATATAATATATATATATATATATATATATATATATATATATATATTATATATATATATATATATCGTTTTTCATACATGCATACATACATAGTCACACACACACACACACACACACACACACACACACACACACCACACACACAGACACACACACACACACACACACACACACACACACACACACACACACACACACACACACACACACATACACACACACACACACACACACACAATACACATACATATATATATATATATATATATATATATATATATATATATATATATATATATATATATATATATATATAGAGAGAGAGAGAGAGAGAGAGAGAGAGAGAGAGAGAGAGAGAGAGAGAGAGAGAGAGAGAAGGCTATAAGCTGTAGTTGCTTTGAAGAATGGGAACTAGTTTGTAGTCTTGATGTTTTATTAGTTAAATCTAGACTTCAGGCAGCAGGGTATGTGGGGAGGGGGGGGGGGGAGGAGGAGGGGGGTGAGGGAGGATGCGAAGGGGAGGGAGTTGGGGGGGGGGGAGGTAGGCCAATTATGTTTGGAAGATTACGTGTGTGGTCATAAATATGCAAGGGAGAGAGAGAGAGAGAGAGAGAGAGAGAGAGAGAGAGAGAGAGAGAGAGAGAGAGAGAGAGAGAGGAGAGAGAGAGAGAGAGGAGAGAGAAGAGAGAGAGAGATGAACAGGTAGATAGATAGATAGATAGATAGATGGAGAGAGAACGTGCGATGAATAGATAGATAGATAGATAGTTGGACAGAGAGAGAGGGGTGGATAGGTAGATAGATGGACAGAGAGAGAGAGAGAGATAGAAAAAGTGAGAGATAGAGGGAGATTGAGAGAGAGGCAGATAGATAAATAGATAGATAGAGGGATAGATACATAGTTAAATAGATAGATTGATGGATAGATAGAGAGAAAGAGACTAACAGATAAACAGAAACAGATCGAGCCACTTAGAAACCAGGTACCAGTAAACACATTTTATAAGAGAGAAAACAAAACAAAAACAAAAAAAGAAAACGAAAGAGAGAAATAACAAAGAAAATGTGTTAAAAAACGGAAGAAGAAAATAAAGAAAAAACGAAAGCGAAAGAAAAAAGAAAAAAAAGAAAAAACGAAAAGCAAAAAGAAAGAAAAAGGTGAAAAAACGAAAACGAACAACAACAACAACAACAACAAAGAAACGAAAGAAAAAAGTAAAAAAAAAAAAAAAAGAAAGAGAGAAAAAACGAAAAGCAAAGAAAGAAAAAGGTGAAAACACGAAAACGAACGAACAAACAACAACAAAGAAACGAAAGAAAAAAGTAAAAAAAAAAAAAAAAAAAAAGAAAGAGAAGAGAGAAAAAGAAAACCAAGAATAAAATTAAGAAAAAAAAAACGAAAACGAAAGAAAAAAGTAAAAAAAAAAAAAAAAACGAAAGAAAAAAAAAAGTCAGATTAACATACATAAAGAAAAACCTCAAGGGGACGAACGCGAGTCTCAGCTGATCTCCACATCATGCTTGCGTTTCTCTGCTCATTGGAATGTTGGTGTGGCTCTGGGCTCCTGTCTTCGCGCTCTTGTCTTCCTCATTCTTTTCTTTCTTATTCGTTTTTCTTTTTTCGGTTTTCTTGTTTTTGTTCAGTTTGTTCTTGGGTGTTTCTTTATTTGTCTTTATTTTCTTGATTTTTTTCTTTGATTTGATTTATATTCTGATTCGTTATTTTTATTATTAATTTGTTTGTTATTGTAGGGTTGATGTATTTTTTTCTCTCTCTTTTTTTCTGTTTTGTGTTTCATTTTTGAAAATATTTTCTTACGTCCTTCTACTTAATTTTCTATTTTCTTCCGTTCTCTTTCTCTTTTGCTAATACCCTCCCTCCTCCTCTCTCTCTCTCTGTCTCTCTCTCTCTCCCTCCCTCCGCCCCCCCTCTCTCTCTCTCACTCTTCCATACATTTTGTCTTTGTATACAGCTCCCTTCATACTTCATTTACCATCCTCATTGCAATTAAATGCCAATATACATAACCCCCTTATCTCTTGCCGCTTCTTCCCCCCTCATTTCTCTTTTTTTCTCTTCCCTCTCCTACCTCTTCTCGCCTCTCCCCCCTTTCCCGCCTCCCTCTTCACCCCATCCTCATTTTTATCTCATTTACATTCTTTCCTTCCCCCATCTCCCTTCCTGCTTCCTCACTCCTCCCCTCCCAACCCCCCTCACTCTACGCCTTCTCCTCCTCTCCTCCTCCATTCCTCACATCATATCCTTCCGTTCTTCCTCCCTTACAATTACATGACCCTTCTCTGCCCATCACCTCACCTTTCTGTTGCATTTCCCCCTATCCTCCCATCCCTCTCCTCCCTTCCCCTCCCTCTCCCCCTTTCCGTCCATCTCTCCCTTTCCCTTCCCTCCCTCTCCCCTTTCCGGTCCATCTCCCCCTTCCCTTCCCTCCCTCTCCTCCCTCATTCCCGGTCCATCTCCCCTTTCCCTTCCCTCTCTCCCCTTTCCCTTCCCTCCCTCTTCCCCCTTCCCTCCCTCTCCCATTCTTCCCTCCCTCTTCCCCCTTTCCCTTCCCCCTTCTTCCCCTTCCCTTCCCTCCTTCTTCTCCCTTCCTTCCCTCCCCTCTTCTCCCTTCTTTTCCTCTACCTCTCCCCCTTTAAGGTCCATCTTCCCCCTTCCCTACACCCCTCCTCCAACCCAGCTTCCTACACCCCCCCCCCCCCGGCGACGGCGCTCCTCTCCTGCTGCGTCTTAAAGAAGGGATGGAAAGGCAGATTAGGTTCCAGGCGTTGGCATTCCCTCGACCCTTCTCCTCTCCCTTCTTCTCTTCCCTCCGCCTCCTTTCTTCTCCCTTTTTCGCTTCTCGTTCCTACATCCCTTTTCTTCTTCCCTCCTCTTCCTTCCACCTCCCTTCTTCTCCCTTTTTCGCTTCTCGTTCCTACATCCCTTTTCTTCTTCCCTCCCTTCTTCTCTCCTCTTCCTTCCACCTCCTTTTCTTCTCCCTTTTTCGCTTCTCGTTCCTTCCTTTTTCTTCTTCCCTCCCTTCTTCTCTCTCTTCTTCCTCCTCCCTTTTTCTCTTCCCTTCCTTCCACCTCCTTTCTTCTCCCCTCCCTTGTTCTCTTCCCTTCCTCTTATTTCTTCTCTTCCCTTCCCTCCATCTCCTTTCTTCTCCCTCCCTTCTCTCTTCTTTATCTCTACCTCCTTTCATCTCCTCTCTTCCCTCCACCTCCTTTCTTCTCTCCACCCCTTCCGTCCTCTCTTCTTCTTCCTCTTTAGCTCCTCAATTCGCTCTTCTCTCCCTTCTCCCTTTCCATTCTCTTCTCGCCCTCCTTCTTCTCTTTCGCCTTTCTATCTAACTTCTTTTCCTTATCCCTTCTCTTTTCTTCTCCTCTCTTCCAATCCTCCTCAAATATCCCGCCTTCTTCCATCCCTTCCTTCCTTCCGCTTTTTCTCATTCTTCCATATCCCCCCACCTTCCCTCCCCCCTTTTCTCATCTCATTTTCCTCCGTCTTGCGTTTCTACCTTCTCCTTTCTTTCCTCATCTTTCTTCCATCTCCTTTCCCCTCTCCTTACCCTAAACTCATCCAATTTCCTTTCTTACTCTCCTCCTCTTTCTTCTTCCTCCCTTTCCCATCCTTTACCCATATTTCATGCCCCCTCCTTTCCTCCCTACTCTCCCCCACGCCCCACATTTCCAACCCCTTCGACTCCCTCTTCTTCCGCCTCCCTCCCCTCCCCTTCCTCCCCTTCCTCCCGCTGGCCTGGAGGGCGGCGCT
>NW_020868836.1:81032-83532 GCF_003789085.1 Penaeus vannamei
CATCTCGAATTCTCTAATCCGCACAGCATCTATGGCACGCGAGGGAGTAATGGCCGAGAATAAAACGACATAAATCATATTCATTTAGATTTTTATTTTTCATTTTTTTTCTTGGAATTATTGGGATGTGGGTGGGAGTTTTTTCCTCTCTCTCTGTCTCTCTTCTTTTTATTTTTTCTTGGTCGTTTGATTTCTATTGTCTTAGATTTTTATTTTCCATTTTTTTCTCTCTCTGTTTCTTTTCATTTATATTTTTTCTTGGTCGTTTGATTTTTATTTTCTCTTTTCCTTTATTTCTCTCTTTCTTATCATTTTCCTTCTCTTTTTTCTCCCTCCTTTCTATCTTCTTAATTCTTTTCTTTCTTTTTTCTACTTTATCTTTATCTTCTTTGTGTTTCCTTTACCGTATTTCCACCTGCCTTCCTTCTTTTCTTTCTTCTTCTGCCTAGGATTTTTTTTGTCTTCTTTTTCTTCGTTTATTTCTCTTCTTAGTAATTCGCTTTTCATTCTCTCTCCGTTAACTTTTCTATTTTCTGTTTTTTCTCCTATCCTATATTCCTATGCTCTTACTTCTTTTTTTCTTTCTTTTTTCTTCTTCTTCTTATTCTCTTCTCCTTTTCTTTATTTTTTTTTTTCTTGTCTTCTCCGTCTTGCTCTCTATTTTCTTTCCTTCCTCTTCTCTTTCTTTCTTTCTTCTACTTCGTCTTTTTCTCTTCTTTTTTCTTTTTCCTTCTCGTTTTTGTTCTTCCTTATCTTCCCCCTTTTTATTTCTACTTCGTCTTATTTCTTTTCCTTTTCTTCTTCGTTTTCTCCTTAGTTTTCTTTCTTTCTTTTTTCTTTTTCTTTTCTTCACCTTATTCTATTTTTCTCTGCTTCTTCTCTTTTTTTCTTGCTTTTTTTTTTGCTTCCTCTTCTTTTTTCTCTCTTCTCCCTTTTTTATTTTTCTATCTTCCTTCCTATTTTATTGATTGTTGTTATTTCTCTTCTTGTTATTTTACCTTTTGTTTCTTTTCTTTCCATTTCTTTTTCGTATCTTCTTCTTTTATCTCCTCTTCTTTCTCTTCTATTTTCATTATCATCATCATCTTCATAATCATTTTTATAATCTCATTTGTCATCTTTTGTTATATGCTCTGCCTCTTTCCCCTCATCATCATTTATTTCTTATACATTTTTTTTTCTCATTTCTTCTTCATCCTCGTCTTCCTCCGCGCCTTCTTCTTTTTTCTTCTTCCTCTTACTTTCTTCGCTTTTCTCCTCATTTTCTTCTTCCTCCCCTTTTTCTCGTTTTTTTTCTTCTTCATTCTTCATTTCTTTCTCTTCTTCGTCTTTTTCTTCTATTTCTTCGATTTCTTCGTATTTTTCTTCTATGTCTTCTTCGTATTTTTCTTCTATTTCTTCTTCATCTATTCCTTTAATACAGATGAATCTATATGAATCATGGAAGATGCGACTAAGGAGAGAAAGAAGAAAGAAAAAAAATAAAAACACGTGAGCCTATATTTTTTTTGTCTTTTATCTGAGAGAGAGAGAGAGAGAGAGAGAGAGAGAGAGAGAGAGAGAGAGAGAGAGAGAGAGAGAGAGAGAGAGAGAGAGAGAGAGAGAGAGAGAGAGAGAGGAGAGAGAGAGAGAGAGAGAGAGCATACACGCGGAAACGTCCACACAATTACATCCTTTCGTATCACCGTCATAAAAATGAACCGTGGCGGCTCTCCATTTCACTCAGGTTTGGAACAAAGGAGAGACCCCGAGGCGCTCTCTTTGCCCGCAATTCCTGCTAACTCGGTGCTTTATCTCTGCCGTATATTTCCAGCTGCTCTCTCTTTACGCCAGACATAGTTCGCGAAAGCCATGTGTAGGATTGCACATTGCTAGTCCTCTATGAAATGCTCTCTCATGCTGCACACAGCTTCACTGTATCCCTGGCACGGGGGACTAATGGGGTACTAGCCCTTGCTCTAGGCTACCCCAGGATGTAGTTTAACGCCATGCTCAGGACGATCATATCATATATATATATATATATATATATATATATATTATATATATATATATATATATATATATATATATATATCATACATCATATGATATACGTATATAGAGTGGAGTATACAGTTTTGTGTAAATGAAGACGTGTGTAAGTATTGGTGTTAGTCTATATACGTGCGCGCTCGTGTGTACCTGTATGTGTGTGAAGCGTTAGTGCGCTTACGTGTGTGTATACGCGTCAGTGTATATATCGTAGTACGCATGTGTGTCCGTAAGTAAGTCCGTCCTTGGCAGGCGGTCGCGTGCGTGGCGGCGTGGAGTGCGCGTGGAGGCAGTCGCTCCGCCCGAATCGACGTTCCCCGACGCGGCGGTCAGCGGTGCAACACGCGCAGCTGCGATGGACAACGCCGCCGCCATTGTCCGAAGGTTATTCCGGTACTAATTGCAATTGCTATTATTTTTTCACTAGTAATTATTGCGATATGATTATCCTTTCACATAAATATAA
>NW_020868836.1:88532-111032 GCF_003789085.1 Penaeus vannamei
CAAGCCTCGTCTTCGTGCTCGCCCTCGTGGCAGGAGGACTCGCAGGTAAGTCGTCGCAGGTCGATCTTTTGCTCGGACGCTCATCAACAATCTGCTTTTCCTTAATGAAACCGCCACTTTTAATTTGTTTCGTGCATTCACTTTTAACCATTCTAATGTGGTCGACTGTTAAGTTTTGATTCAAATTAGAAAACATTCACTCGATCCTGGCATTCCTTGCGCTGAGCCTTCCGTTCCCTTCAGCGCCCTGGACAGCACAGGCGCCAAGATGCTCCACCGAATGCCCCATCACCGGATCCCCCAAGCTGGCCTACCAGCCTGAGAAGACCTACACCTACGCCTACTCCGGCAAGTCACGGGTCCAGCTGAAGGGCGTGGAGGACGGCGCCACGGAACTCGAGTGGTCCAAGCAGGTGGAGCTGACGTGGATCACTCCCTGCGACATGGCCATCACGATCAAGCACGCCAAGGTGGACGGCGCAGCAGGTGGGTACCGCGCCTTGCCGGCCTTTGCTCTTGTCTTCACTTGAATCCTTCCTCCGGCTCTGCTGGTACGATCGCTGCGATAGATGTAAAAATGTGAGCGTGATTGATCGAGCCAAATGGAGTGCGGCGCCGGCTGTCTTCACAGAGTTTGCTGTTTTCAGGAGCTGACATAGGGTTCCTGGAGCGCTATCCCCTGGTGGTGGCCGTGGCAGACGGGCGCATCCAGCACGTGTGCACTCACCCCGGCGATGCCCCTTGGTCCATCAACATGAAGAAGGGAATCGCCACAGCCCTTCAGAACTCGCTCCCGTCGCTCTCCCCTCTCAGCTCAGGATTCACTCTTACAGAGGTAACTGCCAGGCTTTCTTGGTAGAACAGTGCCACCTACTTGGAGATGAATGAATAAATGCAATTTACTTTCTATCTTGGAAAAATATCTGTCGATAATCTGAAGATGATTTGAAACAGGACCTTAAACTTTTGCCAATACATTATTTTATTTTTTTTTTTTTTTTTTTGTGGAAGCTGATAGGTATCAGAATTAAGCAACCTTCCCAAGTATCGAAGAATAAATCAAACGCCTTCCAAAATTTAATGATGTTAAGCACATAACCTCTTCTTCTTTTGTAGACGGACGTTGTAGGAAAATGCCCAACGAAGTATGAGATTGAGACTGAAGGAGAAAAGGTCATTGTTGTCAAGGAGAAGAACCACCGCCATTGCCAAGAACGCTTCCCAACGCCTGCAGAAACACCCGCCCCTTGGCTCAAGGCTCCCCTGCCAATCGAAGAGTCCAGGTCAGAGTGCAAGCAGGAGATCACCAATGGCATTTACACCACCATCACCTGTCAGGACAAGAACATTGTTCGACCTGCCTTTGGAATGTACAAGTATGTGGAGGCCGACCAAGAGTCAACACTTCGCTTCATCTCCGAGTCCAGCGATGCTTCCGCCATCACTGCCATCCCTCCAGGTCAATTCCAGATTGAAAGCCTCTTGTACAACCATGAAATGGTGAAGGAACCAGAACTGGCCCCTGAGGTGGATGCAGTCATGAAGCAGATCTGCAAAGACCATGGAGACTGTTGAGATTGATGCTGCTGCACTGGTTGCCAAAGCCCTCCATCTGTTACGACGTGTTCCTGCGTCGGTAGTTGAAGCAACTGCAGAGAAAGTGCGAGGAGGACGTTATTGTGGCAACTCTGCCAGGCTAGAGAGCATCTTCCTGGATGCCATTGCCTTCGTCCACGAGTCTGGTGCAGTCAAGGTCATGGTCCAGGAAATAGAAAGTGGACGAGCAACAGGAGGACGTCTTGCTCTGTACACAGCTGCTCTTTACCTCACCCCGAGACCCAGCATTGAAGCTGTGGAGGCCCTCAAACCCGTGTTTGAGAGCCCTCGACCTATGCCTTCAGTGGCTCTGGCTGCTGCCACCATGGTTAACAACTATTGCCGTCACACTCCCCACTGCAACGAGACAGCTCCAGTCAAGGAAATTGCTGACATCCTGGCCGCTAAAGTTCAGAGCCAGTGCTCTCCTTCTGCCGGCGAAGAAGTTGAGAAAGAAGCCCTTGCAACACTTAAAGCCCTAGGCAACATGGGAGTCATTACCCCTGCGGTAACAAGAGCAGTAGTTGGCGTCATTGAACATGAGGGAATAGAAACTGGCGTCCGAGTAGCAGCCACACATGTCTTCAGGCATACACAGTGTACTCACTATGTAAGTATTAGAAGATATAAAAAGGCTTTTGATAAATTGTTAAAATTAGAATTGAAAAGTATAATTGGTTCATTACCTTATACTCTATTTCTGAAAATATTGCAGGTTACAGAAAAACTTAGTGATGTTGCAGTTCACCCAAGTATGGCTACTGAAGTTCGGATTGCAGCTTATTTGGGAGCAATCAGATGTGCTGAAGAGGAACATCTTGAGAAGATTGTTTCAAGGATTTCTGAAGAAAAAAACACTCAAGGTAATACTCTATGTAATCGTTACAGCTATCCTAAAGTAATGGAGTGACATAGCAGCACACTGAATAATTATATCGAAAACTGTATCTCTAAGTGGAGATTTTCTTTTTCCAGTGCGAGGTTTCGTTTTGAGCCACTTGTTGAACATCCAAGAATCCTCCTCACCTGACAGAGAACATCTGCGCTACCTCCTCACAAACTTCGTCATTCCTAGAAACTTCGAAGGAGACATCAGGAAGCACTCTCGCAATATTGAGATGTCCTACTTTTCTCCTTCCTTTGGTATTGGCGCTGGTGTGGAGTCCAATGTCATTTACACTCCTGAATCCTTCCTACCTCGCTCTGTTGATATGAGTCTCCGAACAACTATCGAGGACTTGAACATCAATTTGGGAGAGGCTGGCATCCGACTTGAAGGCTTAGACCCAATCATTAAGGAACTAGTTGGCCCAGAAGGATACCTTCGAAAGGCATCGTTTGATCGCATTTTGAAAGACGTCGTTGCATTTGCTGAAGAGAAGGGACATCACATTGCAGAGCATTTAAAAGAAAGCCTTCGGGAGAAGAGGGCCATCAGCACATCTACTATTTCCAGATTTTTCAAAAAGCTCTATGGAGAGAGGAAAGAGGGTGAAGTCCGTGCCGATATATTCGCAAGAATCTTTGGACATGAAGTAACCTATGCCACCATTGCTGAAGACCTGAAGGAGTTGGATGCTGACAGAATAATTGAGTCACTCTTCTCTTACTTCGATGCCGTCGTTCCAATATTCACAATCTGGACATTGATTCTGCACGCACAGGCCAAATATTCCTTGATTATTCTTTGCCTACTATTCAAGGTACTCCCCTCAAGCTGAAGTTGGAAGGAACTGCCATCGTGGGAATCAAACTGGCAGGTGATCTGAATATCATTGAACTCTTTACCAACCCAGCAAATGTTGAGAAGAGTCTCAAACTGATTCCAAGTGCATCAATTGCAGTCAACGGTTTTGTTGGCTATGACTGTCACATTGCAAAGGCAGGGACCGAATTGAAGAGCACTGTTGCGACTGCTAATGGAGCCACCATCAACATCAAGAAGAATAGCAACAATGTATTTGAGTTTGAACTGGAGATCCCAGAGAAGATGGAACTATTCAGTGTCAAGGCAGAGACCAATCTTATTAAAGCTATTGGAAAGAGAGTGATGAAGGTCAGTCCACCATCCATGAGGGATGTTAGGATTCACCACCAGAAATGCATGGATACTCTTGAACCAGTGTTTGGCATCAAGATGTGCTATGAAATGAACTTCCCAGATATCTTCCGTAGCACTGCTATGCCTCTGGGAGAACCCATCGTTGCCAAGCTGTACATTGAGAAAGCTGATCCTTCCATGAAAGGTTACCGAATGACTACTGCCATCAAGAACAAGAAAGGAAATAAGGTTATCAAATTTAACATAGGAACTCCTGGAGCTGCGACACCTCGACAAGCTGAACTGACTATGTCCTATAGCAAGGAGGAAAGGTCGCATGTTGTTTCTGCCAAATTTGAGACATCTAGCACCACAGCAGGACTGTGGAGTACCTTGACAAATGAGGGAGAGTACAAGGCTCTCGAGACCTTTGTAAAGTTCAAGTCCGAGACATATGATATTTCACGGGCAATTAAGGTCGAGTTGAATGGAAAGGAAGCTGCTGATGAAATGCAATACGAAATAAATGTTTTCACTGGCCGGAACAAGAGGTTTACCGCGGAGTCCAAAGTTGTAGAAGCTAGATTTATCAAGAAAATTAATGGTCCTGAGGTGGAAGTAATCTGCAAGACAATGAATGCACTTAGGGACTTCGTGGATCTTAACATTGAGGGTGATTATGAAGAATTTTGTATATGTCATTGCATATTACAGGTGTTGATTTTGTTATTCTTAGTCTAGATCGACATAGCCTTGTTTTAATAATTTACTTTGTTCCTCAGTTGATGGAGACTTCGTATACAATCCATATATGTGCATTGTAGTTCCAACTGCAGTACGGAAGATTGAGTTCCACACAGCTATTGGAGCTTGGAAAGTCACTTCTTATGTTCGGAAGGTGACTGAAGCCCCAGCAGCAGGACATCATACCTTAATCAAGATTGAAAAAGGGACTCGTGAGATCATGTCTGTGGACGCTGTCATGAAGACTAAAGGGAGAATGCTCAGAAATATGATGATTGAGAATGAAATTAAAGGTAATAATTACAAAGCTCATTGATTGCAATTTACGTTTCTCATGAAAGATTGGATCATATGTTTATTGCAGTAGTATGCTAAACTTACTTCACCTCTATCTTTTACAGTGACCATGGGAAGGAAGTCATACAAAGCTACCAACAAATTTTTCTTGGGTGCTTCAAAGATGGGAGCACAGTTGGAGGTTATTAAGCCCAAAGACAGCTTGAAGATGATTGAATTTGAAGCACTGTATGAACGATCTGCTGGGGCACAATGCCCGAGTAATAGTAAGGAAGAACCTATGCAGTTTTTAAGTTCCTCTGCAACATACTCAAAGTTGTAGCAGCAAAAATGTGTTTATAATCCTTTTTAACACTTTCCACTAATTTTCAGGTCGATGTTCCTGGATATCTGCAGGCTATCAAGTTTGAAAGCAAAATAAATGAGGCAGAAGAAGGCAAATATGCTATTGAAGCTGCCCTTAAGCATGGACAGCGCATGTTGTTGCAGCTTGATGGTCCAATCACCTACATTTACTCGCCAAGGAACTAAAGTTTGAAGCTGAACTGAAAGTTGCTACGCTTGACATGGAACCTCACATTATTTCTACAACTCTGCTAGGAAGCAGCAATAAACAGATTCTGGCTTTTGAGATGAAGAACAGGCGAGAGAGCCTCTTTGCGTTCAAATGGACCCTGAGTTCTGAGGTGGGACCAGGACAGAAGACTACTAGCAACACCAAACTGGTAGTCCCTGCTCTCATGGAGTTTTTGTTCGACATCTCACTCATACAAAACAACGTTCATGTGAGCCTCAACACAGCCGTACTTCCCAAAAGTGAATCTGCACATCGCATAAAGTCTTTCATAGATGTCGATGGTGAAAACAAGAAGGTAACTGCTGAATTTGCTTGGGATGCGGATGGTAACCCTGAGAGGAAGTTCGTAGTGGATGCAAATGTCATCAGCAGTTCCTCTGACCTGGGTCATGCTTCTGTGCAGTAAGTTGTTTCAATTTTCTTTAACATTTCCTACTTTTTCTTCTTCCTCAGTACATACATTAATGCCATTATGTGCAATACAATGTAAACTTACCCATTTCTCTTTATTCCAACTCGATATATATATATATATATATATATATATATATATATATATATATATATATATATATATACATGATTTATATTTTGAACTGGAAATGAGATATGTATCAGTTTTCCTTTAAAGTTTCTGAACATGCTGTCCACTTTGCAGTGGAAACATCATAGTTGCTGGTGAGCCATACCACATGAAGCTAAGTCTGAATGCTGAAGATATCCTGGCATCTGGCTTCGAACTGGAAATAACAACACCTTCTCAGAAGACTCTTGCCATGGAAGCCAGCTACAAAATCGAGGACCAACAACCCACCACCAGAGTTACTACCATTTTCAGGTACAAGAACACTGAAGAACAGGAGCATAAATTCACAGGTTCTGTTGCCGTTGAAAAGCTTGGAGGTCCGTACAACTATGCCCTTGACACCAAGGTGACTTACATAGCTCCTGAAGGAAAGGAAACAAGGTTGGAGACCATTCTGAAACATCACAAAATGCCAGAGGCACACGTGGTACTCTTTAAGGTAAGTAAATAGCCTTCCTCTTGCAATTATTTTACAAATATTTGCTGCTGACTTAAAACAACAAAATACAAATTAAAGGCAGAAAGTTAGATTAAGTTTTGATATTTTCTAGGTTGATGCTGAAGGCCTTGTCCTGAGGAAGCCCCTCATGTTAGAATTCTCCATTGAAAACAAAGAAGGCTCTTATGAAGGGAAGTGTATAATGACAAGAAATGCTCCTAAATCTATCTTTGACTGGGATGTGAAGATCCGGCCCCAAGGTGAAATTGAAGCCATTGAAGCAGGACTGGACCTGAAGGCAGCAGTTCAGCTACTAAAGGTTGCCCGTGCTGTACTTACCTTTGAAAAGGAAGAGAGAATTGAGAGATCTGAGTCAGCTAACTATCGCTATCATTACAGTAAGCCAACACCATCATCTTACCATGTTATGGTGCAGACTCCATCACGCACAATGCAGGGTGAAGCCCACGTCTCAGCTTCACAGTCAGGAATCAAGTTCTATCCCAACAAAAGCAACCCTGAGTCCACATACGAAGTTGGGTACAAGGCTACCCACACGGGCAATCAAGGCAGATGGGAGAGCCAAATCAACCATCCAGTTCTTCCCAAACCCATGCAGTTTGCTCTTCAGTACACAGCTGACCAAACAGCTGTGGAAGGAACTGTAGAGCTGGATATTTTCCCGTCTAGCGAGGACAAAATTACTGGCCATCTTGCATCAACTCGAGTATCAGAAAGCAGCATTAGAACTGAAGGTTCCATTGTCAGCAGGGTAAGTCCTTCAATGTGAAACATCGTTCTTTGCACAGTTTATCTGGTAAAAGCTACACATTATGCACTATAAATTATTAACAATTCTTTTTCCAGGTTCTGAAAGTGAGTCCCAAGCTCATTCTGCAGACAGCCATTGGCTCTGACACAATTGGTTTAGATGTAGAATTCAAGAAATCTGCTTCTGCCCCACCATCCCTTAAGGTCATTGCCAAATACGACAAAACTAGTCCAAGGAATGCAGTCCTGGCTTTCACAGTGGATTACGAGAACACTCCAGTATTTGAGGTGTCTGGGGTAATGGAGCCTGAAGAGACCCCCACATGCAATGGCTTGGCTATGTCTGGTGTAGTCTATGCCCCTGTTCTGGGAACACATGACATCCACTCACGAATGTGCAAACCTGCTTTTGTTGAGGTGACCACCAACAAGCAAGGTGCCGATAGAAAATACATCGCCAGGATCGGTCTTCAGGCACCAGCTAATGCGGAAATTAGTCTGAGTGAGGGAACAACACAGTCTGCGGAGGAGCATCCTATCATCCTTGCTCGCTTGGAGATGGCTGATCCTACACTGATCAAAGTTGGCTTTGCTTATGAGCGTCCGGAATTCTATCGTATGAAGGTAAGCATTTCAAATCTGCATCAAAGCCTGCAAAATGCAATTTACAGCAAGCAATCACATAAATCGTTAGAAGTTAATTAACTGACATTATACTTGTATATTTAACAGGATTTGATTCAGGAAAAACTCTCAGCTATCACAACCTCTGTGGGAGCTGAAGTTCGAGAGATCTTTGAGGAAGTAGCAGGGTCCTCAGCAAGCATGCCAGGATCAGAGTTCTCCACACTGATAGCCGAAGTTAAAGCAGAACTGAGGCAGATCTACCAGGATCTGGTAGAAGATAGCAGGCCAATCCTTGGAGAAATGCCTTCTTTTGGTCGCATCAAGAACAGCTTCAGGCACATGATTCGAATTTGGGCTCAGCTTGAGAAGAGCATCATCCAGGAACGCAAGAAGATGGTCAATGTGTGTCTGGAAATGGTGAAGGACATTACCACTCACATGTTCACAGGTGAGTTGCAGTGCAAAGAGTTTTGGTTCTACAGTTTTGGATGTCAGATATTTATGTAGACAGATGAATAACCTTGAACTTTAATGATTTGCAGTTTTGGAGGAAATTCTGCAAGTTCTAGAAACTGGAGAGATTCCAGAGCCTGTTCGCCATATGGTAGAAGAACTGAAAACGAGTGAAGTGTACGAGTTCCTCAAGGGAGCAGTGGAGGCATTGCTGGCCAGGTATCCAGAAGAATATGAGGCCATTAAATATGTTGTAGTCAATGTGATAAGTACCTTGGAGAGGGACTTTGATCTCGTGTTTGAGAGGATCATGGAAATTCCTGCTTTCCGAAGGATTATCGACTGGATCATGGAAAACCTGAATCCTGTAAGTTGTTCTTGTACATTAGTAACCTGTTCTATAATTGTATTTTTCCTACAGTCTATAAATATCTTAAAGTTAAGGCTTAAATATAATATGAAAATGCAACTTTATTTCATTTTTCTACATTCTCTAGGGCCGCCTGGCAGCAATGGAGGCAAACACACTTGCAGAAATTCTTCTTGAGGACTTCCACGTCCTCGACATAAAGGCTGAAAAGAACCAACTCACGATTGAGATCCCGCTGTACAAACCTTTGTATTCAGTGGTGCAGTTTGTCAAGGATGTGTTCAGTCCATATGAAATTCGCAAAGACTTCATGTGGCTGATTGATAGCACACTGCCTTATTCTCTTGAAGACTTTATCTGGATGTATTACACCTTCGTGCCTCAGCAAATCACCGATCTGTTGCCTCCTTACCCAAGACGAGCCATGGTGGTAGGAGGTACCGAGATCCTCACCTTTGACGGCCTTGTGGTGCGAGCACCTCGATCCCCCTGCAAGGTCCTGTTGGCCGCCCATGGTTCCCATTTCATCATGATGTCCCACCCACAGCCCTCAGCACCTGCAGAGATTGAGATCAAGACACCAGATGCCACCATCGTCGTCAAGCCTGATGCTGAAGTGCTTGTTAACGGTCAGCCAACCAGTGGATCAGAAGAGACTGTTGGAAAGATTAGAATTGAGAAGAAGGCTGGAGAGATTGTAGTACAATGTCCTTTGATGAAGACTATTGTATCTACGAAGGGCGAGGTTGTGGCCATAGAGGCGTCAGGATGGACCTTTGGCCATGTGGCAGGGCTTCTGGGACCCAACAACGGAGAAATTGGAGACGACCACCTCATGCCGAATGGTGCAGAACCGTCCAGCCCTCGCGAGTTGGTGGCTTCTTGGCGGGAGAGGAAGCAGTGCTCCATGCCCGAGGTTCCCCATGCCATACCTACAGTGGCTCGCGTGATCCAGTGTGAAGCGCTGCTCAGGATCCGATCACAGTGCATCGCAGTGGTCGAACCAGAACCCTTCGTCCGAATGTGCCACGCCGCCCGGGACGCCTGCGACGCCTTCACTGCTTTCAGGACCTTCTGTGCTCTGAAGGGAGTTGAAGAAGCATCCCCAATCCCTTGCTGAGTGAGGAGCTGCATTCAGGCCGCACGGAGACGAGATGATGACCTGCCAATGAATGAATGTCAGATATTATTATCCATATTATCTTTGTTGTAAGACTGCATATGAAAATGAAAAAAATAAATAAATGCAAATAAGTGTTGATTTATCATTGATTCCAAAGAGATTACAAAACAAGGCTCCTTTATCAGAATACATGGGTCTTAACACATAGTGATGATCATACAGTTAGCAAAACATAATACTGCAACAGATATTGTGTTCATCAGTATTGAACAAAAACATAAAGTAGTCAATGTAAATAGCATCAACAATGTATATATATATATTTATTTATTTATTTAATATCAGAACTTAACACACACTGGTCCAGGAACAGGAGAAAAGATTGATAATATTAATGGTACAATGATGCTCTTCTCGAGCTGGACGAAGAAATTCGAGTAACCCTGTGATTGCACAGCTGGGATTTTATCTGGTAATGCTGCACTCATATATAACAATATAAAACCCTGTTGTTGAAGAAACAATGTAAAAAAATAATAAATCTAGCAATTTTGTTATATTTTGGTATATATAGTGAAATGCATAAGAAAGTATATGAAAAATATATATATTTCATGTAATTTTTCAATCGAATGTTAAAGTCTGGAACTGTATTCTTACAGCTTCAATTCGCTAAAGGACGTATGTTCTAGAATATTTTATATAACGATAAAACAGTTCAATATTAATATAAAAGCTTTAATTATGTGGTATGATTTTTACCTATGTCCATCTCTCTCGATAATATTTACAGTTGATTACTACTTAACCTAAGTGTTTGTTCGTCCGAAGATCGAATCATAAAACTGTTATAATTATTCGTTCTCCCTTGGTTCGTCATGGAGCGGTTTTGGAACATTATCTAAACTATATATTTTCCATATTTCATCTAAAACGTGGGTTGCTAAGCGCGCTGATTTATCGTTACTCACAGTCCTAATGAAGCCTAAATATTTACGATGCACAAAAGCATTGGAAAAGGGAAGGAGAAAATGATAGAAAACAGCATATGTCACTACGTGGTAATTCCATCTTTTAGAAGCATATATTATTTCGAGATTTCCCGCGTTTTTTGTTTTGTTTTGTTTTTGTTTTGTTTTTTCATGGCGGGAGAATATCAGCTGTTTTCTTCCTAGATGTTGACGGCGCCTAATGAAGTCTATTACATACAACTTGATGATATATGTTATATATATATGAATCATGACTGTCAACAAATAAAGAAAATAAACTTGTATGAGAGTATTTTATTTCATTCTTCATACGGTAAATGATAACCAGTGTGTAAAAGATATAAAAAGGAAAAGGGAAACATAGACAACAGACTGTTGTATCATTGATTCATTTATTTATTTTTATTTCATTATTATTATTTGTTTTAATGAAATTCATGGAAGCATTTATTGTGTGAGTATAAGCTGTAAGCAGTATAGCTAACTGAGGAATTAAATCAGTGAATGTCTGTTCTTTAAAATATAATAATAAATAAATAAATAAGTAATATTAGAACATAGACCTTTTCAACACTAAAATGTGTCGTTAAATTCATTCGCGACTTCCCCATGCCGCTCTAACAGCAACTGTTTTTGCACTGTTGCCAAAACGTGCGGCTCCACCCCCATTCCTCGGAATCGTGCTCGAGTTGATGAATTTGGTTTTGTTTTTAATTGTATTAATGGATTAATCACTGTTTTACTGATGTAACATTAGGAAATAACAATGAATACAAGCTGTTAGTTATTAACATCTAAAAATTACAAATTAAACGATGGAAAATTATCGAAATCAGCTGTAAATGCGCGGGCCCTAAGCCTCCCATCATACTTTTCCTTCGTCTATCACACTTTTTTAAATTTTATGAAAAGGCCACCATTTATTACCTGATCTTGACTGCATTTAAAAGGATATATAAGTTTACGCCTGCATATTCAATTATATGTATATAACCAGTAGAGTAATTATGTAGAGATTAATATAAATTTCCATAATATTCTTTTACCATTTCGAACACATTCTGTAAACAAAACATGAGATACTTCCCCGAATATTATTCGTCAAGGAACACTTTTTGGAGGACTGAATAAGCCTTAGACTAAAGAATTATTTAAGAAAAACAATAACTATTGTTGACTGCATATGATACGCCGAAATATATTAATCAAAAGCGCAGACATAAAGATAAACCTGAACCTCGCTCATCTTAGCCTTGGCCTTGTTGATATGATAGCATTTTGATATTAAAGCTTTTATTAAAAAATTAATTTCCTGTTGCTAGAGCAGGGAGATCTCGTAAAAATGTTCATTTTTTCCTATATTGCCCAACCGTAAGAGATTTATTAATGCGTATCATATTCATATACGTAGAATGTTTTATATTATATTATATATCCCCATAACCCTTAGGAATTGAAAAGAAAACATGTATACTACACACACACCGTGCATGTGTGTGTGTATGTGTTTGTGTGTGTGTGTGTGTGTGTGTGTGCGCGTGTGTGTGTATACACATGTGTATGTATAAATAAACATACACTCATTATCATCACCGTCGTTACTAACAATGCACCATACAGTGTAGCATCAAATTTGAACTTCCCATTTTCTTCCAGTTTCAAAACAGGCAGAGGTGCTCCGCGCGCTCATCAGCCAGGTGCAGCTGTTTTATGATGACTCCGCCCCCAGAAATAGGGGCGGAGTCATAGGAAAGTGTAGCACGACAGTTGTCGGTGGAAAAGAGGCCTCTTAAGTTGCAAGGTTTGCTTAGACTTTTTTAACACAGTTTCTTTGCCAGCAAGGTTTTTGCTATACTCGAACGCACTAGTGTTACCAGATAAAAAATGCTATTTATAAACATAGGGTGGCTGCAAATTTATGCGGCCAGCTATACTGCTACTAGTAAAAGAACTCAATATATGAAGTAGTAAAAGAAAGAAAAATTACTAAGATATAGAGACAAAAAATATTGCACAAAAATCACATCATCTTATGACACAGATAAGGGATGAGATATTCGAGATATGAAGTAGATAGCATAAAATGCAGATAAGGTCAGCTTGGTACAGGCGGAGTGAAATGCGGTGACGTCATGCATATTCGAAATACCGTGCTAGATAATGCATATTTTAATTTCATCATTATCATTTTCATTTATTAATTTAAATTTGATTCAATGTATGGTATTTTTTATGTAATACTGAGAGATAATGTAAATGTCTCTTTTCTGGTACCTATTTTCTCCTTTTTGGTCTCATATTGCATATATTTTTTTCATTTTCGCATAGATATATAAGACTGCTTTGGAATTGAATGTTTTCAGTTTTATTTACAGTTTTGCTCTTTACTTATATCTTAATGTAATTATTCATTTATTCATATGGTAATTCAGAATACCTTCGCGGGGCCGATTACAATGATACTGGTAACGGTGAGCTCCCCTAAGCCTATACTACCCATAGATGTAGGACGTACCCTGTGGTAGCCCGATCGTAGGGGAAGTACCAGGGACATTGAGGGGTAAAATGTGAAATATTTATACAGAAAATATCACCCCCCCCCAACCCCTGTCCTGGAAGACAAAGAATCCTCCACGTATTCACGGCAGGATAGTGCTTAGAATGGGTGGTGGATGTGTGGTGTGGGTGGCTGAAGCTCTTAGTCTGGAGGATAGGGTGACGCCGCGGTGCACAGTGTAACCTTACATTTAGGTCCTGGGTTTATGAAGTGATGGGAATGGTCGACAACCGGGTGTGTGCATGCATCGGAGAGAATGTTGCAGTCCTTCCAGTAATCGGGGATCATGATCGGTCAAGGGACGACTCGTTTCTTAACATCTGCAAGTAGGGTCTAGCTGGTTCAGTCCTCGACCGCGACGAGGGAAAGATCGCGTGTCTCCCCCAGAACTTCCCGTCAGTAACTCCACCCACGTTGTATTTGTGGCGGTCGAACTTGCACTCTTCTACTTGTACTTCGACGACTTTTTCTTAGCCCTAATCACATGCTGCTGATCCATGGCCCAGGGAATGCTTACCCCTTGGCAGAAACTCGACCTGTTGGAGATGCTCGCAAAGCCCAGTGCAAGCTCTCGCCACATGGGCTGGACCGTGAATGCCTCAGGATCAACAGGATATTCATATCGAGGTGAGCCCACTAATAGAAGGATCTCATTGATATCGAGGCGGACCAGCGACACAGCCGCCTCTCCTGCTTCGCGCCGCAAACTTGTTGCCCGTCTGAGCAGGATTTGCCCGCACTTTCCGCAGCCCATCCCTGAGCAGTACTTGGAAAGTGTACAGTATTATGCTGAAGCACTGACGACACAGCACACGTAATGCTTCATCTAAGACCAATCTACATGGTTTTGTACACTGATATTGTGGTGCCATACACATTTTATAACAATTTAGTGCGTTATGATAGCCTGGAACACCTGTAATGAAAAGCATGGTAGTTACCTGCAATGGAACACTATTGATCAAGTGGATGGTTGCTGTGAGTAGTTGTTTACTGAGAGTTTGTTTATTGGGAGTGTTTTGTTATAAGTGATTGTCGTTGTGAATGGTTGTACTTTGTGAGTGGCTGTTCGCTGTGAGCGATGGTTCGGTGTGAGCGGTTGTTCGCTGTGAGCGNTATATATATATATATATATATATATATATGTAAGGGTATATGAATGATTCATATTATTGACGAGAATTCCCTGCAGAAAGAACTTTGTCAAAAACTGAATTGCTTACAGACTGTCTAGTCCAGATTAGATATGCAATTCGTGTGACTCATGTCATGTCGGGTATAAAAGGCAGAGACTCAGCAGGTCGTCCAGTAGTCGTGGTGACCGGGTAGAGCCACCATGACGACCTCAAGCCTCGTCTTCGTGCTCGCCCTCGTGGCAGGAGGACTCGCAGGTAAGTCGTCGCAGGTCGATCTTTTGCTCGGACGCTCATCAACAATCTGCTTTTCCTTAATGAAACCGCCACTTTTAATTTGTTTCGTGCATTCACTTTTAACCATTCTAATGTGGTCGACTGTTCGGTTAAGTTTTGATTCAAATTAGAAAACATTCACTCGATCCTGGCATTCCTTGCGCTGAGCCTTCCGTTCCCTTCAGCGCCCTGGACAGCACAGGCGCCAAGATGCTCCACCGAATGCCCCATCACCGGATCCCCCAAGCTGGCCTACCAGCCTGAGAGGACCTACACCTACGCCTACTCCGGCAAGTCGGGTCCAGCTGAAGGGCGTGGAGGACGGCGCCACGGAACTCGAGTGGTCCAAGCAGGTGGAGCTGACGTGGATCTCCCTGCGACATGGCCATCACGATCAAGCACGCCAAGGTGGACGGCGCAGCAGGTGGGTACCGCGCCTTGCCGGCCTTTGCTCTTGTCTTCACTTGAATCCTTCCTCCGGCTCTGCTGGTACGATCGCTGTGATAGATGTAAAAATGTGAGCGTGATTGATCGAGCCAAATGGAGTGCGGCGCCGGCTGTCTTCACAGAGTTTGCTGTTTTCAGGAGCTGACATAGGGTTCCTGGAGCGCTATCCCCTGGTGGTGGCCGTGGCAGACGGGCGCATCCAGCACGTGTGCACTCACCCCGGCGATGCCCCTGGTCCATCAACATGAAGAAGGGAATCGCCACAGCCCTTCAGAACTCGCTCCCGTCGCTCTCCCCTCTCAGCTCAGGATTCACTCTTACAGAGGTAACTGCCAGGCTTTCTTGGTAGAACAGTGCCACCTACTTGGAGATGAATGAATAAATGCAATTTACTTTCTATCTTGGAAAAATATCTGTCGATAATCTGAAGATGATTTGAAACAGGACCTTAAACTTTTGCCAATACATTATTTTTTTTTTTTTTTTTTTTTTTTTTTGTGGAAGCTGATAGGTATCAGAATTACAGCAACCTTCCCCAAGTATCGAAGAATAAATCAAACACCTTCCAAAATTTAATGGATGTTAAGCACATAACCTCTTCTTCTTTTTGTAGACGGACGTTGTAGGAAAATGCCCAACGAAGTATGAGATTGAGACTGAAGGAGAAAAGGTCATTGTTGTCAAGGAGAAGAACCACCGCCATTGCCAAGAACGCTTCCCAACGCCTGCAGAAACACCCGCCCCTTGGCTCAAGGCTCCCCTGCCAATCGAAGAGTCCAGGTCAGAGTGCAAGCAGGAGATCACCAATGGCATTTACACCACCATCACCTGTCAGGACAAGAACATTGTTCGACCTGCCTTTGGAATGTACAAGTATGTGGAGGCCGACCAAGAGTCAACACTTCGCTTCATCTCCGAGTCCAGCGATGCTTCCGCCATCACTGCCATCCCTCCAGGTCAATTCCAGATTGAAAGCCTCTTGTACAACCATGAAATGGTGAAGGAACCAGAACTGGCCCCTGAGGTGGATGCAGTCATGAAGCAGATCTGCCAGAAGACCATGGAGACTGTTGAGATTGATGCTGCTGCACTGGTTGCCAAAGCCCTCCATCTGTTACGACGTGTTCCTGCGTCGGTAGTTGAAGCAACTGCAGAGAAAGTGCGAGGAGGACGTTATTGTGGCAACTCTGCCAGGCTAGAGAGCATCTTCCTGGATGCCATTGCCTTCGTCCACGAGTCTGGTGCAGTCAAGGTCATGGTCCAGGAAATAGAAAGTGGACGAGCAACAGGAGGACGTCTTGCTCTGTACACAGCTGCTCTTTACCTCACCCCGAGACCCAGCATTGAAGCTGTGGAGGCCCTCAAACCCGTGTTTGAGAGCCCTCGACCTATGCCTTCAGTGGCTCTGGCTGCTGCCACCATGGTTAACAACTATTGCCGTCACACTCCCCACTGCAACGAGACAGCTCCAGTCAAGGAAATTGCTGACATCCTGGCCGCTAAAGTTCAGAGCCAGTGCTCTCCTTCTGCCGGCGAAGAAGTTGAGAAAGAAGCCCTTGCAACACTTAAAGCCTAGGCAACATGGGAGTCATTACCCTGCGGTAACAAGAGCAGTAGTTGGCGTCATTGAACATGAGGGAATAGAAACTGGCGTCCGAGTAGCAGCCACACATGTCTTCAGGCATACACAGTGTACTCACTATGTAAGTATTAGAAGATATAAAAAGCCTTTTGATAAATGGTTAAAATTAGAATTGAAAACTATAATTGGTTCATTATCTTATACTCTATTTCTGAAAATATTGCAGGTTACAGAAAAACTTAGTGATGTTGCAGTTCACCCAAGTATGGCTACTGAAGTTCGGATTGCAGCTTATTTGGGAGCAATCAGATGTGCTGAAGAGGAACATCTTGAGAAGATTGTTTCAAGGATTTCTGAAGAAAAAAACACTCAAGGTAATACTCTATGTAATCGTTACAGCTATCCTAAAGTAATGGAGTGACATAGCAGCACACTGAATAATTTTATCGAAAACTGTATCTCTAAGTGGAGATTTTCTTTTTCCAGTGCGAGGTTTCGTTTTGAGCCACTTGTTGAACATCCAAGAATCCTCCTCACCTGACAGAGAACATCTGCGCTACCTCCTCACAAACTTCGTCATTCCTAGAAACTTCGAAGGAGACATCAGGAAGCACTCTCGCAATATTGAGATGTCCTACTTTTCTCCTTCCTTTGGTATTGGCGCTGGTGTGGAGTCCAATGTCATTTACACTCCTGAATCCTTCCTACCTCGCTCTGTTGATATGAGTCTCCGAACAACTATCGAGGACTTGAACATCAATTTGGGAGAGGCTGGCATCCGACTTGAAGGCTTAGACCCAATCATTAAGGAACTAGTTGGCCCAGAAGGATACCTTCGAAAGGCATCGTTTGATCGCATTTTGAAAGACGTCGTTGCATTTGCTGAAGAGAAGGGACATCACATTGCAGAGCATTTAAAAGAAAGCCTTCGGGAGAAGAGGGCCATCAGCACATCTACTATTTCCAGATTTTTCAAAAAGCTCTATGGAGAGAGGAAAGAGGGTGAAGTCCGTGCCGATATATTCGCAAGAATCTTTGGACATGAAGTAACCTATGCCACCATTGCTGAAGACCTGAAGGAGTTGGATGCTGACAGAATAATTGAGTCACTCTTCTCTTACTTCGATGCCGTCGTTCCCAATATTCACAATCTGGACATTGATTCTGCACGCACAGGCCAAATATTCCTTGATTATTCTTTGCCTACTATTCAAGGTACTCCCCTCAAGCTGAAGTTGGAAGGAACTGCCATCGTGGGAATCAAACTGGCAGGTGATCTGAATATCATTGAACTCTTTACCAACCCAGCAAATGTTGAGAAGAGTCTCAAGCTGATTCCAAGTGCATCAATTGCAGTCAACGGTTTTGTTGGCTATGACTGTCACATTGCAAAGGCAGGGACCGAATTGAAGAGCACTGTTGCGACTGCTAATGGAGCCACCATCAACATCAAGAAGAATAGCAACAATGTATTTGAGTTTGAACTGGAGATCCCAGAGAAGATGGAACTATTCAGTGTCAAGGCAGAGACCAATCTTATTAAAGCTATTGGAAAGAGAGTGATGAAGGTCAGTCCACCATCCATGAGGGATGTTAGGATTCACCACCAGAAATGCATGGATACTCTTGAACCAGTGTTTGGCATCAAGATGTGCTATGAAATGAACTTCCCAGATATCTTCCGTAGCACTGCTATGCCTCTGGGAGAACCCATCGTTGCCAAGCTGTACATTGAGAAAGCTGATCCTTCCATGAAAGGTTACCGAATGACTACTGCCATCAAGAACAAGAAGGAAATAAGGTTATCAAATTTAACATAGGAACTCCTGGAGCTGCGACACCTCGACAAGCTGAACTGACTATGTCCTATAGCAAGGAAAGGTCGCATGTTGTTTCTGCCAAATTTGAGACATCTAGCACCACAGCAGGACTGTGGAGTACCTTGACAAATGAGGGAGAGTACAAGGCTCTCGAGACCTTTGTAAAGTTCAAGTCCGAGACATATGATATTTCACGGGCAATTAAGGTCGAGTTGAATGGAAAGGAAGCTGCTGATGAAATGCAATACGAAATAAATGTTTTCACTGGCCGGAACAAGAGGTTTACCGCGGAGTCCAAAGTTGTAGAAGCTAGATTTATCAAGAAAATTAATGGTCCTGAGGTGGAAGTAATCTGCAAGACAATGAATGCACTTAGGGACTTCGTGGATCTTAACATTGAGGGTGATTATGAAGAATTTTGTATATGTCATTGCATATTACAGGTGTTGATTTTGTTATTCTTAGTCTAGATCGACATAGCCTTGTTTTAATAATTTACTTTGTTCCTCAGTTGATGGAGACTTCGTATACAATCCATATATGTGCATTGTAGTTCCAACTGCAGTACGGAAGATTGAGTTCCACACAGCTATTGGAGCTTGGAAAGTCACTTCCTATGTTCGGAAGGTGACTGAAGCCCCAGCAGCAGGACATCATACCTTAATCAAGATTGAAAAAGGGACTCGTGAGATCATGTCTGTGGACGCTGTCATGAAGACTAAAGGGAGAATGCTCAGAAATATGATGATTGAGAATGAAATTAAAGGTAATAATTACAAAGCTCATTGATTGCAATTTACGTTTCTCATGAAAGATTGGATCATATGTTTATTGCAGTAGTATGCTAAACTTACTTCACCTCTATCTTTTACAGTGACCATGGGAAGGAAGTCATACAAAGCTACCAACAAATTTTTCTTGGGTGCTTCAAAGATGGGAGCACAGTTGGAGGTTATTAAGCCCAAAGACAGCTTGAAGATGATTGAATTTGAAGCACTGTATGAACGATCTGCTGGGGCGCACAATGCCCGAGTAATAGTAAGGAAGAACCTATGCAGTTTTTAAGTTCCTCTGCAACATACTCAAAGTTGTAGCAGCAAAAATGTGTTTCCAATACTTTTTAACACTTTCCACTAATTTTCAGGTCGATGTTCCTGGATATCTGCAGGCTATCAAGTTTGAAAGCAAAATAAATGAGGCAGAAGAAGGCAAATATGCTATTGAAGCTGCCCTTAAGCATGGACAGCGCATGTTGTTGCAGCTTGATGGTCCAATCACCTACATTTACTCGCCAAGGAAACTAAAGTTTGAAGCTGAACTGAAAGTTGCTACGCTTGACATGGAACCTCACATTATTTCTACAACTCTGCTAGGAAGCAGCAATAAACAGATTCTGGCTTTTGAGATGAAGAACAGGCGAGAGAGCCTCTTTGCGTTCAAATGGACCCTGAGTTCTGAGGTGGGACCAGGACAGAAGACTACTAGCAACACCAAACTGGTAGTCCCTGCTCTCATGGAGTTTTTGTTCGACATCTCACTCATACAAAACAACGTTCATGTGAGCCTCAACACAGCCGTACTTCCCAAAAGTGAATCTGCACATCGCATAAAGTCTTTCATAGATGTCGATGGTGAAAACAAGAAGGTAACTGCTGAATTTGCTTGGGATGCGGATGGTAACCCTGAGAGGAAGTTCGTAGTGGATGCAAATGTCATCAGCAGTTCCTCTGACCTGGGTCATGCTTCTGTGCAGTAAGTTGTTTCAATTTTCTTTAACATTTCCTACTTTTTCTTCTTCCTCAGTACATACATTAATGCCATTATGTGCAATACAATGTAAAACTTACCCATTTCTCTTTATTCCAACTCGATATATATATATATATATATATATATATATATATATATATATATATATACATGATTTATATTTTGAACTGGAAATGAGATATGTATCAGTTTTCCTTTAAAGTTTCTGAACATGCTGTCCACTTTGCAGTGGAAACATCATAGTTGCTGGTGAGCCATACCACATGAAGCTAAGTCTGAATGCTGAAGATATCCTGGCATCTGGCTTCGAACTGGAAATAACAACACCTTCTCAGAAGACTCTTGCCATGGAAGCCAGCTACAAAATCGAGGACCAACAACCCACCACCAGAGTTACTACCATTTTCAGGTACAAGAACACTGAAGAACAGGAGCATAAATTCACAGGTTCTGTTGCCGTTGAAAAGCTTGGAGGTCCATACAACTATGCGCTTGACACCAAGGTGACTTACATAGCTCCTGAAGGAAAGGAAACAAGGTTGGAGACCATTCTGAAACATCACAAAATGCCAGAGGCACACGTGGTACTCTTTAAGGTAAGTAAATAGCCTTCCTCTTGCAATTATTTTACAAATATTTGCTGCTGACTTAAAAAACAAAATACAAATTAAAGGCAGAAAGTTAGATTAAGTTTTGATATTTTCTAGGTTGATGCTGAAGGCCTTGTCCTGAGGAAGCCCCTCATGTTAGAATTCTCCATTGAAAACAAAGAAGGCTCTTATGAAGGGAAGTGTATAATGACAAGAAATGCTCCTAAATCTATCTTTGACTGGGATGTGAAGATCCGGCCCCAAGGTGAAATTGAAGCCATTGAAGCAGGACTGGACCTGAAGGCAGCAGTTCAGCTACTAAAGGTTGCCCGTGCTGTACTTACCTTTGAAAAGGAAGAGAGAATTGAGAGATCTGAGTCAGCTAACTATCGCTATCATTACAGTAAGCCAACACCATCATCTTACCATGTTATTGTGCAGACTCCATCACGCACAATGCAGGGTGAAGCCCACGTCTCAGCTTCACAGTCAGGAATCAAGTTCTATCCCAACAAAAGCAACCCTGAGTCCACATACGAAGTTGGGTACAAGGCTACCCACACGGGCAATCAAGGCAGATGGGAGAGCCAAATCAACCATCCAGTTCTTCCCAACCCATGCAGTTTGCTCTTCAGTACACAGCTGACCAAACAGCTGTGGAAGGAACTGTAGAGCTGGATATTTTCCCGTCTAGCGAGGACAAAATTACTGGCCATCTTGCATCAACTCGAGTATCAGAAAGCAGCATTAGAACTGAAGGTTCCATTGTCAGCAGGGTAAGTCCTTCAATGTGAAACATCGTTTCTTTGCACAGTTTATCTGGTAAAAGCTACATTATGCACTATAAATTATTAACACAATCTTTTTCCAGGTTCTGAAAGTGAGTCCCAAGCTCATTCTGCAGACAGCCATTGGCTCTGACACAATTGGTTTAGATGTAGAATTCAAGAAATCTGCTTCTGCCCCACCATCCCTTAAGGTCATTGCCAAATACGACAAAACTAGTCCAAGGAATGCAGTCCTGGCTTTCACAGTGGATTACGAGAACACTCCAGTATTTGAGGTGTCTGGGGTAATGGAGCCTGAAGAGACCCCACATGCAATGGCTTGGCTATGTCTGGTGTTGTCTATGCCCTGTTCTGGGAACACATGACATCCACTCACGAATGTGCAAACCTGCTTTTGTTGAGGTGACCACCAACAAGCAAGGTGCCGATAGAAAATACATCGCCAGGATCGGTCTTCAGGCACCAGCTAATGCGGAAATTAGTCTGAGTGAGGGAACAACACAGTCTGCGGAGGAGCATCCTATCATCCTTGCTCGCTTGGAGATGGCTGATCCTACACTGATCAAAGTTGGCTTTGCTTATGAGCGTCCGGAATTCTATCGTATGAAGGTAAGCATTTCAAATCTGCATCAAAGCCTGCAAAATGCAATTTACAGCAAGCAATCACATAAATCGTTAGAAGTTAATTAACTGACATTATACTTGTATATTTAACAGGATTTGATTCAGGAAAAACTCTCAGCTATCACAACCTCTGTGGGAGCTGAAGTTCGAGAGATCTTTGAGGAAGTAGCAGGGTCCTCAGCAGGCATGCCAGGGTCAGAGTTCTCCACACTGATAGCCGAAGTTAAAGCAGAACTGAGGCAGATCTACCAGGATCTGGTAGAAGATAGCAGGCCAATCCTTGGAGAAATGCCTTCT
>NW_020868836.1:118532-121032 GCF_003789085.1 Penaeus vannamei
GATAATTATGATCCGTTATCATTTATACCATTATTATTGTTACAATGATAATAGACGAATATTTAGATGTAGTGGCGAGGGTGATTAAGTGTTAAATACTGATAGGATTATCATTCATTTGAATTAAAATCACGATTATTATCATCAGTGATCAGCCTTCATGACCGCCGGGATCACGACGTTCAATCATTTCAAATTTATAATCGCAGGATCTTGCTCTGATTTTACTTTCCAAAAATCGTTTCTTTGAATAATTACTTCTCCGTGTCTATTTATCTATCAATTCATTTTTTACCTCTCGCTCTTTATAGAGATAAAGGGAATGATTAGATAGATAGATAGGTATAGATGGACAGATAGATATATAAAATAGATAAATAAATAGATAGACAAATGCATAAATGAATAGAGTAATAGATTCATAAACAGACTAATAGATTCAAAAAAAGCAGAAACTGACAGACAGAAAAAAAAAATAGACAAAGAGTTAAGAAGACCGCAGGACAAACTAAAAAAGCGTTTTTGAAGTACCTAACTCAGGAGAAAATTAAGTCATAGATGGCTGTTCGTTGATAAACCACTTGTAGTTTCAGCCTGTTTACGATCGCCATCGGTGTGTGCCATCATGTGTCATCATGTGTCATCATATGCCATCATGTGCCATCATGTGTCATCATGTGCCATCATTCCGTTAGAAAACTCTTAACTCTTTCATTGCTCGACGGGGATCTCTGCAACGTGACAAAAATTCTTCTGCTGACCTTAAAAAATTTCGGTCTATGCAAATTCGAGGCTCAGCAGGTCGTTCAGTCGTCGTGGTGACGGTGTCGAGCCACACTGACGACCTCAAGCCTCGTCTTCGTGCTCGCCCTCGTGGCTTGGAGGAGTTGGAAAGAGTACAACTTGGCTGAGTGGGAAGTGAGCTCGACTTGCAAGTATATGTAACACCATCTGAGGTTATGATCAGGGTTATAGGTTTATCATCTAATTACGTCTAATTATTTTTGAAAACTGATATATATAGCCAGGAAACATTATGTTAATACTATGGTTTACCTTAGCATTAACAAACTCTTTTTTGATCCAATTGTACAACTGCCTAGATACGGAACTGCATAGAATATAAAAAGTATTTTTTTTATTTATTAGGAGTTGCAAGACTACCACAAGGCACAAACCATTAAGACATTTTCGTAAAGGATTCCAATTGCATATAATATAAAAAGTATTTTATTTGTTTATTAGGAGTTGCAAGACTACCACAAGGCACAAACCATTAAGACATTTTCGTAAAAGATTCCCAGAAAGTCCCAACCTGCGAGACATCAGCCACCAATGCTTTCGTGAAATTGCACTGACGTAGCGCTGCTTCCCCTGGCACCTTGGGCATCGGCACGGGATGCTCCACCGAATGCCCATCACCGGATCCCCCAAGCCAAGGTCTATATAAGTACAAACACCAAATGTTTTTTGACGAATTTATTATAAAACAAATCATACAATAACAATAATAATGTTAATAATAATAATAATAATAATGGCAATACATAAACATATTAATAACATAAATGTACATATATAAGCTGCAACCAATCACTGGGTATTGTGGTTCTGCAGGCGCCGATCAGTCAAGCGAGCGAAAACGGAGAGAGGGAGAGATCCTTACGGCTCGACCTCACATCAAAGAATGACCACACAATAGCATCGAAACCCCAGGCTCGGTCTCCAGATGACGTCATGCGCGAGATGGACGAATTTGAGTCGCTTAGTGACTAGAGAGAGAGAGAGAGAGAGAGAGAGAGAGAGAGAGAGAGAGAGAGAGAGAGAGAGAGAGAGAGAGAGAGAGAGAGAGAGAGAGAGAGAGGGAGAGAGAGAGAGAGAGAGAGAGAGGACCTTGCCCCAAGCTGGCCTACCAACCCGAGAAGACCTACACCTGCGCCTACTCCGGCAAGTCACGGGTCCAGCTGACGGGCGTGGAGGACGGCCATTCTGAGACTGAGTGGGCGGCGGGACCAGCCCTTGTGACGTGGCCGTCTCCTTCAAGAACATGAAGATGGATGGCGCCCCAGGTAAGTGATGGCACCTAATTATAGACAAGAACTCGCCAAGATAATGGATTAAATAATGCTATGGGATTCCTTTTTTTACTTATATATTCAGGGCTCTCCACTCAAACAAGTTAGACGGAACTGCAGTTGCTGGCCTAACGGTCGAAGGCAAATTCAACATCGCAGGAATTCTTGCCGATCTCGGAAATCTAAACACACACATGAAGCTCTTGCCAAGCCTTTCTGTACATGTCTCTGGCTTTGCTGGCTTTGAAAATGATCTTAGTAAAGTAGGAATCGAAATGGAGAGCACTATTTCAACTGCCAATGGAGCTGCTGGGAAAATAAGGACAGCAGAAGGGAAGAAAATTGAGATTGCATTGGAAATCCCCCAAGAAAACTCCTTAATGTGAGAGCTGAGACATTCCTTGTCAAGGCTGTAGGACAGAGGC
>NW_020868836.1:146032-148532 GCF_003789085.1 Penaeus vannamei
CTTTCTCTCTCTTTCCTTCTTTCTTCTTTTTCTTCTCTTCTCTCTTTTCTTTTCTTCTTCTTCTTTATTTCTTATTCGTCTTCTTTGTTCTTTCTTTCTTTTGCTCTGGTTCTCTTGTTCGTCTCTTTTGCTCTTTTTTCTTCTTCTTCTTCTTATCCTTCTCCTTCTTCATCGTCTTCGTCTTTTTTTTTCCTTTTTTTTTTTCTCTCTTCTTCTTAGTCCTTGCTTTGCTTCATTTTTTCTNATGTGGCGATGATGGTGACTGATGGTGATGGGATGTGATTATGGTGGATGTGGCGATGATTGGTGACTATGGTGATGTGGGCGATGATGGTGTGGTGTGTGGCGATGATGGTGACTATGGTGATGTGGCTGATGGTGATGGTGACTATGGTGATTGTGGCGATGATGGTGACTATGGTGATATGGTGATGATGGTGATGATGGTGATGTGGATGATGGTGAATGGTGATGTGGGCGATGATGGTGCTGTGGCGTGATGGTGACTATGGTGATGTGGTGATGGTGAATGGTGTGTGTGACGATGATGGTGAGTATGGTGATGTGGTGATGATGGTGATATGGTGATGTGGCGATGATGGTGATGATGTGGCGATGATGGTGACTATGGTGATGTGGCGATGATGGTGACTGATGGTGACGATGATGGTGACTATGGTGATGTGGCGATGATGGTGATGATGGTGATGTGGCGATGATGGTGACTATGGTGTATGTGGCGATGATGGTGATGGTGATGGGGATGATGGTGATATGGGTGATGGCTGATGGTGACTATGGTGATGTGGGATGATGATGGTGACTATGGTGATGTGGCGATGATGGTGACTGATGGTGATGTGTGGCGATGATGGTGACTATGGTGATGTGGCGATGATGGTGACTATGGTGATGATGTTATAGTAGTTTGTATAAGTCGTAGGAATAGTGATGAAAGAAGGTGGAGGAAGAGTGATAATGAGAATGATAATGATGGTAATGATAATGAATAATAATAATAATAATGATGATAATGATGATAATGATAATAATGATAATAAATATGATAATAAATAATAATATATAATATGATAGCCAATATAATAATGATAGTGATGATAATAATAATATTGAGAATAATGATAATATCAATAAAACTAATAACAAAAATAGTATGCAGAAAGGTAATAATGATGATAATAATAATGATAACGATAATAGTTATGGTACCAGTAAATGTAGCAGGAGGGGGGGGGAGTAATGATAGTAATGATGATAATAATAACCGATAAAGGGAATGAACATGATAACGACAACAATAATTATCATAGTAATGGCAATGGAAATGATTATCATCATTAGTGTTATTATTTTTGTTATTATTATTATCATCTTTTTTATTACTTTTTTTTTTTTTATTATTATTACTATTATTGCATTCATTATCATCATCATTATTAGGTCTATTGTTATCATTGTAATTATTGTAATTATTGTTGTTGTTTTTTTGTCATTGTTATCATCATTATAAAAGCAGCAACAAAATGATGATAACCATAGTTACCATTAAACAAAATCAGAAATAATGACAACAACAACAATAATTATGATAATAATAATAAAGACAGTAATGTTCATAATAATAACGATAATAATGATAATATCATAACGATAATGATGTTAATGATAACGATGATAACATTATAACGACAGTGATGATAATAATGATAATAATAATATTGATGATGTTAATAATGATAATGATAATAATAGTTATAATATCATAACGATATTGATGATAATAATAGTAATAATAACAATACGACAATAATAATAATGCGAAAACGAGGACCTGCGTGGCTTCCATAGATGGCCGAACACTTTCCTCAAACATAAAAAGACTTTCACTCCCGTTTCCGGAACTGTCTCGAATAATTACTTCTCGCCTATTCTTTCCTCCGCCTTTCTTAGTATTTTCCCCCCTCCCCCCTCTCCCCTATCGTTCGAACGCAATGGCACGCTGGTATTTTCCGAGAAAGTATTCGTTCGTGCGCGTTCACGAGGTCACCTATGCATACGGACGAGTTTTCTTTTCCGCGGGTGGTGACGTCATCAAGGTGGTCGCGTGACGTCACGGTTGGGTGGCTGGCGATGATAAGCGCTGATTGGTCGGTGCTGGAACCCTTCCCGATGGTCTTTTGTTTTCTTCAATTCTTTTTTTTCGTTCTTCATTTCTGTATTTTCTTTTTCTTTTCTCTTTTTTCTGTGTTTCTTTATCCTATCTATCTTTCTGGGTTTGTTTTTCTTTGTTTTGCAATAATCATGATAATCGCAATAATAAGTATAGTGAAGATAATGATGTTGATGATGATGATGTTACTGATAACGATGATGATAATAATGATGACATTGATATTGATAGTGATAGTGATAATGGTGATGGTAATTATAGTAATAATAATAATAATCATAACATTAACAAAAACAATAGTAATAACAA
>NW_020868836.1:156032-158532 GCF_003789085.1 Penaeus vannamei
GGAGCTTATATACGTATATGGTATATGGCATAGAGACGGGCATCTGAGTATGTGGAATGAAATATGCGTGTTGGGGAGAGGGGAGGGGAAGGGGGGGGGAGGGTATGTGGGTGTGGTCGTTTCGCTTCGTTTTGCGGAGAACGAGAATTTTGCGAGAATTCTTTATCGTTGTTACGTGGCGTTTTGCATTTGCACCTTCTTTATCATCATCTTTTCTGTCTCTCTCTCTCTCTCTCTCTCTCTCTCTCTCTCTCTCTCTCTCTCGCTCTCTCTTACTATTGTTATCATTATTATTTATGTTATTATTATTATTTTATCATCCTCTTTATAGGTATTGTTATTCTCTTTGCTAGTGTCTTTTTATTTCTGTCTCTTTCCTCGTCCTCTTTTCTCTATTTGGGTTGTTTTGTTTTTTTTCTCCTTCTCTTTTCTCTCTCTCTCTCTTTCTCTATCTATCTATCTATCTATTTCTCTCTCTCTCTCCAACTCCCTCCCTCTCTCTGTCTCTCTGTCTCTCTCTCTCTCTCTCTCTCTCTCTCTCTCTCTCTCTCTCTCTCTCTCTCTCTCACTCTCTCACACACACACACACACACACGCACACGCACACTCTCTCTCACTCTCTCTCTCTCTCACTCTCTCACGCACACGCACACACACACACGAGCGTGCGTGCGTGCAGATAGGCGTGTGCGTGCGTGTGTGTGTGCGTCAAGCTTCAATTCCCTTTGCCTTCATTAAGATGTGATTTCAACTTTATCTCCCTATCATCTAAATCGAGGTATGTTTATCACGAACGTTACCCAATCTGATTAATCTTCGTGGATGACCTTTGTGGTTAATTAAAGGAGATTGCTTTGTTAGTTTTCATAATTTACGAATACCTGAAAAAGGATTATTTTAAGGTGTTGTGCTTCGTCATTGTGTTACGACCTTTGATATATTTCTTTCTTGTTCCTCTTTCCATGTGTGTGAGACGCAAATAATAGCGGGTTCAGTGTGTTTGTGTGTGTTTGTTTGTGTGTGTTTGTGTGTGTTTGTGTTTATGTATGTGTGCGTTTGTGTGTGTGTGTGTGTGTGTGTTTGTTGTTTGTGTAAGTGCATATCTATGTATCACTGTGTATGTAAGTGTATGTGTATGTTTATGTGTATGTATGTGTGTTGTATATGTATGTGCATGCATGTGTATCACTAAGTGTATATGTATGTTTATGTGTGTGTTGTATATGTATGTTTGTGTGTGTGTGTGTTGTATATGTATGTGCATACCTATGTATCACTGTGTATATGTATGTTTATGTGTGTGTGTGTTTGTTGTTTGTGTAAGTGCATATCTGTGTATCACTGTGTAAGTAAGTGTATGTGTATGTTTATGTGTATGTATGTGTGTTGTATATATATGTGCATGCATGTGTATCACTAAGTGTATATGTATATTTATGCGTGTGTTGTATATATACGTTTGTGCGTGTGTGCGTTGTATATGTATGTGATGTATCACTGTGTTATGTATGTTTATGTGTGTGTTGTAGTGTATGTGCATGCATGTGTATACTATGTATGTTTATGCGTGTGTTTATATATACGTTTGTGCGTGTGTGTGTGTTGTATATGTATGTGCATACCTATGTATCACTGTGTATATGTATGTTTATGTGTGTGTTGTATGTGTGTGTGTGTTTGTTGTTTGTGTAAGTGCATATCTGTGTATCACTGTGTAAGTAAGTGTATGTGTATGTTTATGTGTATGTATGTGTGTTGTATATGTATGTGCATGCATGTGTATCACTAAGTGTATATGTATGTTTATGTGTGTGTTGTATATATATGTTTGTGTTGTGTGTTGTATATGTATGTGCATACTTATGTATCACTGTGTATATGTATGTTTATGTGTGTGTTGTATGTGTATGTGCATGCCTGTGTATCACTAAGTGTGTGTATGTTTATGTGTATGTGCATATGTGTTGTTAGCGACACGGTAACAGAAAAAGAGAGGCACAGGCCGAAAGGAGCAAATGGGAGAAGAAAGGGGGGGGGGGTAAAGATGTGGAGGGGGGAGGGGAGAATACCCTAACCACATAATTATATGCCATATCTGCATTTAAATTACCTTTTTATTGCTCCATTTTCTCCTTTTTTCTCTCTCTCTCTCCCACTCGACTACTTGAAACACGAGACTTGTATTTTATTTTATTTCTCTTTTTTTAATTATTATTATTATTTTTATTTCCATTTTTGTTAGTTTTTTTTTTTATTGATCTGGTCCTAAAAAAAAAATCTGAACTGTGATATTTAAGTAAAATGACCGCTATTTGTCATAATTATTGTCATCATTATTCTTTTTGTTAGTAGTCTTTGCAGTTGTAGTAGTTCTAATACCAGAAGAATCGTAGTAGTTATAGTAGTAGCTGTAGTAGCAGTACTAATAGCAATACTAGTAGTTTTTGTTGTTGTAGTAATAGAAGTAGCAGAAAAAAGGTTGTAGGAGAAGCAGATTAGT
>NW_020868836.1:166032-171430 GCF_003789085.1 Penaeus vannamei
ATATATATATATATATATATATGTATGTATGTATGTATGTAAGTATGTATATGCTATATATATATATATATATATATATATATATATATATATATATATATATATATATATATTATAATGAATGTATGTATGTATATACATATACACTTCCATATCAAACCCGATCTGAAACAACCCGACCGGCGGCCGCTTGCCCAACAGGTATTGCAGACGCCATAACGTGAAGTAATGGCAGTATATAAGGCAGGTTCATCCACGCCGGCGATCAGTGTTCCTCGGGAGAGAGCCGTGTGAGCACCTCTCTCGCTTGGCTATCCCGAGACCCGACGTTCTGGTTATGGATGGTTGTTTATAGAGAGAGACGTAACGGATTTATTTGTCAGAATCGTTTAGTTTTTTTTTTTGTTTTGTTTTTGGTTTTAATTTCGGTTTTTCACTTCGTTGTGAGAGTTGTGGTTCATTGATCCAGCTGTGAGACGATAGACAGCTGGCTACCAGTTCGACGATGCAGTTTGTATTTCTGATGATGGGCGTGGTGTGGGCGGCTGGGCAAGGCGTCAGGGGGCATGGGCGGCTGGTGGACCCGCCCGGACGCTCGACCATGTGGAGATTGGGCTTCGACACGCCCGTGAACTATAATGACCATCAGCTGTTCTGTGGGGGCTACAGGGTGAGTATTCTGTGGCATATGACAATGACTGTGCTAATGATATTGATTATAATTGATTGCATAAAGATAGCAAATGTGATGGTGATAATTATGATAATGGTAATAATAGTAATAATGATCATAGTGATGGTGATTGTAATAATAATCATAATTATAATGATAATTATGAATAAGGATATGATAATGATAGTGATAATACTAAAACAATAATGATAATAGTAACAGTGATTTTAATGGTGTGATTTTAATGGTGATAATAGCAATAGAACTATTTTTATTGTAAGTACTATTGGTATATGATGATAATGAAAACAGGGATTATAATGATAATAATGATGATAATAATAATGATAATTATAATAATGGTAATGATAATAATGAAAATTATAATCATGATAAAAATAATGACAATTATGATGATGTAGCTGTTGTTACTACTCTTAGTACTAATAATAATGATAATGATATTCGTGATAATAATGATAATAACAACCACAACAACAACAATGAAGATGATAATGATAATAATGACGATAATAAAATAACTGAAATAAACACCCAATTCACGAAAAAAAAAGAAGTGAACTTGAATACGAGATAAATTATTCAATCATCTCTTTATCTACTTTGTAATATCCTTTGTTGCACTGTTCATCTTCTTCACTTTTTCTTGTTTATAATGATGTCTTAGTATAAGCTACAAACACAGAAGAGAGACTGCAAGGGTACGTGGAGTATATTACATTGCAATCTGACGTTTCGGTTGAAATTGACTCATCTTCAGACCATACTGTTATCATTATTACTTTGTTGTTATCGCCTTTGTTATTTCATCACTACTACTATTTTCTTATTATCAGCATTGTTATCATTCTTATTGCGGTCATTATTATCGTTATCTTACTGTAATTATCATAGTTCTTGTTATTATCATTATCATTATTATCTTTATTATCGCTATTGTTGCCATTATTATAATCATTATTATCATCATTATCATTATTGTAATCATTATTATCACCATCACCATTATTTTCGTTATTATTAAGTTATTAAGTATTGTTATCAGTATTCACTATCTTTATTACTGTTACAATTCATGATTTCCATTATTATTATAATTCATTAACTGCATCTTTACCATATTCATTATCATTTTATCACGATCACCATTGTCATCCTGATTACCATTAGCATTATCAAAAGCAAAATATAATATGTAACCATGGCCTCATCATCTTATTTTAAGAAAGGGAAGATTGGCTCATCAATAACAAGATGCTCCTTCGATTATTACTAATAGGAAGTACGTTAACCAAGTCCAAATTATATATTTTTCCTGAAGTTTCTGAAGTGTATTCGTTGTACCGTTAACTGCTGCTCCCGTGGTTCGTACTCTGCAATTATAACTTAAGATATTCTCTGTGTTTTAAATTCCAGGTGGGATTTTGTGATATGAAGTTGGAAATGATGTGATTTGATTTCTCTGCTGCGAGGATTTCTCATAAATGTATCATGCTCTCTCTTTATTTTCTTTATTGTTGGAATTTCTGTTTTTCTCTGCCTCTCCTTCTTTAATTCTCTCTTTCTCCTTCTTTCTCTCTGCCTCTCCTTCTTTAATTCTCTCTTTCTCCTTCTTTCTCTCTGCCTCTCCTTCTTTAATTCTCTTTCTCCTTCTTTCTCTGTCACTTCTCCAGTACTCTATTTCTCCTCTCTCTCTCTGTCACTCTTTCTCTAATTCCTCATTCTCCTCCCTCTCTCTTTCTCTTCTCTCTCTCTCTCTCTCTCTCTCTCTCTCTCTCTCTCTCTCTCTCTCTCTCTCTCTCTCTCTCTCTCTCTCTCTCTCTCTCTCTCTCTCTCTCTCTCTCTCTCTCTCTCTCTTCTCTTTCTCTCTCTTTCTCTCTTTCTCTCTTCTCTCTCTCTCTCTCTGTCTCTCATCTAATTCTCCTCTCGCTCTCTCTCACTAGAGAGAGAAAGAGATGTATATAAATATATATATATATATATATATATTATATATATTATATATATATATGTGTGTGTGTGTGTGTGTGTGTGTGTGTGTGTGTGTGTGTGTGTGCGTGTGCGTGTGCGTGTGCGTGTGCGTGTGCGTGTGTGTGTGTATGAGTGTGTGTGTGTGTGTCTGTGTGCGCGCGCGCGCGTGTGTGTGTACACACATTTCACCCAATCTATTACAATCTATTCATTCTTTTACTCCAAAATGTCCTCCTTATCAAAATGCAAAGTCAACAAACCCACACAAAAAGAATTCCCCAGAGAAGTCTGACATTGCCATCTGAAGGTTTATGTTGAGATCGCGTGTTTGTGCTTGCTTGCCTGCAATAATGGCGAGTGCTTGTCCACACTAATGCACAGGTTGTACAGGTATGCACGTGGAAGCTGGTGACAGCGACAAGCACACGAAGACAGTAACGAAGAGAAAGGCGTATGTACACTTGTACACATTTTTTTTTCATTCGGAGTATAAGCGTTGCCAAGTGCATGAACATCTACATGCATATACGCACGCATTCTTTTTGAAAAGAAGAAGAAGAAAAAAAAAAAAATATATATATATAACTATAACTTATATATATATATATATATAATATATATAATATATATATATACATATATATACATATATATACATATGTATATATATACATATATATACATATATATATATACATTTATATACATATATATATATATATGTATATGTAAGTATATGTGTATATATATGCATATATATACATTATATCACTCTATGTATATGCATACAAATGTACGCACATACATATGCACACACACACACACACGCGCGCGCGCGCGCAGACATGTATATATATGTATATTGTTACATATACACATATGTGTATATAGACACACACACACATACACACGCACACACAAACATGCATATATATGCATATGAATACATATATATACACATATATAAAGGCTGACATACAAAATCCCGGCCATTGAAAATCTGGTCCCTTCAGATTTCCGGCATTGATTTCGAAACACATTTTCAAATTTACCGCATTGGCTCACAACTGTTTGCTGGAGCCGCCGTCTATGTTTTGATGGCGCTGTACTCCAGAATCAGCTGTTGGGTCTTCCTTGCACGTGCTAATAGGCAATCCTGATCACTCCTCATTTTAACTTTGTTCTGCTCTACATCCCCATGATAGATTCAGCAAAGAAAAGTGGTGGTGTAAAAAGATCGTGCGTTGTTTTCTGTTGAATATATAGTATATATAACCATAAAATACCGGCAATTTTGAAAATCCGGCATTTTTAAGGTCCGAAGGTTGGCAGATTTTGAAATGTCAACCTGCACACACACACGCACGGACACATACACACATATATATACACATATGTATATATATTTATAGTTATATGTATATATATTATATATGTATATATACATATACATACATACACACACACAAACACATATAGGTATAGATAAATATATATATATATATATATATATATATATATATGTATATATAAACATATATATATATATATTATATATATATATTTATATACAGACATGTTCATGTATGTATATATTCGTATATATACACATTTATACATGAATATATATTTATATCTGTATGCATATACAGATATGTATATATATATATATAATATATATATATATATATATATATATATATATATATATATATATATATATATATATATATATATATATATATATATGTATATGTACATATATATATGTATATATAAACATATTTAGAGATATATATATACATATATATATATATATATATATATATGTATATATATGTATATATATATATATATATATATATATATATATATATATATATATATGTTAATATGCATATATGCTTAATAATGTTTAAGAATAATTCTGTAAATTAATAATTCTACATTAATGGTTGACTGCTTCTGCCATTGCTTCATTGCTCCTAAGGCTCTTTGAATCACACATCCACATAAGGTGTTAATAATAATAAACCCAAAGACGCTGTGATATTCAAGAAAAAAAGAAAAAGAAAACGAAAAATTCTACCCATTCTACCCCACCCCCCCTTTATCGAGTCGATCCTACCAAGATCTGCTTCGTTCCAACTTATTCGAAGCTTCGAAACAACTGTGTGTGTTTGTCATGTCGAAGTTTTCCGAAGTCAGCGCCGAGAAAATCATCAGATCTACAAAATCTTACATATGATAATGGTATTGTATTATTATGTGTCTCCCATAATATTTGCTGAATCTTAATCATTGTATTATATATTCTTCTATAATTCTCTCATTCTCCTTTTTTTTCTGTCACTTCTCCAATTCTCTATTTCTCCCTCTCTCTCTGTGTGTGTCAGTCTTTGTCTAATTCCTCATTCTCTCTCTCTCTCTCTCTCTCTCTCTCTCTCTCTCTCTCTCTCTCTCTCTCTCTCTCTCTCTCTCTCTCTCTCTCTCTCTCTCTCTGTCACTCATCTAATTCTCTCCTTCACTGTGTATTTCTTTTCGACGAATTGTGCCATGAAGATAAAAAGTAAATGGTTGAGTAAATGAGAGATTCGGACACGTGACACTGGGGTGACGTGGGCAAAAATGGTGACGTTTTAGAATGTTGAATACCAGTGGCTTGTTAAGGTGGGGTTTTCTTTTCTTTCTTTCTTTTCTTTTCTTTCTCTTTTCTTTCGTTTCTTGTCTGTC
>NW_020868836.1:172586-177586 GCF_003789085.1 Penaeus vannamei
GAGAAGAGAGAGAGAGAGAGAGAGAGAGAGAGAGAGAGAGAGAGAGAGAGAGAGAGAAAGAGAAAGAAAGATATATATAAAAACAAACAAACCAAAAAGGGAAACACAAGAATGAAAAAAAAACATCCTTAAAAAAAAAAAAATAAGTCAAAGTTCCTGAAGCGGACGAAGGACGAAGGAGGAACCGAGATAAACGGCGCTAATAGAGGAAGAGAAACAGTGAAAGAATTTATCAGCGAGAAACCGTTCATTCGTTCCCTGACCTGACCTCCTCCTGCGAAACATCCCGGCGCTTTTTACTATGCATGTTATGCCGCGAAGTTTTTCCAGTCTTCCAGGAAGATTTCTGAGGAAGATGTCCTTGACGTGTTTCACCTTTAAACTTTATGCCGAATGTTTGAAATCCATATATATATATATATATATATATATATATATATATATATATATATATATATATATATATATGTGTGATATGTGTGTGTTGTGTGTGTGTGTGTGTGTGTGTGTGTGTGTGTGTGTGTGTGTGTGTACATATATGTGTGTGTGTGTATGTATACCTACTAATCTATCTATTTGTCTATCGATCTATATATGTGTGTATATATATATATATATATATATATATATATATATATATATATATATATATATGTGTGTGTGTGTGTGTGTGTGTGTGTGTGTGTGTGTGTGTGTGTGTGTGTGTGTGTGTGTGTGTGTGTGTGTGTGTGTGTGTGTGTGTGTGTGTGTGTGTGTGTAACTCCAAACAAGCGCTCATGTCTCAAAAACACTTTTTACAGTAAATTTGAAAAATCCAAGGTACATAATATATATATATATATATATATATATATATATATATATATATATATATATATATATATATATATATATACAGAAAATTTGAAAAATCCAAGGTACATAATATATATATACAAAAATTACCTTTGTGAGATCAAATGTATCAAATGTTATTTTCATCAACCAACTCATGAAATCGTGATTGATATTCGTGCCCTAAAAACCTGTGTCAATTCTGTAATCATGTTCAGTTAGTTTATAATTTAGGGTAATTATGCTAATATATGTTTTGTTGCGATGATTAAGTGTAATTTGAGCTTTTAATTGCGTGCATTTTGGGCGGCTGGGTTCACGTGTTCAAAATTTATATCATTCCATACTATAATAATGCTAATGATAATGATTATAATGTTGACGATAATGATAATAATAATAATGATAATTATGATTTTGACGATAATGATTATGATTTTGACGATAATGATTATGATGCTGACGATAATGATTATAATGCTGACGATAATGATTATGATGCTGACAATAATGATTATGATGCTGACGATAATGATTATGATGCTGACGATAATGATTATAATGCTGACGATAATTATTATGATTTTGACGATAATGATTATAATGCTGACGATAATGATTATAATACTGACGATAATGATTATAATTTTGACGATAATGATTATGATGCTGACGATAATGATTAAAATGCTGACGATAATGATTAAAATGCTGACGATAATGATTATAATGATAATGATTATAATGCTGACGATGATGATGGTAATGCTGACGATAATGATTATAATGCTGACGATAAAGATTATAATACTGACGATAATGATGATGATGGTGGTGATGCTATTAATGATAACGTGAGTGTTAATGATAGTGTCATGTTAATAAAAATGATCTGATGTTCATTTTCATGATATTGATGAAAAATTACTAATCATGATCGCGAAGATATTAGAGTGAGAAAAAATCGGGTTATTAAAATATCTACACTTAATAATCAGTTCAAAATCCATAAATCCAT
This sequence comes from Penaeus vannamei, assembly GCF_003789085.1. Taxonomy (NCBI): domain Eukaryota; kingdom Metazoa; phylum Arthropoda; class Malacostraca; order Decapoda; family Penaeidae; genus Penaeus; species Penaeus vannamei. The sequence goes on from NW_020868836.1 coordinate 174,439, forward strand.
CTTTGTAGGGCTTTTGGATTGCCAGATTTCTTTTTTTTCTTTTTTTTTTTAGGATTTTGTCTCTTTTAACTTTATCATGGTTTAAAGAATATGAAAAATGATAGTGAAGAGACACAAAGGAGCAATATTTCAAAGAAGATTTTGCAGATTTTTCCCAGATTTTAAGGCTCTCGATATCAAAGAACTTAAATTAGAATGTATCAGATTTTCCAAAATTACGATAACATGAAATAATTATAATAAGCTAACGATTTCAAAAGATTATGTACATTTAAGAATGAGGAATAATAAAGATGAATTGTAAATTGTATATTGATAAAATCACACACACACACACACACACACACACACACACACATACACACACACACACACACACACACACACACACACACACAACACACACACACCACATAGATGCATATACATCCGGGAGGAGGTAGTTTCAAAGAAAAGTGTGTGTGTGTGTGTGTGTGTGTGTGTGTGTGTGTGTGTGTGTGTGTATGTATATGTGTGTATGTGTATGTATGTGTGTGTGCGTGTTTGCGTGTGTCTGTGTATGTGCATGTATGTGCATGTATGTGTGTATGTATGTATGTGTATGTATGTGTGTGTGTGTGTCTGTATATACATGTATGTATCTGTATGTATGTGTATGTATATATGCATGTATGTGTATATGTGTGTGTGTATGTGTGTGCATCCACTTTGATGCTACCCCCCTCCCCCCTCCCCCCCCCCCCCCCCCTCACTGGAAACCCTTTTATCTCACGTGGTTGGAATTATCGCTTCAATCATGGGGACTTCATACACAGATTGTGCAGAATCGGAACTGAACCATGAGGATTCGAATTCCATGCTGATATTCGTGCAAAGAACGAATGCGGGTGTAGCGAATGAGGGATAACGAATGGGGGAATAGAGGTAAAGAAGAAGAAGAAAAAAATAGATTGATTAAATGCACGAAATGTAAAAAGTTTTGTAGGCTGTTTTACATTTTTTTTTTTTTTTAGTTTTTCCAAAGAACATTGGTGAAAAGAAGAAGAAGAAAAAGATTAATTAAATGCACGAAATACAAAAAGTTTTGTGGACTCTGTTTTACATTTTATTTTTTTTTCAGCTTTTCCAAAGAAATTACTGAAAAAAAATAAATGCACGAAAAACAAAAAGTTTTGTGGACTGTTTTACATTTTATTTTTTTCAGCTATTCCAAAGAATGAAGAAGAAGAAGAAGAGAATAATAATAATAATAATTAGATTCACGAAATACAAAAAGTTCTGTAGACTCTGTTTTACATTTTATTTTTTTTCAGCTTTTCCAAAGAAATTACTGAAAAAAAAAATAAATGCACGAAATACAAAAAGTTTTGTGGACTGTTTTACATTTTTTTCAGCTATTCCAAAGAACATTGCTGAAAAGATACACCTGTCTGCTTCCCACGACAAGGGGTTACCTGGATGTGGAAATTTCTATGCATAAGCAGATGTTGAAATTGCATGCAGACAATGGAGAAATTTTACATCTTGCATTTTTCGTTTCATTAATATCCTTGTGTTAAGTATTTTGGAATCTATAATAACATGTATTACAAGTAAGTAGGACATTCTGTTAAAAAAAAATGTACTCTTTTGATTTGGAAATTTAGAATTTGAGAAATGGCAAGGATACGGTTATCATAATGCTGATATAATATACTAATAATAATCAATTCTTTAATACTATATGTCTAATAAAAGTATTTTTGATATTAAAGGCTATGTTGCATCATTTCAGAAAATATATCTCCTCCCAAAACAGTTTCAGACAAGAAATATTTATAATAATAGTACTATATTAGTGATGAAAATTGCAGTAGGAATAATATAAGTAGGATTTATCTATATAATGTGATGTAATATTTGGTGATGAGTACAAAGGCGACGAAGATTGTAATACTGGATATGATGATAATGGTGATGACAGTTGGTGGTGATGTTGATATTGATGATAAGGATATTAATGATACATATAATCACCATAATACTTATAGTACAGGAATTAGAATGATAATGAAATAGTAATAACAATAGTAATGATGATATTGATGGATGTGATGATGAATGTGACGGTGATGGTAATGTGAGGATAAAATGATGATGATGATGCTAGTGATAATGATAGTGATGATGATAGTAATGATTAATGATAATAGTGATGATGATGATGATGATGCTAGTGAGAATGATAGTGATGGTGATGATGATAGTGATAATAATAGTGATGATTATAATGATATTGGTGTGATGATGCGAATGATAATGTTAGTGATGATGAAGATGCAAGTGATAATGATAGTGGTGATGATAGGGATAATAGTGATGATGATAATGATATTGGTGATGATGATGATATCAAAAGTATCATACCTACGACCTTCACAACGATGACAAACTTCCTCATCTGCCACTGCTCTCATCCCTCACCAAACCACCCAATAATTATTTCTTTTCCTTACCTTTCTACATCTCTCCTCTTTTTCTCCATATCTTTTCTTGTGCAAGGATATCACACGGACAATCTTCTGTTTACTTCCGTGACAATTTCCTACCACAGTGGAAAAAAGGAGAAAGAAAGAGAGAATAGAAGGAACAGACAGAGGAAAAAAAAAAAGTGGCAATCACACACGCAAACATGTTATTCCACACAGCTGTCGGAAAACCACGACAGAGGATTTTCATTACTATTTTAAAAGGGTTATTTTCAGTGATAATGATCCTGATAATGTTTATTTTTATTGTGTTTTTCATTAGTTGCATTATTGTTGCTATTCTTTTATCATCATTGTCATCATCATCATCATAATCGTCATCATTGTCATCTTTCATCATCATCATCGCCATCATCATATCATCATTATCATTTCATTTTCATTATAATCATTTTCAGTTTCTTCATTATAATACTCTTTTCAATATTATTATTAGTAGTATTGTGATTACTACTTTATTTAGTATATATTATATATCATTAACAATTTATTATTATTTTTTATTGTTATCAATATAAGGATGATTCTCATAAAAAATCAATAGTATTCATATTATTAACAACAAATATATTTTTATTATTATTATTAACACCATCAGTATTATTACTATTATTATTATC
>NW_020868836.1:185086-187585 GCF_003789085.1 Penaeus vannamei
TAATTATAGATTCCAAAATACTTAAAACAATGTTATTAATGAAACGAAAAATGCAAGATGTAAAATTTCTCCATTGTCTGCATGCAATTTCAACATCTGCTTATGCATAGAAATTCCCACATCCAGGTAACCCCTTGTCGTGGGAAGCAGACAGGTGTATCTTTTCAGCAATGTTCTTTGGGAAAGATGAAAAAATAATGTAAAACAGTCTACAAAAACTTTTTGTATTTCGTGCATTTATTTATTTTTTTTTCAGTAATTTCTTTTTGGAAAAGCTGAAAAAAAAAAAATTAAAACAGAGTCTACAAAACGTTTTGTATTTCGTGAATTAAATTATTATTATATTATTCTTTCTTCTTCTTCTTCATTTCAGCAATGTTCTTTGGAAAAGCTGAAAAAAAAAAAATCAAAAACAGTCTACAAAAACTTTTTGTATTTCGTGCATTTTAATTTTTTTCTTCTTCTTCTTTTCAGCAATGTTCTTTGGAAAAGCTGAAAAGAATAAAATGTAAAACAGTCTACAAAACTTTTTGTATTTCGTGCATTTAATTTAATTTTTTTTTTTTTTCTTCTTCTTTTTTCAGCAATGTTCTTTGGAAAAAAAAAAAAAAAAATGTAAAACAGTCTACAAAACTTTTGTATTTCGTGCATTAATTATTAATTTTTTTTTTCTTCTTCTTTCTTTTCAGCAATGTTCTTTGGAAAAGCTGAAAAAAAAAATGTAAAACAGAATCTACAAAACTTTTGTATTTCGTGCATTTTTTAATCTTTTCTTCTTCTTCTTCTTCTTCTTTTCAGTAATGTTTTTTTGGAATAGCTGAAAAAAAAATGTAAAACAGAATCTACAAAACTTTTGTATTTTTGCATTTAATTAATCTTTTTTTTTTTTTCTTCTTTCTCTTCTTCTTCTTTTCAGCAATGTTCTTTGGAATAGCTGAAAAAAATAAAATGTAAAACAGTCTACAAAACTTTTTGTATTTCGTGCATTTAATTCTTTTTCTTTTCTTCTTTTTCTCAATTTCTTTGGAAAAGCTGAAAAAAAAATGTAAACAGAGTACAAAACTTTTTATTTCGTGCATTTAATTAATTTTTTTCTTCTTCTTTTCAGCAAATGTTCTTTGGAAAAGCTGAAAAAAAAAATGTAAAAGAGTCTACAAAACTTTTTGTATTTCGTGCATTTAATTAATCTTTTTTTCTTCTTCTTCTTTTCAGCAATGTTCTTTGGAAAAGCTGAAAAAAAAAAAAATGTAAAACAGTCTACAATTTTTTTGTATTTCGTGCATTTAATTAATCTTTTTTCTTTTCTTCTTTTCACCAATGTTTCTTTGGCAAAACTGAAAAAAATGTAAAACAGAATCTACAAAACCTTTTCGCAATTCGTGCATTTAATCAACCTATTTTTTTTCTTCTTCTTCTTTACCTCTATTCCCCCATTCGTTATCCCTCTTTCGCTACACCCGCATTCGTTCTTTTGCGCGAATATCAGCATGGAATTCGAATCCTCATGGTTCAGTTCCGATTCTGCACAATCTGTGTATGAAGTCCCCATGATGAGGCGATAATTCCAACCACGTTGAGATAAAAGGGATTCGAGTGGGGGGGGGAGGGAGGGGAGCATCAAAAGTGGATGCACACACATTCACACACACACACATACATATATACATACGCATACACACAGCATACACATACATGTACATACACACACACACACATATACACATACACATACACACACAACACACACACACACACACACACAACACACACACACACACACACACACAACACACACACACACAACACACACTTTTCTTTGAAACTACCTCCTCCCGGATGTATATGTATCTGTGTGTGTGTGTGTGTGTGTGTGTGTGTGTGTGTGTGTGTGTGTGTGTGTGTGTGTGTGTGCGTGCGTCCGTGGTTTTATCAATATACAATTCACAATTCATTTTTATGAATCCATATATTCCTCATTCTTAAATGTACACTTTTGAAATCAAGAGTTAGCTTAACTTTAAAATTATTTCATATCGTAATTTTGGAAAATATGATACATTCTAATTTAAGTTCTTTGATACCAAGAGCCTTAAAATCTGGGAAAAATCTGCAAAATCTTCTTTGAAATATTGCTCCTTTGGGTCTCTTTCACAATCAATTTTTCATGTCATTCTTTAAACCATGATAAAGTTAAAAGAGACAAAATCCTAAAAAAAAAAAAAAAAAAAAAAAATAATAAATAATAAAATAAAATAATCTGGCAATTCCAAAAAGCCCTACAAAGATGGATTTATGGATTTGGAACTGATTATTACGTGTAGAATTTAATAACCCCGATTTTTCTCAACTATATATTAATTAGTAAATTTTCATTCAAATATGCATGAAAATGAACAATCAGATCAATGTTAATTAACATGACACTATCATTAAACACTCACTTCATCATTAATAAAATCACACCATATCATCATTATCGTCAGCATTATAATCATTATC
>NW_020868836.1:198029-200529 GCF_003789085.1 Penaeus vannamei
ACGCACAACACACACACACACATCACGACACACACAGTTGCATCTCTATGATGTGATGTAGCGATGGTATCGTGAATAGCACATATACATATATAGTATATATAAATAGTAGTATATGTGATATAGTATTAGATATAGGTAGTTATATAACTATATTACATATATACTTACATATATGTGTATGTATATATAGTAGTATACTAGTATATTTATATATACTTAGATAAGTATATTATATTATAGTATATGCGTTACTATGATTTATATATATATATATATTTATATAGTGTATATAGTGTATATATATAAAATATGTATACCATATATCTACATACAGTATTAGTATATTATATAAATACTATATAATAAGTCATATATACTATTACTATATATATTATATAGTATATATGTATATATATATAGTAATATAATATATATATATATATATATAATTAATTATATATATTTATAATACTGTATAGTGAGCTTATACTACATATTATAGTATATAGTGTATAGTAATATATATATAATATAATATATTATATAATATAAATAGTATATGTTATGTATATCAGTATAATATATATATAATATATAGATATGTATATATTATATATATATAGATATAATAACTAATATTATAAAGTATAATATATATAGCTATAGTGTAGATACATACAGTACATACATACATAATATATATATATTAACATATATATAGTTTTAACTATATGTGATACATTAGTAAGTGTGTGTGTGTGTGTGTGTAATGTAATAAAGATCATACAATCACCTATGCCCGGTATATATTCACAACCGTCTCCCCGCCTGCCCTTCGCTCCCCTTCCTCCCGCATGCCCTAAGTGCTCTGGCCGTGTCTAAACATCAGAGGGCTAATATGTTAGTCCTGTTTGTATGGTTGGTACTGAGTGTCCACCCAGCCGCAAAACGCGCCAAAACTCGCCCGCAGCAAAAATTCGCTTGCCAGACAAAGGCCTCAGTCCCTCCTCCTGCCTTCGCTTACATCTCCCCCTCCCCCCCCTCCCCGCTAACCCCCCGGCCGGCCTTCTTTACCGTCCGCCGCCGCCCGCCATAACCTTGCCCTTATCTCCGCCCTCATAGCCAGAATGTTCCTAATTCTTTACCGATACCAGATTCTGCCGCCGGTTGATAACAGCCCAAACAGCCTCATTAACAGGAGTTTAATGTAGGAATGCCAAATGGAATCTGAATGGCTAAGCGCCGCGAATATGAGAGATAAGGGAAGGGCCAGGCGCGCCGAGGGGGAGGGGTTGGTGGTGGTGTGGGGGTGGGGGGGTGGGGGGGGAGGGAGGGAGGGAGGAGGAACTGTGGTGACGCGAGCCAAATCGTGTTTTTTTTTTTTTTTTTTTTTTTTTTTTTTTTTTAGGGATTCGCTTTCTTTTTAGGTTTTCCTTTTTCTTTTTTTTTTGAGATAGAAAGGAGGGGAAGGGTGTTAGGTGAGTAATATATATATATTTTTTTTCGGGTTTGATGTTTGTTTGTTTGTTTTTATTTTTGGCGGGGGTAGGGGTGTGGGGGGGGGGGTAATATGGGTGTTTATTTTTTTTTATTTTTTATTTTCCCCTTTTTCATCGGTGGAGGGGGGGGGGTGGAGGGGGTATGTGAGTATATAGTTTTTCCATTCATTTTATGGTCATTTTCTTCTTATTTTTTATATTTATTATTTTCATTATTTGAGTGAGGAACGGGCAAAGTGGATATATATTTTTTTTTTTTGTTATTCATTTTTCTTTTAGATTTTTCTTTTTACAACGGGAATGAGGTAATATTTTATTTTTTTTCTATTTTCATATTTATTTCTGTTATTTTTTTTTTTTTTTTTTTTTTTTTGAAAGCGGGAGTGCCTAATTTTTTTTTTTTTATCGATTTTAGTGGGAAAAAAGCAGAATTCTCTTTTCTCATTTTTAAGTATGTATTGAGTATACTTATTTCTATTCGATATAGTCATGGTATTTAATCTTTTCTTTCTTGTATTATACTAATATATACTATAAATTCAAATGCATAAATTAATATAGTATACGATCTATATACCTTTGTCATCTTAAGTATTAAACTGTGTCCAATCTGTGATAATACTTAATATATGTTCGTGTGTTATCGTCTTCTCGATCCCTTCATTCATCTACCATCTGCAAACTCTAGCTAACATTAGCGGTACTATACGTACGTCCATGTCCCCCTGTCTACAAATTACTGATCTAACTGACCGTTCTGTTTATTGTGAGACGATGTCCGAGATGATCTACTAGAGCAATCTCGAGAGAACGAGAGAGAGAGAGCTATGAGACGAGATTAAATAGATAGTACGTGATGTTGTAGATCAGAGAGATAGCTATGAGGATTCATAAGATAGATAGAGTACTATAGACGAGAGATAGGATAGAAGAAATATATATAGAGAATAGATTATGAAGAGAGCTGATACTAGGTCATACGTGAGAAGAAGACGAGA
>NW_020868836.1:208029-211025 GCF_003789085.1 Penaeus vannamei
AAAAATCAGAACCTAAAAGCAGACAGACAAAGAAAAGGGAGAGGAGACGAGAGAGAGAAAGAGAGAGAGAGATGAGAGAGATGAACGGAGAGAGACTGACAGAGACGAGGATGAGATGATCTGAGGAGAGAGAAAGAGAGAGAGACTGAGTGACGAAGATTGAGAGCCAGTGGGAGAAGAGAGAGAGAGAGAAAGTAGCAGAAAGAAAGAATAGTAAGAAAGAGAGAGAGATGTGGAGAAGAGAAAGAAAAAAAAAAAAGTAAGCATAAAGAAAAAAGAATGAGAAAGAAAGAAGAGACTGTGAGAGAGAAAAGAGAGAGAGAAAATCAAAAGCCATCGAACAAATTGAAGCCACGTCTTCTCAGGCCTATTGAAGGTCATGTGTACTTATGATCGTTTCTCCTCTGTCATATGGGGTGATGGGGGGTGGGGGGATGGGCTGTGTTATTGTTTGCTGTTTTTGTTAATGGATAGTTATGGGGCGCTTCTCCGAGAGAGAGAGAAGGGAAGGGGAGGGGTGGGGAGTGAGAGCCGTGTGGAGACAGAGAGAGAGTGAGGATGATATGCGTATGTACATATATGTACATATATATGTGGACCACACACACACACACACACACCTACCACACACACACAGCACACACACACACACACACACACACACACACACACACACACACCACATCACACACACATATATATTTATATATTATATTATATATTATAATATATATATAGTATACACTTTATATTTTTGACATCTCTAAATATATATGTATATAATAATATAATAGTTATATATTAATATATAATATATTATAGTATATATAGTCTCATACTTATATATTATATATATATATACATACATACATACATACATACAATACATACCATAATGTATATATATATATGTATATATATATATATATATATATAATATATATATATATTGTATATATGTATATATATATATATATATAATATATATATATATATATATATTTAATATATATATGCATAATATAACAACTATCAAAGAACAATAATCCTACGGTTGATGTTTTTGGGATAAATATATTGTTCCAGCAGATTTCTTCATCACCGCCAATTCTGCCGCCATTCTGCTTGCGGTGGTTTCTTGCTCCATCATTTCGTGAGATCACAAACAACCTCGGAACAAAAACAAGCTTATACATCTCTTCATGTGTGTTCAATTGAAGCTTATTCCTAAATCAATCTTGTTCAATTGAAGCCTATTTCTAAATTATTAGTTTTTTATAAAATCGTGATGGTATTTTCCTATGCAATAAGATATTTTTTTTTCTGGTTGCATTTTCAACGTTATTTGATCATTTAGCCTTTTGCAAGTGAATGTACAATGATTTAGCAAATGTTGACTAGGAATGAAATTATGAACTGCAATGTGAATAAACAGAACTGTGTTATGTTTATCTACTAAAGCTTTTGCTGGTGAAAAAAAATAAAAAGCTTTAGTATATGCTTCCTTTCAGAACAATGAAAATAATATAATTTTCATTTCTAATACGAAGAGAACTGAATACTTCTGATATTATAGAAATCTTAAATCTACAAAATTCAAGAGAGAAAAATGGAGATAAAGAAAAGAGGAGAAGAGAGAGAGTAATGAGAGAGAGAGAGAGAGAAGACGAAGAGATAGGGAGAGAGATGAGAGAGAGAGAGAGAGAGAGAGAGAGAGAGAGAGAGAGAGAGAGAGAGAGAGAGAGAGAGAGAGAGAGAGAGAGAGAGAGAGAAGAGAGAGAGAGGGAGGAGAGAGAGAGAGAGAGGAAAAAGAGAGAGAGAGAGAGAAGGAAGAGAATGAAGAGAGGGGAAAGAAAGAAGAGATGAGAGAGAGAGAGAATGAGAGAGAGAGAGTGAGAAAGAGAGAGAGAGAGAAGAGAAAGAGAATAGAGAGGAGGAGATGAGAGAGAAGAGAGAGAGAGAGAGAGTGAGAGAGAGAGAGAGAGAGAGAAGTAAGAGAGAGAGAGAGAGAAAGAGTAGTAAAGAAAGAGACGAGAGAAAGAAAGATATAGAGAAAGAGAAGAGAGAGATGAGAGAAAGAGAGAGAGCCCCCAACTGAGAGTCCCCACAAAAGGCAAACCCTAAGCATATGTAGCGGGCGAGCGCGCGCGTGTGTAAGGGGGTGAAGTGACTTACGAGAGAGAACCGGATTATATACAGGGCATGTTAACGCATTTGCATATCTTCCCTTGCCGAGGAACATCTTGTATGGTGGAAACACATAATCCCCTTGATGTGTGTACGTGGCGGGCGCTCGCACACACACGCACATGGTTTGGTTACGTGAACTCTCCCGCATATACGTACACGGTAGGGGTATGTACATACACGCACGTGTTTATATAGATCATTAAATGCAGATAGACACACACACACACACACATGCATTACAAATACAAATCCTTCCTCGCACACACGCACACACACGTTACACCCATTTACACAGACACACACACACTCACGCACACACGCACACACACGACACACACGCACGCACACACACGTACACACACATACACACGCACACGAACTTTTACGCCACACACACTAACACACACTTACACGATCTTTTACACACACACACACACTTACACAAGCTTACACACTTGCACACACCACACACACACTTACACCCCCTCCACACACACACACACTTACACCCCCCCACACACACCCTCCCCCCCCCCACACACACACACACAGACACACGCACACACGACACTTTTACGCACACACGCCCCGAGTACCGCCACCGCCCGCCCGTGACTTTATCGTCGGGCGCAGGAAGGGAGAAACAAAGATCGGACTCCTTCAGTATTTACATAATGGCCTGAAGACGGTTTGGCTCGCTGGACGGGGGGGAGAGGGAGAGGAGGGAGAGGGAGAGGGGAGGGAAGGGGAGGATGGGAGGGAGAGGGGGGAGGATGGGAGAGGGAGGGAGGGGGAGGATGGGAGGG
>NW_020868836.1:224455-231955 GCF_003789085.1 Penaeus vannamei
TTTCTCCCTCTCTCTCCTTGCTCGCTCTCTCCTCTCTCTCCTCTCGCGCTCTCTCTCCTCTCTGCCCGCGCTCTCTCTCTCTCCCTCTCCCTCTTCTTTAAACGTTTTAATGACTTTGAGCTTTGTGTGGTTGCTAGACCCCTTTTTCTGTTTCTAAAGAACACTCTTCGTAGATGCTTTGGGGCTTATAATCTTTTTTTCAAATAATACAAAAAAAAATTGTTTTAAAAAGTGCTAATTGCTCTGCCACAATGTTTTGTTGTAAAACGAAGATCCGCTTATTGTTAGTAATTACTGTAAAATTATTTATACTTCTGCTTTAAAATGATGCAAAAAAAACATGAAATCTCCTCAATATATGTGAATTATAAAGTATAACTCCTTACCTAATTCATTATCTGCTATTCATCACTATCATTATTATCTATTACATATTTTCATAATATCAATCATCATTATCATTCTTGTTATCATCATTATCATTTTTATTTCTCTTAATATTTTTATCATTATTATTACTATCATAACCATAATAATAAATGCACATGATTATGATAACAGTCAATGATTGGATAATAATAATAATTGATAACAATATTATGAGAACAGATAAGCAGTTCAATAATACATGAGGATAGCAAATATTCCAGTAAAACCATTAATACTGTATAAACAATAACATCATCATCATTGTTATCATTGCTGTTATTGTTACTTCTCTTTACTAATACTATCATTATCATTATTATTATCAAAACTTATTTATTTCTATTCCATGGTATCATTATTATTATTATCCTCATCCTCATCATTATCATTATCATCAGTCATCATATACACGTCGCCCATTCATCATCATCATTTTACGATTATTCAGCATGATTATTTATTATTATTGTTTTATTTTCTATCATTACTTGATTATCATTATAATTTTTATTATCATAGTCTAATATCTTCTCTCTCTCTCTTCTCTCTGTCCTCTTCTCTCTCTCTCTCTGTTCTCTCTCTCTCTCTCTCTGTTCTCTCTCTCTCTCTCTCTCTCTCTCTCTCTCTCTCTCTAATGCAATTATAAAACAACAAAATGAAGACGAATGTAATAAAAAAACAAAATGAAATCAACCCTTTTATTTTTGTTTATGCTTTTCGTAAAGTAGTAAGAAACAAATTAGATTGATGTTTATGAAATGATGATACTTTTTATGATGGTGGAAACGTTGACGTCAGCAGTGTAAATCGATTAAAAATTCTTTCTAAAAAAAGCTAATGGCTCATAGCATTACTTTTTTTGGTATATTTTTTTTTTGCCTAATTTTGTTTTAATGTATTGTCCATTCATTTATATGCATACTTTTTTCAAGGTAGGGGCAAGATAATATAATTTACTTGTCATGATATAATTTCATCACATTTCATCACTATGATATCAGATATTATGACATGACAATAAAAAGCGGCATGAAATTATCACTCCGTTATCTTTACACCATAATAGATAAGCATAAAAAAAGTAATGAAACGCTGGCAAAAGTCCCGTAGAGTTACACCGCAAATTTATGAAGCCCGTCTCGGAGTTCTGTTCTTTATTTAGCCTTGGCCTTTAATAAAGAATCATTTGGCCCGCCGAGAGGGAAGTGTTTAATCCATCTCATCCCAATTAAATAAGATAATGAAGAAAAAAACAAAAGAGAGGAGAGAGAGAGAGAGAGAAGAGAGAGCGAGTGAGAGAAGGGAGAGAGAGAGAGAGAGAGGAGAGACGGAGAGGAAAGAGAGAGAGAGAGGAGAGAGAGAGATGAGAAAGAGAAGAGACGTGAGCAGAGAGAGAGAGAGAAGTAGAGAGAGGGAGAGGGGAGAGAGTAAACAGGGGAGAAAGAGAACAAAAATAATATGAAAAAATACAAAGTTTATCACAAGCCATATGACGGTGTCCCATATATTTTGGAATTCTTGTACTGAACGAAGAAAGAAGAGAAGAAAAAACGGAGAGGAAAGTCAGATGAAGTTAGGTTCAAGTTTACGAAAAGGAGTCGTTGTTTTGATGTGAAAATAATGAACTGAGGGATCTAGATAAATTTTATAATAAGAAAAGAAAAAATCAAACAAATATAGAAAATAAAAAGAAAACAAACAAAACTGAAAGTTAACATAAGCTGAGGGATATATTGGAAATATTTTTGCTTTGGCAAACTTTTGATATCAAATTGATAAAAAAAAAAAAAAAAAAAAAACATGAAACCAGTGACGAAAATCAGAAAAATAAACTTTTGTAATTATTTTTTCTTTAGAAAGCGCAATGTGACATTTGCGGTTCTTAGTAAAAAAGAAAACAGAAAATTTTTCTTTAGAACTGGCAAGGAATTTCGAACGACTTCATATCTCGTTCAAAAAATCAGAAACAGTTGGATGATTTTCGTAAAACAGTGAAAGAGGATAATTATACCAAAACAATTCGATAATTAACTGAAAATCACCACAAGGGGAAAAAATAAAATAAAACACTAAATAAAAAAGTGAATTAATGAAAAGGAAAATTGCATTAAAATGTAATAAGAAAGAAAGAAGTAATAGGATTTTAAGAAATCAATAAGGAAAACAGTTGAATAGAATGAGACAATGGAAAGCAAGGAACGTTATACAAAAAAGAAATCCATAAATAACTAAAATCACCACAAGAAATAAGTAAAACACTAAAAACAAAAAACAACAACAACAAGCAATTGGAAAATCAATCAAGAATGTAATAAGGATAGAAAGAAAGAAAGTTTAAAATCAGGACACTAAGTGAAAAGCAAGCAAATTAATGAAAAGGAAAAATTGATTGACTACTAATAAGAAAGAAAAAAAAAGAAACAAGTAAAGCAAATTTAAAAATCAATAAGAAATCAGTTTGAATTAAATGCAGACAGTGAGGAACCAAGAAACAATTTAAACAAAATTCAAATCATAAATAACTGAAAATCACTATAAAGAAAAAAAAACTAAAGCACTAATTGAAAACACAATTAGATTAATGAAAATATAAATTGATTAAGAATGCAATAAGATAGAAAAGAAAGTAAATGAAACAAAAATGAAAACACAGCAGAATTAATGAAATGGGAAAATTGATTTACGAAATCTAATCAGAAGAAAGAAAGCAAGAAATGAAGAGATGAAAGCAAAGAAATGAAAAGATGAAAAAGAAAACAATTGAATAAATGAGATAATTAAACCCGAAAATGTAAATACCAGATATTCTGCAAGATTTAAATTGCAAATCGTAACAAACTAACATGTAATCGTAATGATACACAGAATAAAGTTGTTTCGCAATATTGATAATGATGATGGTGATGATTAGCATGATAAGGATGATAAAGAAATAGCAATAACGATAATATTGACAAATATGAGGATAATGATGATAATAAGAATGACAATAATAATAGGAATGATAATGAATTTAATAATGATAGTAACAGAAAGGTTGATAATAATCACAAAAAAGATAATGAATGATCCATCGTATTATTTATCATTATCATCATCATCGTTATTATTATTATCATCGTTATCATTATATCACCATTATCATTTATTTATCTTATCATTATAATCATTATGTCAATAAAAAGTTAAAGCAATAATCATAATGATAATAATCATTATCATTTTTATCGTATTATGATTATAATGATAATAACAAAAGTGATAACAATGATCATAGTGAGAATAATAAAGGTTTTCATCATCATTATTATTCAATCATCTATCATTATATACATGTATTGTTTATTATCATTATCATTACCCATTTATTATTTATTAATTACCATTAATCTATTATTTTTTTTTTTTTTTTTTTATTATTAATATAACTACCATTATCATTTATTAATGATCAATGGTAAAAACTTTGATAAAAAAGTATAAGTTACATAAAAATGTAAAACTAATGATGGATGATTGATAAGATAATGATAATGATTAATGTAGCAACAACAACAACACGCGGAGCGCAGCAAGCAACTAGCGCAGCATAACAGCAGCAGTACCAGCAACTTAGCAACAAACGCAACAACAACAAACAAAACAACAATAATGATAATAATCAATCAATTAATAATATAATTAATACATAATAATAATAATAATAAATAATAATAATAATAATAATAATAATAAAATAATAATAATAAATAATAATAATAATAAGTAACTTCGAATGAATAATAATAATCTAATAATTAATTTAATAATAATAGATAATAATAATAATAATTAATGAAATTAATAAAAAACTAATAATCAATTAAGATAATAAATAATAATACAATAGAAATTCACCAATAGTAAAAATTATACATAAAACAAGTAATGATTAAATAACAATAATAATACAATTTAAAAATAAAGAACAAGAAATGATATAATATTAACAAAAATTATGGTAGTATATAATTGATAATAAACACTCTGCATACAACGTTGTCACCGCAGTTCTCATATCCATGCTAATATCTTTTTTCACTGGAAAATAATGTACATCACATACACGACGAAAATGCAAGAAGACATTATAATTGAATTTCTGACTATGCCTTGGCGTGAAAGAGAAAAAAAAAAACGTTAAAGACCAATAAAGAGTACTGATTTAAAAAAGAAAATTATCAGCTACCAAGAGCCAAAAAAAAAAAAAAAAAAAAAAAAAAAAAAAAAAGGAATTATGAGGATTAGATCAGCGTTGAGAAGACTAAATTATTTCCCAAGGGGCAACGCCAGAATGAAACACGCTAACACGCTTTACCTGACGCATCTGAGGATATTACACACTTCGCTTATTCTGATTTAATTTGATTGTCATAACGAAAGATTGTGATTAAAAAGTAGGACCGACTTCAAAGGATTAAAAGAAAGAGAGAAGGAAAGCGGTAGTGGGTTTGATTGACAACTCAATGTGAAAGATTACATCCAGGTCATACTGTTAAAAAAGAAAAAGGAATATCAACCAAGAGAGAGAGAGACAGACAGGGAGGAGACAGACAGACGAAATGCGAGAGGGAGAGAGAAAGACGGAGAGACGATGCAGAGAGAAAAAGAGGCGAAGCAGATCAGACTGACTCGACCGCTCTACGTATTACTGCCACACCAGCACCCAACATGGCTCGGTCTCGGACGCGAAGTTGAATACAAAATACGCTATCTATGGCGGGCATCAATATGACCAAAAGAGAAGACAGATCAGGTGGATGAACAGAGACAAAGAGGCCAGAAAGATGGATGAACGAGACATAGTACGAATGATGAACATGAGAATAAGTGAGTAGGAAAGAAAAAATGAAAAAATTGAGCAAAAAAGAAAGAAAAAAAACAACAGGTAAGGGAAACAAAGAGAAAACAGCCAGAACAGAAGAGGAATAAAATGGGAGCAAAAAAAGAGGGAAAGAAAAGAGAGAGATGGAAAAGACCGGAAGAGGAAAAAAAAGAGGAATGAAAGAGCAAAAGAAAAAGTTGAGGAGGAGGGGCCAGACAATAAGTACCCGAGAAAGAGAAGCAGAGAAAAACCACTACCGAGTGCGCTGCGCAATGCCGCCAGTGTGTAACGCGAGTGGGTTTCGAACTCTGCCATCTATTCTTCGACACGCATTCAATCAGGCTGATCTGCGCAGACCTGTAAAAAACTACTCAACCCAATAGATTCGGGCAGAAATTAACAGCAAACATGCGATCATCACACTGCTCCAT
The DNA here is from genome assembly GCF_003789085.1 of Penaeus vannamei. Taxonomy (NCBI): domain Eukaryota; kingdom Metazoa; phylum Arthropoda; class Malacostraca; order Decapoda; family Penaeidae; genus Penaeus; species Penaeus vannamei. Next base: position 230,180 of record NW_020868836.1, read on the forward strand.
CTCTACTCGCCACCACAGGAGAAACCACATATACAGAGAAGAATCGTTGAGCAACAGCTCCACTGCCTAAGAAGCTGAATGAGAGTGACATATCAACGAGAGATCAAAAGAAGAAAAAAGAGATAACAATGAGACAAGAAAAAATACGAAACAATCGAGAAAGAAAAAAAAATAAGAGTGAGGACAGGGAGGGAAAAAAAAGAGAAAAATGAGAGAAGAGGAAAGAAAGAAAGAAAGAGAGGAAATTGCAAATCAGTATCTCGAGCGACTGACTAAGTACACTGAGATCTCAGAGGAGTACAGCTTGCATTGCAAAGAAAAAAAAAAATAAATATAATTAAAAATTACGGATGGTCGATTTGCAAGAAAACCGGATATAAGACTTTCAAATCTTGAGGACACGAGACTCACCGAAGAACCCCGGGAATATCATCCTATAATAGGAAATAGTCAAGTATTTTGACCATTTCTAGTCTTCTTTTTTTTTTTTTTTCATTTTTTTTATTAGGACGAGAGAAGGATGAGAGAAGAAGAGAGAGCGAGACATATCTAGAGAGAGAGAGACGAGGAGAGAGAGAGAGGAGAGAGAATGAGAGAGAGAGAGAAAATGATGAGAGAGAGAGGAGAAGAAGATAGAATGAAATAAATCTTCAACACTTCCTGCAACTCCTCCACGATAGTCCTACAGCTATCAAAATTACTTACACTCCCTCTCTGTAAAGTTCGCCACTACAAGTATAACACATAATGACACACTAATAAAAAGATCATAACAAGTGCAACACTAACTGGGTGGCGACAACTCAACCCAGACTACCTCCTAAACATGGGGTAGTGAATAAAATAAAAAATAAATAAATAATAATAATAATAATAATAATGATGCATGATGATGATGATGATGATGATGATGATGATGATGATGATGATGATGATGATGATGATGATGATGATAATGATGATGATGATGATGATAATGATGATGATGATGATAGACATAATAATAATTAATAATAATACAAGTAATAATAATAAAGATAATAATACATAATAATAATAATAGATAATAATCAATAATAGATATAATTAATAATAATAATCAATAATGAATAAATAATAATAATAATAATAATGATAATAATAATTGATAATAATAATAATAATGATAATAAGGGTAATAATATAATAATAATAAAATAAATAAAAAAATTTAAAAAATCATTTGGCGTCGCGACCTGCGCTTCTTCTAGGGCACCGGGTACGAGAAGCGAACTCCCGTTGGTCCGAGAAGAGAAGCGCACGCCCATCGACATCGGGAAAAGACGTGTACTGACGGTCTCTTTTTGCTTGTCATCGGGCGTAGGAGCAAAATGGGCGTGTCTTGCTTCCCAGCAGCTGCATTTTCATCAGTCTGTAAATAACTCTTTTTTTTTTCTTTTTTTTTTGAGGAAAGTATGCTTTTGTGGCACTCTTACGGAAGAATATTTTAAGATTCTGATTATGAAGAAAAAAGAAAGAAAAAAAAATAAATGCAACAATATTCTATTAAAAGAAACTCCATTGGATGTCTATATTTGTTCTGTGAATGATTGCAGTAAGGTCTTTTGCAAAACTGTTTGCTTTGAAGTGCTGAAAAAAATATATTTCAAACCTAATAATTCATTTATTGTGTTAGAAGAATTATACATTGCAATAAAGTAATTAAAACTCGGTATTTATGCAATGCTTTCGTTTTTTTTTTTTTCTTTGGTACTTAGTCAATTTGTCAATCAGTTT
>NW_020868836.1:235285-240285 GCF_003789085.1 Penaeus vannamei
GAGAGAGAGAGAGAGAGAGAAGAGAGGAGAGAGAGAGAGAGAGAGAGAGAGAGAGAGAGAGAGAGAGAGAGAAGAAAGAGAGAGAGAGAGAGAGATGCGAGAGAGAGAGAGAGAGAGAGAGAGAGGAGGAGAAGAGAGAGAGAAAGAGAGGAGAGAGGAGAGAGAGAGAGAGAGAGAGAGAGAACGAGAGAGAGAGAAAGCAAATGCGAAGAAGAGAGAAAGAGAGAGAGTGCCAGACCGACAGACAGACAGAGAGAGAGAGAGAAGAGAGAGAGAGAGAGAGAGAGAGAGAGAGAGAGAGAGAGAAGAGAGAGAGAGAGAGAGAGAGAAGAGAGAGAGAGGCTAGAGAGATAGAGATAGAGAGGAGAGGAGGAGGGAGGGAGGGAGGTCTTCTGTGTTCTTTCGTCTGAAGGTTCTTGAAAACTCAAAGTTGCAAGTGGGTTTTATTGATGCTAGTTACCACACACATCAAAAGTACAAACGGGCAGGTGCAGGACAAAACAAATGCAACCTGCAGTCTCCTCGGGCTCAGCTGTCTCGCTCTCTGATTGGCTGAGGGGTTGGTGCCTGCTGGAATGTCCGAGGGACCATAACTATAAAAGTAAAGAAGATGCAGGGCTTACAAATAAAATGTTACATAAACAAATGGTACACTGTATATAATATAATATCTATACACCTCCCCCTCCCTTTACGCTCGTAGTGGTATCTCGAGCGGATACGGGACTCTTTGCTACGAGTCTGGGTGAGCGACGTGGGTAACGGGAGGAACATGTAACGACCCTGTTTCCTGGTCTTGGCAAGGGGACACAGGGGACAAGAATGAGGTTCACACTTGGCACTGGCACTGGGCGGAGATGTCTGCGGTTACGCCACCATACGCGTCCACTGGGTAGTCGCACTTCATACTGTCGGGACCTACCACAGCCCATGACTACACCGACTTTATCCCATCGGAGGGATTTGTGGTCCTGAATGCGGACACGCTGGCCTACGGATAGCCTTGGAAGAGGACGGGCATGGCTATCATAGAGGCTGGTCACTTGGGCTTGGGCAGCGGCGCGGCGGTCCCAGTCGTCAGACTTGGTCTGCCACTCTGCAGAAGGACTGGGGGTGGGCAGGGACACAAGTCCGAAGAGGATGGCCATACAAAATCTGGGCAGGAGAGCGGCCAGCAGGGGTTGGGGTGTTCCGGAGCTCTAGCAGGCCCCCGGTCGAACGCCTCACAGTCGATGTTGCCGTCAGGCGCCGTCTTGAGGATCAAGTACTTCACGGACTTGACCGCAGCCTCGGCGTGGCCATTAGACTGTGGATAGTGTGGGGACGTCACAAGGTGGTGGACACCCCACGTTCAGTAAACCTTCTGAATTCCTCACTGGTGAATGGGGGCCCTCCATCGGTCCTGAGGCGGACAGGTACACCGACTTCTCGGAAGTACCGGCAAAACATGCGCATGACCTTAGTTGCGGTTGTGTCCTGACCACAGGGAGTAACCACGGGCCACCCTGAGAGTCTGTCTGCAATGACCAGGAAAGACTTCCCAGCTACTTGAAAAAAGTCAGCGGACACAGACTCAAAGGGGCGTGATGGCTGGTCATCGCATAGGTAGGGTTCCTGCTGTTGGCTGGGCTGGAGACGTTGGCAGGAGTCACACGCTTCGACTGTACTCTTTATGTCAGAGTCGATGCCAGGCCAGTAGACAGTCTGCCTGGCGCGACGACGGGTGGCTTCGACTCCTCTGTGACTATCGTGGAGGTGGGTCAAGGTGCGACGGCGGAGTGTAGCTGGAACAACGATGCGGGGACCATGTAGCACAAGCTCTCCATCTGCGTACAGGCTGTCCCGCAATTTCCAGTACGGGAGGATGGAGGCATGTAGGCTGTAGCGGTTGGAGGGAAATCCTGTGGTGACGTACTCCAGGAGGCGGCGGTAATCTTGGTCCTGTGATGCGACGGCGCGAAGCTCCTGTAGAGTCCTGTCGTCGTCGAGGATAGGAGCTGTGGCCTGGCCGTCTGTTGAGGTAGCATTCGTAGAAACAAGGGACCGGACGTGTGCAGCTGTCATGGTACACTTCTTCGTCGTCAAATGTGGGGTGACTGACGGGTGCCCGAGAGAGGGCGTCAGGGACGCACAAGGTCTTGCCGGCGCGCCACACAGCGGTGAAGACATACGGAGCCATTTTCACTCTCAAACGCTGGAGTCGGGGGTTTTCTATGGCATCCAACGTGTAGTGGTTCAGGATTGGGATCAATGGCCTGTGGTCGGTATGAAGGGTAAAGTGCTGGAGGCCGGCAAGGTACAGGCGGCACTTTCCCATGGCCCATGAAGCAGCCAGCATCTCCAGCTCGATTGTGGCGTAGCGTGACTCGGCATCGGTTAGAAACCGTGAGCCACACTGGACGAGCCGGAGCTGGCCGTGGCCATGTTCCTGAAATAGGGCGTATCCCAGACCATAGAGGCGAGAGGCGTCAGTTTGTAGAGTCACTGGCAGTTTCGGGTTGAAAGGAGCCAAGACTGGGGGCGATAGGAGGGCAGCCTTGACCTTCCCGAATGCCTGGTCATGGTCTGGGGTCCAAGTGAAGGACCGTTTTGGTGACATCAGAGGGCGGAGAGGCTGGGCAGTGGCCGCAATCTCTGGTGAGAAGTCGGCCAGCTGATTCACAAGACCCATGAACGACCGGAGGTCCGTAATATTGGAGGGTGTAGGGTAGTCTCGTATGGCTGCAACCTTTTCAGGGTCTGCAGCGATGCCCTCTGGTGAGATGTTATATCCACAAAAACTGACCTTTGTGGCGGCTACCATGAACTTGTCCTTGTTCAAGGTTATGCCGTGGGCGCAACACCTGGATAGCATCTGGAAAACACATCGGAGGTGAGTCGGTAAATCACTGTCGAAGAGGAGGATATCATCCACTACCTTTACGCAGTTGGTGATGCCTTGCAGAGCCAGGTCTCTGCGAAGACAATAGGCATCCCCAGTAGCGGCAAATCCCATAGGTCCTCTGCAGTGGAGTGATGGTGTGGATAGCGTCAGCGGGTGTGGGCGACGGGTGTGTAGGCCTGGACAGTTGGAAGGTCAGGCGTGTGAGGTCCACTGTGATGTGTACACCATTGCCAGGCTTTGAGGAGGACTTTGAGCCATAGGACAGGGTGACATTAATGGCTTAGGGGTCCTGCCGGTGGACTCTACATGCTCTATGAGTCTGGTTGGTAGAGGTCTTCCTGGTGGACTTACAGCACTTAGCGAAGTGGCCCTGTTTGTAACTTTGCTGGGCACCGGGGTGTATGGTGCCAATGACCCTTGTACCCACAATTTGGTCAGGTACTATCTTTTGCTGGGCAATGTCCCACGGCATGTTGATGGGTACAAGACCTACAGGAGGCGGGCGAGTCCTTGGTCAACGGTGGAGACTGACAGCATTGAGGCGTGTGATTGGTCGTAGCTGTCATCTTCTGGTGGCGTTGGTTCCTCTTGTATGAAGAGAGGATGTTGAGTTGGCTGGGGGCAGCAACGATAGCAGATGCAGCGGCCCTGGAGGACTCAAAGGTTCTGCAGCAGGTGACAAAGCCAAATAAAGATGCCTGGCTGTCGAGGGAGACAAGGCGCTGCACGAGTTCCTCTTCACGCACGCCCATCAAAAGAATCATCTTAAGCTGTGTTGCAGCACAGGTAGTGCGGTCCCCTGTGCAGAGTTCAACTTCGTCAGCTAAGTCCTTCATGCGGGCGTAGAAGGCAGAGAAGGGCTCACCAGGCGTCTGCTTGAGTTCCCGGCGTCGTAAGGCTTCGTTCTGCGAGTTGCGGAAATACTGCTGTAAAGCGTCGAGGAATTGGACTACTGGCATGGATGAGTCAGGAGATATCGCCAGAGTGTAATGCAGCAGCCGCTGAACTTCCAGCAAAACACATGCGCGGAGGTATATGTGTTGTGTAGCTGGGGGTAGACTGTGGAGGCCCATTAGCACAGAATAGTCCTCGAACTTGCGACGCCACTGACTTGCGGCGCCTTCCAGGCTCACTTGCAGAGTTTGCACTACTCACTAAGCCATCTTCTGTGTTCTTTCGTCCGAAGGTTCTTGAAAACTCAAAGTTGCAAGTGGGTTTTATTGATGCTAGTTACCACACACATCAAAAGTACAAACGGGCAGGTGCAGGACAAAACAAATGCAACCTGCAGTCTCCTCGGGCTCAGTTGTCTCGCTCTCTGATTGGCTGAGGGGATTGGTGCCTGCATGGAATGTCCGAGGGAGCATGACTATAAAACTAAAGAAGGATGCAGGGCTTACAAATAAAATGTTACATAAACAAATGGTACACTGTATATAATAATAATATCTATACAGGAGGGAGGGAGGGAGAGAGAGAGGGGGGGGTGGATGGAGGGAGAGAGAGAGAGAGAGAGAGAGAGCAAGTGCGAGAGAGAGAGAGAGAGAGCAAGTGCGAGATAGAGAGTGAGAGAGAGAGCAAGTGCGAGAGAGAGAGAGAGAGAAGATAGGGGAAGTTGACACAAGAGAGAGAGAATAACGGACGGAATAACAGAAATAAACATAAATACACAGAGAGGCAGATACATCGACAGACAGACAAACAGCAAGAAATAGGGAAAAAGGTGGGGCGAGGCAGAGGGTAGCATCGACGACCAGTTGTGTCAAGCCGGGAGAGGTGACGCCGTAGATTTCGGTCTCATTCCTTGCTCTAATGCCGTGCTGCGTCGGAAAATAAACATTAATGGGAGTAAACACAATCACGAGAAAGAGACAAACTTTAATCCCGTAATCACGAGTGAGAGGGAAAGGGACAAATCTAAATCTTGTATATTCTACCCAGTTATATTTCCAGGTTTCGGGCTCAAGGTAAATATACATTTCCTCTCGGCGATGAGGAAAAGCTTTCGACCAAACACCGATCTATCCCGCTGCTCCGACGCCAGGGAAAAGGCGCGGCAGCGAGACAGCGACACAGTCATGAGATCGAATATCTGGACGAGCGGAGCGTGACGAGG
>NW_020868836.1:275945-280945 GCF_003789085.1 Penaeus vannamei
ACTGTTACATGATTCTAGGGAGAAAAAGAAAGTCAGGAGTTGGGAGGGGAGGGCAGGCAGACGGGAGGGCGATACGGGGGCTGACGTGGGAGTGTGAAGGCGTGGTAAAGATGGTGAGACGATGAGTCACAATGCGGGATGTTGTGGTTGCACTTTCATCATCATGAGGGAAAAATTAAATTAAGAAATCTAGGGAAGAAAGATATGGAATATATCTTTGTCTATCTTTCTTTCTTTTTCGTCTGGACACTTGCGGGGTCTATTATGTATTGATTGATTATGTTTATCTTTTATTTATATTGTACATAATTCTTTCTTTTTCGACTAAGCTATGGTGTCAATTTTATCTTTCATTCATATTATTATTGCTGATAGGAGAGAGAGGAAATTGATTTATGAGAAGAGAAGGGGAGAGGAGAGGGGAAGATGGATGGACACAGGGCCCGAATATTGAGAAGAAGAGGAAAAGAAGGCGGGAGAGGGAAATGAAAGTATCAAAGAGTAGGAGATCGGGTAAAGAAGAGAATAAGAGAGGAAGGAGAGGAGGAGGAAGAGGAAGCTCAAAGAGCGAGAGTGAGATGCAGAGATAGGGAGAGAGGGAGAGAAAGAAGAGACAGGAAAAACCAAAGAACAGGGGGAGAGATGAGAAAGAGAAAGAGAGGAAAGTGAAGAGGAGAGGACCCGAGGAGGGAGGAGACAAAAAGAAAAAAGGAGAAGGAGAAGAGAAGAGGAAGGAGAACGGAAGAGAGGAGGGCAGGAGGCAAAGGAAGGGAAAAAGGGAAGAAAAGAGGAAAGGAAGGAGAATAGAAGAGAAAGAAGAATAAAAGAAGAGAGAAGACGATAAGGAAAGGCAAGAAGGAGGAAGAGAGAGTTATAAAAGACGAACGAGAAGGAAATGGAAGGAGTGTGAAAGTCTGAATAAGGGCATAAATAGGAGGGCTGAAGGAGCGGTATGTAAGGAAGAGGAAAGAATAGGATGAGAGAGTAAGAAGAAAAGAGACACGAGGGGAAGGAAGGAAGTGAGAGCAAAATAAGAAATAACAAGACACAAGCAGATGCATGTATATGTTTTTTTATAAAGAAAACAATAAGAATAGAAAAGAAAGAAAAAAATATGACGCAATGAAAGCAATAACACAGAACATCCGAAGATAAAAAATACCGAACAAGAGAAAAGATTACAGGAATTACTATTAAACGGATTTTAAAAAAAAATAACAAACAATAACAAAGCATTGGCATAACGGGATTAAAAAAAACGAGACTGACAGAAGTGGAAATTGAATAAAAAGTCAAAAAGGAATTATTAATAAACGGATTAATCATCTTAAAAGCGGTGATCTGAGAGTGAAAAGAAGACACTAGAGAAGTAAATAGCGTATAAGAGTGAAAGAGAAAAATAGAGAGTCGGGCAGATAATAAATGGTAGAAGAATCAATAAAAGAAAGAGGAGATATATTATCAACAAAAACGAAATATCAAGAAAATGATTTTTTCTTTATTATTTTCTTCCTTTTCTTGGTTTTTGTTTCTATTTCTGTCTTTTTCTCTCTCTTTTTTTATTCATTTTCATTCTTTCTTGCAGAGGTTAGAAGGAGTAGATATGGAGACAAGCTGACAGTGAACATGGAACAAAATGAGCATGGCGAGAAATGATTTTATTGTATTTGCCGGATTTTTTTTTTAAAGGTGATGGTGGGGGGTAGAGAGAAAAAGGAGAGAAAGGGAGATAGAGACGCGATATTACTTCTTCTATGTTATCTTGTTCACTTCTTCTATTCTTCTCGAATGACCGATGTAGCGAGAGAGAGAAGAGAAAGAGAGAGAGAGTAGGAGGGGATGGCGATGGAACGAGAGGGGAGGGAGAGGAGAGTAGGTGACCCTATGTCCTTTTTTTCTCTCTCTTTTTTTAAGAGGGGAGAGGTGGTATTGCTCTACAGGTGTGACTGGAGGGGTGAGTTAGTATGTATGATTTACCTTTTTTTCCCGTTTTCGACTTTTGTCTTTTAGTAGTTGAAGGGATGAGGTGAAGACAGGGGGGAGAGTAGTGACACAGGGGAGGAAGAGGAGCTAGTTCATAGTTCCTTTTTTTTCTTTTTCTTTTTCTTATGGCGATGGAGGAGAGAAGAGTAGGAAATGGCAGGAAAGAGGAAGAGAGAGAGCAGAGAATGAGAGAGAGAGCGGAAAGAGATGAAGAGGGAGGAAAAAAGGAAGAGGACGTATGAGATGGTTGAGAAGGTTAGACCAAATTTGTACATTTTTTCGAATATCTTTTCATTTTTCTTGGAAGAGAGGGCTGGAGATGAGGAAGGGGACAGAGCAGAGATGGAGGGAGGACCGAGCTAGTTACATTATTTCGCATTTTCTATATACGACTTTTATCTTAAGGGGCGAAGAGAGAAAAACTAGATGAAGTCGAGAATGAGACGACGAAGAGATTATGCATAAGGTGGCGAGGGGGAAGATTTATTTTCCTGGGTTTTTTTTTTCCTTATTTCTTGGAGGAAGTTGAGGGAGGGGCTAGTCCCATTTTCTCTTTTCCCCTTTTTCTTTAGGAGAGAGGGAGGGGGAGGGGAGCTGGGGTAAGAGAGAATTGGTCTAAGTTGACTCCGCAGAAACGCCTTTGATGTGTCGGATCTTTCTGATCTTGAGTGTCTGCCCTCGAGCTGTTCTTGTTGCTTTTGTTGTTGCTTTTGTTGTCATCTTTTTGTTTTTAGTTGTGATCTATTTGTTTTTAGTTATCTTTTTGTTTTTGTTGTTGTCATTTCTTTTGTTTTTTTGTTCTATTTTTTTTTGTTATTTTATTGTTTTTGTTGCTTTTGTTGTTTTTGTTGTTGTTTTTTGTTGTTTTTTGTTGCTTTTGTGTTTCCTTGGTTCATTTTTTTTCTGTTTTTTTTTTTTTGTTATTTTGTTTTCTTGTTTTTTTGTTTGTGTTTCATCGTTATCATTTTTTGTATCGTTTTCGTTATCTTTTTTTCTTTACTTTTGTTGTTTTTGTTGTTTTCGTTTATCTTTTTGTCTTTGTTGATATTGTTGTTTTCTTTTTTGTTGTTTCATCGTTATTCATTGTATTTTCCTGCTTCCACTGCCATTATCATTTTTATTACAATTATCATTATCTATTATTAAACTACTACTTTGCTGTTATTACCATTATTATTGTCATTGTTTTTATTTTTATTATTACAATTGTTATCACTTTTATTATCACAATTATCATTATTATCATCATTATCATTATTATCATCAGTATTATTATGATTAACATTGTTATTGTTGCTATTATTATAATTATTATTATCATTATCATCAGCATTATTATCATTTTTCATTGGTATCATCAGCATTATCATTTCATTATCAGTTCATCATCATTATTATCATCATTATTATCATTATTCATCTATTTCATCATATATTATCTTATCATAGCATTACATTATTCATGGTATCAAGAAGTTGTAGATCACAATCTTCCTTAACATGAACCATGAACCTGAACACTACCAACATCATTATCTTTATCATCATCATTGTCATTATAATTCACATCGTTACTTTTGTCATTATTAGTTATAATATTATCCCTGTTTGAGTGTGTGTATTGGGGGAAGTTTTTTTTATCATCTATTTATTTTTTCTTCTTCTTCTTCTCTTCTTCTTCTTCTTCTTCTCTTCTTCTTGTGTGTGTGTGTGTGTGTGTGTGCGTGTGTGCCGTGTGCGTATGTGTGTGTGTGTGTGTGTGTGTGTGTGTGTGTGTGTGTGTGTGTGTGTGTGTGTGTGTGTGTGTGTGTGTGTGTGTGTGTGTGTGTGTGTATGTGAGCGTCCGCGCGTTTATAAGAACATTTTTACATTATCTATATACATGCCCATGTGTATGTATACATGTACGTATATGTGTGCCTTTGTGTGTGTATTTTCCCTTCCTCTTCCTCTCTATCTTTTTTTCTCCATTGAAGTTCGGGAACTGAATCTCCATATGCTTCATCGCTATGCAAATTCAACTCCTGTGTGATTTCGGGCGATTTTGAATATTTATATTTCTTGTTAAATGATACGCGATCTGGAACGAATTGCTGTATTGTTCTGGTTTTCTCTCTTTTTTTTCTCTCTCTCTTTCTCTCTTTATTTATTTCTCTCTTTATTTATTTATTTATTTCTCTCTTTCTCTTTTTTTTTCTCTCTCTTTCTTCTTTCTTTCTCTTTCTCTTTTTCTTTCTCTTCTCTCTTCTCTCTCTCTCTCTCTCTCTCTCTCTCTCTCTCTCTCTCTCTCTCTCTCTCTCTCTCTCTCTCTCTCTCTCTCTCTCTCTCTCTCTCTCTCTCTCTCCTCTCTCTCTCTCTCTCTCTCTCTCTGTCTTCTTTTTTTTTTCTTCCTTTTTTTACTTACTCTCTTTCTTTCCTTCTTTCTTTCTTCCGTTCTTTCTTTCATTCTTCTTTTTGTTGCTTTCTTTCTGTTCGGATTTTATCGTCCGTTGTCTTCATTTCTGCTTCTTTTTTATGTTCATTGTTCTTAACATTTCATTGTTATCATAGATATCATTATTGGCATTATCATCATTATAATCATTATGATTGTTGTTCTTGTTGTAGTTGTTATTGATATTGTTGTTATAATTATGATTTCCGTTTTCATCATTATTGCAATTTTAAATGTTGTAATATAATCATTATCATCATTATGAATACCATTATTATCAGCATTGTTGTTATTATTATTGTCATTATATTTTTTATCATCATAATCATTATTATTGTCATCACTGTCGTCATGAACTTCACTATTGTCATCATTTTCACGGCCATCACTACTATTATAATCATTATTACTGTTATGTCTTAAATTTGCAATTGATTTTTGTAGGTAATAGTCCAAAAAAAAAAATTAGCAGTCCACAGGGATGGTGTACGACGTTCTAAGTGGACAATATAATAAAATTTGAGAAAGGACAAACAGGGAAAAAGGAAGCGGAAGACTTTGAACGAAGAGGGATGAAAGTAGA
>NW_020868836.1:304066-309066 GCF_003789085.1 Penaeus vannamei
CGTCGCCGTTCGCATATCTTCCGCGTGCATGTCTACCGCTTTGTCTTCTTGTTCCTCTCTTATTTCTCTTTCTTTATAGGTTTCTTTTATTTCTCCTTTTCGTGTCGTGAGTTTTTCTTTCTTTCTTTCTTTCTTTAGCCTCTATGTTTCTTGGTTTCTTTGTATGATATGCATTTCAATGAGTTGGGTTTTGTTGATGTTTACATGAATCCGCGTCACCGTTCGCATACTTCCTGCGTGCATGTCTACCGCTTCGTCGTTTTGTTCCTCTCTTACTGCTCTTCCTTTATTGTTTTTCCTCTTTCTCTCTTTTTCTTGATTTTATTTTATTTAGCGTCTATATTTCTTGTTTCTTAGTATTATATGAATCAATAAATCGGGTTTTGCTAATGTTTACGTGAATCCGAGTCACTCTTCGCATATCTCTTGCGTGCATTTCTACTTCTTGTCCTTTCTTATTCCGGTTTCTTTATTTTTTTCCTCTTTTTTTCTAAGTCTGTTTTTTCCTTTATTTTCTCTCTTCTTTTCTTTTCTTTGTTTATTTCTTTAGCTTCTATTGCTCTCTTACCTAATTCAAGACCCATTCTTCTTATTTTCTCTCTCTCACTCTTTCTCTCACCCTATACTTATTTATTTATCTATCTGCCAGTCTATCTAGCCGCCTGATCATCTGTCTATCTATCAGTCTGTCTATCTGTTTTATATTGTTCTATCTATCAATTTATCAATATCATTCTCTATCTATCTAATATGTCAGCTTTGTCGTTTTTTCTCATCTTCCTCCTCCCCTTCCCACCTCTTCCTCTGTCCCCTTCTCTCCCCTTCCTTTTTCCTCCTCCTCTCCCCCTCCCTTTCTTTTCTTCCCTTTCCTTCTCCCTTCTCCCTTTTTTCCGTCCCCCCCCCCCATCTCCGGCTCCGTCTCACCTTTCTTCTAATAATCACTTGTATTTATCTTTTATATGATCGTTCGCTTTTAAATGTTTGCAGTGTTTCTCTTGCTTATTGGCCGTTCTACTTCGTTTGGCTGTTTATCGGGCGTTTCATTTCTTCCTCTTTTGCATTACCATCGTGGGCTTATTATCTCTCTCTCTCTCTCTCTCTTCTCTTTCTTTTCTTCTCTCTCTCCTCTCTCCCTCTATCTTTTTTTCTCTTCTCTCTCTCTCTCTTTCTCTCTCTCTCTCTCTCTCTCTCTCTCCTCTCTCTCTTCTCTCTCTCTCTCTCTCTCTTCTCTCTCTCTCCTCTCTCTCTCCTCCTCTCTCTCTCTTCTCTCCTCTCTCTCTCTCTCTCTCTCTCTCTTTTCTCTCTCTCTGTCTTCTCTCTTTATCTATCTATCTATCACTTCCTCCTACATATCTCCCTCCTCCTTTCCCCCAATTTCCCTTCTCCCTCCACTCCTCTCTTCCTCTTTCCTCCTCTCCACCCCCTCCATCCCCTCCTCTCCACCCCCCTCCATCCCCTCCTCTCCCCTCGACCCCGTCACCCCCATTTCTCCCTCCTCCACCCCTCCCTCCCCTCCCTCTCCTCCCCATGCACTCCCACCCCTCCCCATCACCTCCTCCCTTCCCTCCCCTCCCCCCCCCCCCGCCTCCCTTCCCGTTATGCCCGTGTTCCTAATGTTTGCAATATTTCTCGCTCTGCAATTGCATTTTAGTTCGTTCCAAGGGGCTATACCGTGCCTCATGCAGGTGCTCCGAGCAAGCCTAACTCTGTCTGCGTTTTACATGAAGTGGGTGTTGTGAGCAGGTCTGGCGTGTGTGTGGTGTGTGGTGTGTGGTGAGAGATGGTGACAGGTTGGAGGTTTTGAGCAGGCCTTGTGTGTGTGTGTGTGTGTGTGGTGGTGTAAGGTCTATGGTGATATGTTGGAGGTTGTGTGCAGGTCTGTGGTGTGTGTGTGTGTGTGTGTGTATATGGTGAGATATGGTGACAGGTTGGAGGTTTGAGCAAGTCTGTTTATGTGGTTTAGGTTGGTGGTGTATGGTGATGTGTTGGAGGTTGTATGCAGGTTTTGGTGTGTGTGGTGGTGATGGTGGATGGGTGTGATATAATTGGAGGTTTTGAGCAGCCTGTTGTGTTTTTGTGTTTGGATGGTGAAATATGGTAACAGGTTGGAGAGGTTTTGAGCAGGCCTGCTGGTGTGTGTGTGTGTGTGTGGTGCGTGATATATGGTGAAAGATGGTGATTTGGAGGTTTTGAGCAGTCCTGTTTATATGGTGTAGGTTGGTGGGTATGGTGATATGTTGGAGGTTGCATGCAGGTTTTGGTGTGTGTGGTATGTGGTGGTGATGGTGAAATATGGTAACAGGTTGGAGGTTGTGAGCAAGCTTGGTGTGTGTGTTTGTGATGTAATAACAATAATGTGTAAAAAAAAAAGCTTAGAAAGAAGATGACAAATAATATAGCTTGGTGACAGGTAATAAAGGATGCTATTTTGTGATGACAAAAGATAAAATAGCAAAGGTGTCTTGTGCCAGCGAGAGTATGGTGATTCCATTGTGTGGTGATGAATGGTGATCGTTGAAGGTTTGTAATTAACCATGGGTGAGCTGTGGATAATGGTGATGGAGAGGGAACTGACGTAGCGAATGGAGAGAGAGAGACAGAAAAAGAAACTAGGGAGGGAAGAGAGAGAGAGAGAGGGGAGAAAGAGAGGGAAAGAGAGAGAGAGAGAAAGGGGGAGAGGGAGGGAGAGAGAGAGGGAGAGAGAGAGTGTGTGTCTGTGAGAGAGAGAGAGAAAGAAAGAGAAAGAGGATAGAGGAGAAGAAGAGAGTAAGAGGGAGAGAAAGAGGAAAAGGGAGAGAGAGAAAAGGGAAGGAGGGAAAAATTAGACAGATCATAGATGCAGATATGCGCACACATACGTACACACACGTACACAATCAGTGTAAATGATAAAAAAAACACACACATACAAAGTAAATTACAGGTCTTAATACAATAGAACATTTTCCATTAAGTAAAAAAAAAAAAAAAAAGGAAAGAAAGAAAAGTTATATATGATACTATGCAAAGCAAAAAAAAAAAAAAAAAAAAAAAAAACATCAATATTCATAGATAGAAAGAAACAAACTATAAACAATTATCTTTCCAGCAACTACAACAAGAACAAATACAACAAAACAGCAACAATAAAGAAAATACATTTGTAACATCTGTATCAAATCCGATAAGAAGAAACAAAAGAAAAAATGGTAATAAAAACATAACGAAGCGAAATAGAAATAACAAACCAACGTCATAGAAACAAACAAACAAAAAACAAGAACACAAAAAACGGAGCAAAAAACACAAACTATTTATTTATTAATCACAACATTCGTCTCATTTACGTTTCTTGCCTGTAATCAACCTAATTATTTGTTATTATTATCCCTGTTGATATATTCCCTGATCATTCGCTCTCTTCTTTACTTCCCTTTGCACCCCGTTTTATTGCATTATTCCTCTCCTCCCTTTTTTTTACTCTACGTGTTCGTGTCTCCCGCTTTCTTTGTCATATTCTTTGTTCCTGCTTTCATTTGATTATGCAGGAACATTTGATGTCTCTCTCGCATGTCGTTTTTTCTTACCTTTTCTTCATCTTCTTCTTCTTCTCCTTTTCTCTTATTTCGGTTTCGTTTTTCTCCTTTGTCTTTTTTCTTGCATATTCTTCCTTTTTTCTTCTCTCCTTCGAAATATTGCCTCTTCTTTGCCGTTTTTTCTTCTTTTCTTTCTTTCTTTCTTTGTTCTTTAGTTTCCTATATATTGTAAACCAATGATTCATGCTTTCATTTCTTGCTATGCGAGAACGAGCGAATGAGCTAGAGAGAGAGAGAGAGAGATGAGAGAGAGAGAGAGAGAAGAGAGAGAGAGAGAGAGAGAGAGAGAGAGAGAGAGAGGAGAGAGAGAAGAGAGAGAGAGAGAGAGAGAGAGAGAGAGAGAGAGAGAGAGAGAGAGAGAGAGAGAGGAGAAGAGAGAGAGAGAGAAAGAGAGAGAGTGTTTGTGAGAGAGAGAGAGAAAGCAGATTAAAGAAAGTACGAGCAGAGACTAGACAGAGACACACACCACACACACACACCACACACACACACACACACACACACACACACCCACACACACACACAACACACACACACACACACACACACACACACACACAACACACACCACACACACACACACACACACACACAAAACACACACCACACACACACACGCCACACACAAACAAATAAACAGGAAAAAGCCAATCACACACACCCAGCCAATCGACCCCCCCACACCCCACCCCCCTTTCACCTAAAACAGACGAACAGCAGAGAGGGAGAGTGTGAGAGGGAGAGAGAGCGCCAGGATGACTCAAAAGAGAGCTTTGGATTTTAAACCGACGCCCAAAGATGAAAAATACGAGGTTAGATTCGCCAGCCGAGGTAGAAACGGGATGTGCACCGGAGGGATGGGGAGGGAGGAGAGGGGGGAGGGGAGTGAGGGGGAGGGAGTCTGAGGATAGAGGGAGGGTAGAGGAGGGGGTGTGGAGGGAGGGGAGTGGGGGGGAGGAGTGTGAGGATAGAGGGGAGGGTAGAGGGGTGTGTGGAGGAATTAGAGGGGGGAGGGAGTGGGGGGAGGGAGTGTGAGGATAGAGGGTGTGGGTAGAGGGAGGGGGGTGTGGAGGATTAGAGGTGGTAGGGGAGTGGGGGGGAGGGAGTGTGAGATAGAGGGAGGGGGGTGGAGGAATTAGAGGGGGGGGGAGTGGGGGAAGGGAGTGTGAGGATAGAGGAGAGGGTAGAGGGAGGGGTGTGTGGAGGGATTAGAGGGGAGAGGGGAGTGGAGGGAAAGGGAGTCTGAGGATAGAGGGGAGTGGTAGAGGGAGGGGGATGTGGAGGATTAGAGGGGGGGTGGGAGTGGGGGAAGGAGTGTGAGGATAGAGGAGAGGGTAGAGGAGGGGGGTTGTGGAGGGATTAGAGGGGAGAGGGGAGTGGAGGGGAAGGGAGTCTGAGGATAGAAGGGGTTGGTAGAGGAGGGGG
>NW_020868836.1:319066-321566 GCF_003789085.1 Penaeus vannamei
AAATATTGAAAGCAGAAATACACGTGGCTTTAATTAATAGGTCATGTTATGTTGTTCTAAAAGAAATTATTCATGATGAGTCGTTATGCTTGAGTGCATGATCATCTTCGTCATGTCACGCTTCATTACATCCTTGGTGGTTTGTGATGAATTATTTCGGACAACGAACGGATAAACAAACAAATTAAGAAACATTTGTAGAATTCATGTGCATTATTAAGATAATTATCAAAATCTCTCTCGTTGAGATTTTTTCGTTATAATTTTCATATCTTAGACACGTATCTTTTGATTATGTATTTTTTTTACTTTTGGATGGCTTGTATATACACACACACACACACACACACACACACACACACACACACACACCACACACACACACACACACACACACACACACACACACACACACACACACACATATATATTAATATATATATTATATATATATATATATATATATATATATATATATATATATAAATATATATTCCTCTCTCTCTCTCTCTCTCCTCTCTCATCTCTCTCTCTCTCTCTCTCTCTCTCTCCTCTCTCTCTCTCCTCTCTCTCTCTCTCTTCTCTCCTCTCCTCTCTCTCTCTATCCTCTCTCTTTCTCTCTCTTTCCCTCTCTCTCTGTCTGTCACCCCCCACCTCTCTTTCTCTCTCTCTCTCTATCCCCTCCCTCTCTCTTTCTCTCTTCTCTCCTCTCTCTCTCTGTCTGTCACCCTACCTCTCTTTCTCTCTTTCCCTCTTTCTCAGTCTATCACCCCCCCCCTCTCAATCTCTCTCTCTCTTTCTTTCTCTTCTCTCGTTTTTTTATATCTTTTGCATGATCAAATAATTTTCAAGACGCTCTTTCACCGTGTTTTACATTGTTATTTCTTATTTTTCTTGACCTTTGTTTTCTTCTGCACATATTTATACTCATGTGTCTTTGATTTTCTTTCTACGTCTTCGTATATCCTTTTCTTTTTTTCTTCTTTACTTATTTTTAAATTGTCTTTCTCTTCCTTTTCTTCTCTTCTACTTCTTCTTTTCTCCCTCTCCTTCTGCTCTTCTCCTTCTTCCTCTCCCCTTATTCTGTTCTTTCTCTCCTCCTTTTCTCTTCTTCTACTGTTCATCCTCTATTTCTTCTTCCATTTCCTCTTCCTCTTTACCTTCTCCGTCTTTATCGTCTCCATCTTCTTCCTTCCCTTTCCTATTTCCTCATATTACTCCTCTTCCTTCTTCTTTCATCATCTTCTTCTTTCTCTTCTTCTTCTTTCTCCTTCTTCTTCTTTTTCTTTTCTCCTTCTCCTTCTTCTTCTTTTTCTTCTTCTTCTCCTCCTTTTCTTTTCTGCTCCTCCTCCTCATCCTCCTCCTTTTCCTTCTCCTCCCTCCTCCTCCTCTAACCCTCCTTCTCCACTTCTCCTCCTCCTCCTCCTCCTCTTCTTTCTCATTCTTTTTACCGAATATTTTGACCTTGAAGAAATCATTCTTGGCATTACAAAGCATGTTGGCTGACGTCACTAATGAGGCAAGGAGCTTAAATCAGGAATTTTTCAGGCGAGTTTAGTGCTGAAGATTTTATTCATATCATTAGATCAGTGCGGCCATTATTGTTATTATTGTTTGTATTCTTACTGTCATTATCATTATATTATTATTGTTATTATTATTGTTGTTTTATTATTTCATTATTATTTATTATTATTATTATCATTATTATTAATTATTATCATTATTATTATTATTATTATTCATTATCATTATTTATTATTATTATTATTATTATTATTATTATTATTATTATTATTATTATTATTATTATATTATCATTATTTATCATTATATTATCATTATTATTGTTGTTGTTTTATTATATTATTATTATTATTATTATCATTATTGTCGGTTCAGCGTTTTTGCTAAGGCAGTTCTTTGGCCGCTGAAACCCCAAGAAGCAGGTCACTTGATCAATGTTCTTGATTTTTTTTTTTTTTTTTTTTTTTTAAGTATCGAGCACCTTTCTCAGAATCCGAGTTGTTCCCAGTAAAGTTGTTTTCCGGAGAAATCTTACTTTCACATCTATTCCAAGTTTTTCTGTCCATTTTCCTATATCCTTTTGTCACACAGTCCAACGCACTTATTGCCAATGGCACTGTTTCTACATTCTTTATTTTCAACGATTTGGCACTAACAAGATACTAACTAGAGTTCTTTCTCTCTTACTCCAATATCTGGGCACACTAAGTCCACGATCAGGTATCTATTTTCTTTCTTTTCAACAATGGATGTATCCGGTGTTCCTCTATCCCTTGACCGCACTGGATGTTAATAATCCCACAACAATATACATGCATTATTCTCAGCAGCTCCTGAGTTTAGAGAACTTTCCAGGTTGTGCTTTCTATTTAATTTCTAATCTGATGTAATCCCCTTTTTCTTTCCTCTCCTTTTATTTCTCCTCCTCCTCCTTTTCCTTTTTCCTTTTTGCTGTCTTTTGTATTCCCTCTGT
>NW_020868836.1:339323-350804 GCF_003789085.1 Penaeus vannamei
GGAGGAGGAGGAGGAGGAGGAGGGGAGGAGGGAGGAGGGGGAGAGGAGGAGGAGGAGGAGGGGAGAGGAGGAGGAGAGGAGGAGGAGGAGGGAGGAGGAGGAGGAGGAGGAGGAGGAAGGGGAGGAGGAGGAGGAGGAGGAGGGGAGGAGGAGGGGGGAGGCGAGGAGGAGGGGAGGAGGGGAGGAGGAAGAGGAGAGGGGGCCAGGGAGAAGAAGGAGAGGAGGAGGAGGGGGGAGGGGTAAAATCACTCGGTTTATGCCATAAGCAACCCGACGGAAATTAACTTTTCCTAAAGCGGTGTTCAGCGTATCAACGGAGAGGGAGAGAGGAGAGAGAGAGTGGAGAGAAGGGGGGAAGGAGAGAGAGAGGGGAAGAAGGAAGAGAGAGAGAGGGAGAGAGAAGAGAGAGATGGTGAGAGAGTGAGGGAGGTGAGAAGGAAGAGAGGAGAGAGATGAGAGAGAGAGGGATGTGAGAAGGGAGAGAGGAAGAGGGAGGTGAGAAGGGAGAGAGAAGAGGGAGGTGAGAAGGCGTGAAAGTGAGGAGAGAAAGTGAGAAGGAAAAAGAGAGAGGAGAGGGAAGGGGAGAAGACGTGAGGGGTGAGGGGAGTGGAATGGAGGGGAAATAGGTAGACAGGAGTGTGGTATACTGAAGGGGAATGGAGAAAAAAAGGAGAGAGGGATACGGGAGGGGAAAGAAAGGGAGGCAGACAGAAGGAAGGAAAGAATGCACATACGGAGGAAGGAAGGAAGGAAGGAACAAGTGAGCGAGAGAATTCGAACAAAAAATATAAATCGACAGGAACAGAAAAAAAAACAAAAACAAAAAAAAACCCTTCCAAACAAAAAAATAGAAAAAAACAAAACAAAAACAAACAAGCAAAACTCCGCAGTCGGCCCCATCTCCAACGTCAAAACAGGTGTTCGTTCCTCAGCTGTTGGAGCATCGAGTGCCAAGGCAGTGCCACGTGCAGGGGGTGGGGGGGGGGGGGCGATGCACCTCTTACTTTAAAGTTAAGAGAGAGAGCGAACGGGAGGAGGGGAGGGAGGGGGCCGAGTAAGAGGGGAGATGAATGAGATGATAGCTGGTGGAGGAGAGGAGAGAGAGAGGGAGAGAGGAGGAAGAGGGGAGGAAAGAGGACGGAGAGGAAGAGAAAAGGAGAGAGGGGGAGGAAAGAGGAAAAGGAGAGGGGGAGGAAAGAGGAAAAGGAGAGAGGGGGAGGAAAGAGGGAGAGAGGGAGGAGGAAAAGGAGAGAGGTTGGAGGAAAGAGGAAAAGGAGAGAGGAGGAGGGAAGAAAAAGACGAGAGAGAGGGAAAGGAATAAGAGGAAAAAGGAGGAGAGAGAGAAGAAAGAAAGCGAACAAAGAAAAAGAAAAGAGAAAGGAAAGAGAGAGAGGAGAGAGGAGAGGTGTGGGGGAGGAGGAGGGAGGGGAGTGTTACAGAGAAAAGACGCTAACCGGCAACACTGACCTTGAATTTCTCGCCGAAGTGGGAAAGAAGACCGAGACAGAGGGAGAGAAGACAGGAGAGAGAAAAAAGACACACACACACACACACACCACACACACACACACACACACACACCACACACACCACAGAGAGAGAGAGAGAGAGAGAGAGAGAGAGAGAGAGAGAAGAGAGAGAGAGAGGAGAGAGAGAGACAGAGAGAGAGAGAGAGAAGAGAGAGAGAGAGAAAAGAGAAAAGAGGAAGAGAAAGAGAAAAGAGAAAGAGAAAGAGAAAGAGAAAGAAAAGAGAGAAAGAGAGAAAAAGAGAAAGAGAAAAGAAAGAGAAAGAGAGAGCGAAAGAGAAGTGCAAGGAGCGATCAGCCATTCCTCAAGTGTCCTCCCAATAAGCGCGGAGGAGGCCTACCTGGACCCGACCGCGTAACAAGTGGCGCCGCGAGGGATCACCCCCTCCCCCCCTCCCTCTCCCTCCCCCCCCCACCCCCTCCCCTCCCCCCTCCTCCCTCCCTCCCCTCCCCCCCCCTTAACCTCCACGACGTAAATGAAACAAACAAACTCATATTCGCCACAAAAATAGCATAGAAAAAAAAATATATAAAAAATAATATAAATATAAAACTGATCAACTTAAAAATAACAAAGAAAAAAAAAATATATATATAATATAAATATAAACCTGATAAACTCACCAACAGCATCCCTTCTTGTTAAGAATACGCAACACCACAAGAATCAGCATCGTTATAGATAAATAAACAAATTCCTCCTATAATATAATCCTATCTTATCCCACTGTTAAATGTAAACAAACAATTGCAGGAGAGAAAACAACAAAAAAAAAACTGCAGGAGAGAAAACAACAACAACAAAAAAAACAAGCAAAACGACTCAACAGACATGAGCAAAAGAAGAAACAAAAACAAAAAGATTTCGCCATGAATCGTCCACTCATTCAGAAGATAAAAAGAAGCAAGGAGATGACAACAACAAAATGTCCCTCACGACGCATAAATTAACCGAAGGAGGACAAACAAAAGAAACAAAAAAACAAAAGAAACAAAAAAACAAGAAAATTCGCCTCTCGCAAAAAAAAAAAAAACAAGATCTTCGAGAATTTCCGGGACATCCTCCCCTCTCGCCCCCCCCCCCCCCTACCCCCCCCTTGAAGATTCTTCAAGCACTACATCAGGATATTTACCCCCCTTCCCCTTCCCCTCCCCCCTCCCCCTGATCCTTACCCTATCCCAAAGGAGGAAGAGGGTACGGAAGGGGAGGGGTAGGGGGGGGGAGTCTATGAGGATTTCCCAAGTTCAAGGATGTTAAATTTGTTACATTCTCCCACTACCTTAACAAAGGAGGTAGAGAGGAGGGAGGGAGATAGGAGAGGAGAGAGAGAGAAGAAAAAGAGAGACAGACAGATAGATAGATAGATAAATAGATAGAGACTGAGTCAAAGTCAAGAAAAGAGAGAACAGAAAAAGAGAGAAAGGAGAGAGAGAGAAAACAGATAAAGAAGACGAGAAAAGAGATAGAGGAGTAAAATCAGCTGGCTCTCTCCCTCTCTTTCCCTCTCCTTCTCCTTCTCCCTCTCCCTCTCCCCTCTCCCTCTCCTCTCCCTCTCCCTCTCCCTCTCCTTCTCCTCTCTCCTCTGCCTCTCCCTCTCCTCTACCTGCCTCTCTCCCTCCTTTCCCTCTCCTCTCCTCTCCGCTCTCCTCTCCTCTGCCTCCCCTCTCCCTCTCCCTCCCCCTCGCGCTGCACTTGCACGGCTGGACGTGGCGTTGCACGGCCCAATAGCAAATGTTTTCGAAAATTGTTTGGAGGCGGCCGCGGCATTTCCGATTCTCTGTCCTTTCCTGTTTCTTCCCTTCTCTCTTTCTCCCCACTCTCTTTCCTTCTCTTTCGCACCGTGACTGATGCAGCCAGATAAAGAACAAAGGGGAAACGCTGGAGAGAGGGAAGCAGCGAACGAGAAGAGAGGAAACAGAGAAGGGAGACACCACGAGAGGATATTGGATATAGAAAGAGAGTGAGATGGAGAAGGATGGAGGTGAGAGGAAGAGCAGATAGCCAAAGACATGTAGATATATAGGCAGATAGATGATAGAAAGATAGAAAAGCCGAGAAAGCAAGTACCAGCGTGAATCTCCAACTCCAATGCGTAGGACAGGTGAGAGGAAAAGAGACAAAAGAGGGAGAGAAGGAACAAAGAGAGGGGAAACAGAAGGGAAAGAAGAGAAGAGAGAGAGAGAGGAGAGGAGGGCCCAGGGGAGGGAGGAGGACAGGAAGGATGGGAGGGAGAGCGCGGGGGGGGGGGGGGAAGCAGGCGTGTGGAGCTCAATATATTGATCTCCGCGTGGCAACAGAGGCAGCCGTCGCCGCGATATACGCCGCACGGCCAACCGCTCTACCTTAATGGCCAAACTACCTGGCCGTCGCCGACGCGGCCCTCGCGAACTGGGCCACTCGCTCGGGGCCACGAGGAGGACCTGCGCCCGAGCAACGCCCCGACGCGGCCAGGATGCGGGCCGCAGCGCTGGCTGGGGAGGCGTGTGGGTGCCACTCGGGAACACATGTGGGGCACGGGGGGGCAACGCGCACACGCATACGCACGCGGACTTACTTGGATACGCACAGACTTGCAAGCATACACGCCCTCGGTCGCGTATGTACACTGGTTCATCGCAGTCTCAAGTTCAGGTCAAATGCACGTTGGGTCATCGCGACCCGGGTTCAGTGGCCGCACACCGGCCTCCTTCCCTCCCCCCTCCTCCTCTTGCCCTTCACCTCTGAAGGCGCCGCCAAGCGTTGAGTGCAACTTTGTCAAGCCGCTTTTGAACCCACAACAAACCTCGATACACAAACTCCCTTTTAATTACGGCACAAAGGGCGCCTGTGCCGCCCTCCGCCCCGCCGCCCGAGCCGAGGCAACAAACACCTCGCGAGCGTCGGAGAGGTGAGCGAACGCCCTCCACGAGAGGACTCACGCCCCGCTCGCACGCCCAAAGGGCGGCGTCGAGTCCTCGAGGGCGCCTCCTTGCCTGTCTCTTTGCAACGACGAGCAGTCGGCGGCTGTAACCTTTCGGCGCTCGCGTGTCCCTCGCCCGCGCCTCCGCGGCGCGACAGCAACACACGCCCGCGACACACCTCGAGCACGCCGCCATTCCTTCACGTCCCTTGGCCACCTGTCAGGCAACAACAACCCTCTCGTCTCCTCTCCCCTCTCCCTCCCTCTCGCCCACCCATCCCCACATCTACCCCCCCCCCGTCCTCCACCTCCTCCCCTCCGGGACCTGGAGCGTCTCCCGCGCCCGCAAGGAAGAAGCAGGATAATGCCCACATCCTGGCCTGGCCTCGGCGCTGGCACTCGCGGGCACTCGCCTCCCGTCGCTCGCCTTCCGACACTCGGGCTCGACGGCCTCACCTCTGGCACCCGGGGAGGGGAGGGAGGGCAGGGGAATGGGGGGGGATCCTCTTGTTTCCAACTGGCGAGGATCTGACAACAAAGGAGGCCTCCTCTCCGCCACGCCCCCTCCGGAGCCTGGAGGAGGAAGCGAGACGCCGTCGGACGTCCTTCGTCCTCCGGCGGCCGCGGGAGAGGCGTCCCGGCGTGAGCGAGGCCGAGGCCGGAGTCCGAGGCCGAGGAACGGGAGAGGGAGAGAGCCTCGCCACGCCCCCTCTGAAATTCCCAGTGACACATGGCGGGGGCGCAGTACTTGCGGAGTCCTTCCGCGCCCTCGCGCCGCTCCTTCCCCGGAGGGCGACGCCAGCGCATCCTAGAGGTCACACACATGCCCCTCCCGGCGGGGCAGAGCTCCCGCGAAAGCCAACAACCCGAAGAGAAGGGCAGCGTACACAGCGGTGCCGGAGAGAGCGCGCGCCGACACGGAGGAAGGGCCCTCACACCAGGACACGGCCCGAAAACACTGAACCTTCCCAGTCCGGGTACCTCTCTCTCCCTCGCACTCCCTCCTCCCCCCTCCTCCCTCCCTCCCTCGGCGCAATCTCACTACGCTCCCTCATCCCTTCGTCCTGTCCTCTCTCTCTCTCTCTCTATCTCTCTTCTCTTTCTCTCTTTCCCTTTCTACTTTCCCGCCTCTCGCCCCCTTTCCTCCCATCGCTCCCCCTATCCTCTCCGTCCCTTCCGTCCGTCCGCTGTCTCCCTCGGCCACTTATTCCTCCCTTTGCCGAGTCTCTTTCATTCATTCGCCATTGATTAACCTCGAGCCGGGCACGCTGGGTCTCCCCCCATTCAACGCAACGCCCTCCCTCCGCGTATCTACGGGCTGCGCGGGTCCCTCGAACGCCGAGCCTCCTCCGAGTCCTTCGCTCGGGGATCTTCTGAGGGGACTCCTTTGTCTCTCTCGGACGCCTATCCTCGGTCCTCCTCGCGGGTATAAAGAGGGAGCAGTCTAACATACATCCTTTTCCTGCCTCTAGTGAGTCTCCTTCGGGCCCCTACGAGAGAGAATCCTCCGAGTCCTTCTTCGAGCGGGTCCCCTCCTCC
This sequence comes from Penaeus vannamei, assembly GCF_003789085.1. NCBI lineage: Eukaryota > Metazoa > Arthropoda > Malacostraca > Decapoda > Penaeidae > Penaeus > Penaeus vannamei. Next base: position 345,289 of record NW_020868836.1, read on the forward strand.
GGGAGAGACGTCCAGCCGAGTCACGTCACTCTCCGGAGTCCTGTGGCGGCGACGACCACCACAGCAGCCGCCAGTTCACCGGGTGACGTCACTCTCCCCTTCGCCCGCTTCACCTCCATTTGTTTTGGTCGGAAATCCCGCACGAGGTCGCGACCCACTCTGCCCAGTCAGCTGACGGCTCTCTCTCGCCCCGTGTTTCTGACCGTCTATTAAACCTCAGCCTCTGGAAGTCTCATTAATGTACTTATCCATCTGCGCGTGCGTGTGCCTGTCTGTCTCTCGGCGCCCCTGCGGAAGGAACGGAAAAGGACCTTCCCGCTTCATGAAGTACTCTGCTCACTTGGTCTGCTTTTTTGCTTTCCCCCCCCCCCCACGTGATCTCTCCCTCCCTTTCCATCTCATCTCCCCCGGTCTCTCCCATTCCTCTTCTTCCCCTCTCCTTCCTCCCCCTCACTTCCATCTTTTCTTCCTCCGTGTCCCTTTATTCTCCCTCCCCTCACCTTTTACCTTTACCTCCTCCCACCAGCCCTATTCTTCTCCCCCTCCATATTCCACCCCATCCTCTCCCCACCACCTCCACCCTCTCCCCCACCCAACCCTGATCTCCTCCCACCATACCTCACCCCATCCTCTCCCCCACCATACCTCCACCCCATCCTCTCCCCACACCCTAATCCTCACCTCCTAAACCTTCCCCCCACCCCCTCGTCTCCCCCTAAACCTCCCCCATCCCCTCCTCTCCCCTCCCTCTCACACCTCCCCCACTCCCCCCTCCCCCTCCCACACCAGGTCCTCCTCGAAGCGACAATGAACAACACTCAAGCGGCCGTTTTGTTGTTTTGCTTTCCACTGAAGGAGGACAAGCACTCCACAAGAGCGAAAGATCTCTCGCTCACGCACACACGCACACACACACACACACACACACACGCACGGGAAAGATTCGTCTGAGCCTAATCTAATTATGTCTTGCAAGAACGATTTCAGATTTTTTTTTTTACTCTTTTTTTTTTACTTCTTTTTTCCTCTAAATCTATCTTTCCGAAGCGGGAATCAAAGAGACGATTATATCTGATGACGATTATGATGGTTATGGTGATGATACTTTGAGATGATGTTGGTGATTTGATGATGATTGATGATTTGATGGGTGGTGGTGATGGATATGATTAATGATGATGATGAATTATGGTTATGATGAATGATGATGATGATGATGATAGATTTGATGAAATAATGATGATTGATGGACGATGTATATTGTATAGAATGAAATTAGATGACGACGGACGATGTACTGATAATGAATATATGATAATATAACACTAATGCATCCGTAACAATAAACGAACAACACCTAATTAGCAGATGAGAGCATAACCTATCAAGTGCCGAACTGCCAGCCGACAACCACAACAACCAACAACAACAATAACAACACATCCAATCATAGTTACACCCATCTATTCACTTCTTCGACTACATACAGCTGGAGCCCTGATCCCTTACCCCTCACTACTTCCCACTCTTATTTTTATCCCCTCTTATACCTCCCTCCCCCCCGGAGCCAGCAACCCAAAGAACCACCAACGAGGAATAATAAAAATAATATAATAATAATAATAATAATAATAATAATAATAAAAGAATCCGCCAATAATAATATAATAATAATAATAAAAGAATCCCCGCGCAATAATAATATATAATATAATAATAATAATAATAATAATAATAAAAAAAAATCCCCGCCAATATAATATATAATAAATAATAATTAATAATAAAAGAATCCCCGCCAATAATATAATATTAAATTAATAATTAATATTATATAGTCAATGATAATATATTATTAGAATCCCGCCAATAATAATAATAATAATAATTAATATTAATAATAATGATATAATAATAATAATAATAATAATAATTAATAATAATTATTAAGTTATATATAAGTTATTACCCGCCAATATATAATATGTTTATAAATAAACATAATAATAATAAATAGACATCCCCTGACAATACTTATTATTAAATATAATAATAATTAACTGACATCAAATATATACTTAACAAAAGTATAGAATCCGCCCTCTCCGCCATTCGCCTTGCTCGACCGTCTCCGTGTGCTGGCCCCTATCACTGTTGTGATGGACCATGGGCGGGCGACAAGGCCGTGGCGGTGTCGCACTTGTGCGTCTGCGGGCAGGAAGCCTAATTGGTTTCCGAGGAGTCGCCAGTAAGGGTGGACGCAGCGCGCCGATACGGGCGGCCGCCACAACAGCCAGGGCGGCGACAGCGCGCGACCTGGCGGCGCGGAAATCCACAATTTCGCGGTCGGCCTCACCCGCTTACCGACGCCTTTCGTGTCGGAGCCTCGTCCCCAGCGAGGTAAAAGGTGGCCAGGGGAGCGCGGAGGATGTGTATGTGATGTATGAGTCCAGTAGTAGTGGAAGAGAGAAATGGGTATGGAGGGTGATGGGGACGCTGCGATTGGATGCGGAGCGACAGGAGGAGGCACGAGACGGCGTGGTAGGGGAGTAGGTGGATGGCGTGCGAGGGTAGGAGGATGGGGTGAGTTATAGTGGGAGTGTGTGTGAGGAGAGAAGTCTCGACGGAGGGAGGAGGAGGAGGTTTCTTTAATGTGGCTTACTGAGGCGTGGGGGGTTAATGGAAAGGGGAGTAATTATAATGGATAGACAAGAGGAGGAGTAGTTAAGGAGTAAATTATATATAGGAGATCAAAGTGTAGAGAGGAGGAAGGTAAAGAGAGGAGGAGGAGGAGTTAATGGAGGCGGGAGGAGAGGGGTTGAGAGGAAGGAGGAGGAGGAGGAGTATAGGAAGGGGGAAGGAGGGGACGAAAAAGAAGGAAAGAAGGAAGAGGGGACGAAATGGAGGATGGAGGAGGGGGGAAGGAAAAGAGGAGGAGGAGGTGCATGTATCGGAAAGGAGGAGGAAGAGGAAGAGGGGACGAAAAGGAGAGAGGAGGAGGAGCGCCGTGGGAAGAGGAGGAGGCAGGGGACGAAAAGGAGGAGGAGGAGGTGCATGCAGGGAGGAGGTTAGGAGTGAAAGATTGGAGAAATGAAAAGGAAGAGGAGGAAAGGAGAAGACGAGGAGCAAAAAAAAAAAAAATGCAAATGAAAAAAATATAGAACAAAATAGAAAGAATACAAACAAAAACATCAAGAAAACATCGAGAAAGCCACAGACAGACAAAAGAGAGACATAAAGAAAACGCGGAATCCACCTGGGACGACGTGGCATTACATGGCGGTGGCACTTCGCGAGCGTCTCAGTGGCCCTGCTTAGAAATTCCTCCCGGCTGGCGGACGCGCTTTCCCGCTAAAAATTGGCTTCGTGACTACCGCTAGCAAGGATTCACGGGCGGTAAGAGGCTTACCGAGGGGTTGTGAGGGGGTGGGTAGGGCGTGGAGTGTGGATGACATAGAGGAACGTGTGGGAAGAAAATGGTATGTGGAATGTTGGGGTGAGACAAAGTAGGATGGGGTAATGGATGGGGACGAAAAGGGAAGGGTTACAGGAGTGAAATAGGGGTAGGGGAGGTAGGTGAAGGAGAAGGGAAAGTAACACTGCGAGGAGAAGAGGAATAAGGAGGAAAGGTAAGGCCTTGGAAAGAGGAACGTGGGGAAGAGGGGAAGAGGAGCAAAAGGCGAGGAAGCGGAAAAGGAAGAGGGAATGGAGAGGAAGGAGGGGGGAGGGAGAACGGGTTAGACAGGAGAGCCCCCGGGAAGCTGCAGGGGTGGTTGGCTGACTGTAAGGATCTTTGCTCGTTGCATTAGACATGCCTGCATCCGCAACAAGCGGCCCACCGGAAAGAGTCGCAAGGGACACCATTCACCCGGTCACCCTTCAAGCAAGCGCGGAGGGGAGAGCACCGCACGCACGCGACGCACGAGAGGAAGAGAGAGAGAGAGAGAGGAGAGGAGAGAGAGAGAAGAAGAGAGAGAGTAGAGAGAGAGAGAAGAGAGAACGACCGAGGAGGAGAGAGAGAGAGAAGAGAGACAGCAGAGAGAAAGAGAGGAGACAGTAAAAGAGAGAGAGAGGGGACACGTTGTACTCACAGATGAGAGCGGCAGAGAGAGAGAGACATGACTACATGACGCCCTGTCCGTTTGGCACCACAGGTAGGCAGGTCGCGGGATCTTGACAGACTAAGCGAGTGGAATGCACTCGTCACCCCTGGTCCGTAGCGCCAGAGTGAAACGAAGGAGGGAGAAGCCCGCGCACCCTCTCCCAGTTCGCCCCCTCCGAGGTCGCCACGGGGTGCCATTGGCATGTCACGCCCCGTGCCCGCCCTGGCATGCACCTTCGCAGCAGGCCCGCGCGAGCCCCACCCCACCGGCCCTTCTCAACCAGGGCGCCCCCTCCTCCGCCTCCGCCGGTCGATGCCACTCGTGCTAGGGTGGAGGCCGTGTAGTCGCATGTGTTAGCGGATCAAGTATGAAGCAGCCAGTGCAAGCAATGCAGGCGCTCGCGACCTCACTTAAGTCTGCGGACCGACAGGCCGAGGTTTTCAGACTGTCGGGCCACGGTCGGTCCGGCCTCGCCGCTATCATGGGCCCATTTTTTACGGCACCGGGCTCTAACCATGCAGGCTCTTGTACTCCCCTCAGCACGTACCTCGCTGGCCCACTTCTATTCTCCTCTTTGGTGTCTCCATCGGTTGGAATGAAGGTGCCCTTGTGAGTTCGGACTACTCGACTTAGCTGGGTGTCCCTCGGTCTGGTTTGGCTTCGTGTTTCTGTGCCCCCTCTCGGCCCTCGTCCTTCGTGCTCAATGGGCTTATCGTGGTTGTCGCGTCTAAGCTCTTAGTAATGGTTGTACATGCTTATAATGTTTGTGGTGTGCATATGCCCCCCTTTCGCTCTGCTCGGTCTGGTCGGCGAGCCCCTCCTTTCTTCATTCTCTCCCCATTCCCCTGCTCGGTCTGCGTCTCTCCTGCGGCCCCCGTCCCCGGTTTGGCCTAAATATGACTTGTCTCTCTTCCTCCCCCCTCTGGAACTTGGACCCGTCTGGAGATGTGACAACGTGGACAGATGGTGACAATGAAATTATTGGGACAATGTAAACCATGAGATGCTATATAAAGCAACACTGGTCTTAAGATCATATGCTACTGCTCCTGTGTTCATATTTCCTTGGTCCTTGTGTTAATATATTCGTTTGGATCCGTTTCTTTTGGACTGTTCTGGGGCATGTCGAGCAGCTCAGGTCAGCAACCACTACGCCTCCTACTTGCCCATTACTTTTGGTTAAAAATCTACAACACAGCACAACACTTTCGAGCATAATTAAGGGAAAAAAACACACCTGTTCCAAGTAGTCCAATGCCTCCCCCCTCCTCTTCTAATCTCTCTCCCTTCCCCATCGTCCTCTCATCTTCTCTCCCCTCCTCCCTTCCTTTCTCATCTCTCCCTCTCCTCTCCCCCCTCCTCTTCGTCTCCTCCCACCCCTCCTCAGCCCCTATTCCCTATGTTTTATTCCAT